>CM069084.1:21425685-22025685 GCA_035578085.1 Solanum pinnatisectum | reverse complement strand
AATGGCTCCTACTGAGCTAAAGGAGTTGAAGAATCAACTGAAAGATTTATTGGATAAAGGTTTTATCAAGCCTAGTTCTTAACCATGGGGTGTGCCAGTGTTATTCGTGAGGAATAAAGATGGCTTACTAAGAATGTGTATCTATTACCGACAGCTGAATAAGGCAACTATAAAGAATAAGTATCCTCTTCCAAGATTCGATGACTTGTTTAATCAGTTACAAGGTGATGAGTGTTTCTCAAAGATTGATTTAAGATCAGGGTACCACCAGATACGAGTTCGGGAGAAAGACGTTCCAAAGACAGCTTTTAGAAGCAGATATAGACACTTTGAGTACTTGGTAATATCTTTTGAATGAACTAATGCCCCAGCAGTGTTCATGGACCTGATATCTGATGAATAGTATATTCAGGTCGTATCTAGACTTGTTTGTTACTGTATTTATTGATGATATTTTGGTGTATTCACATTCAAAAGCTGAGCATGCAAATCATCTTCGAGTAGTCCTTCAGGTTCTTCGAGACCAAGAACTTTATGCGAAGTTTTCTAAGTGTGAGTTCTAGTTGGACTCTTAGCTTTCTTAGGCCATATTGTATTAGATGCAGGCATTGCAGTTGATACACAAAAGATTGAGGCCATAAAGACTTGGCCCAGACCCATGACTCCGACTGAGGTTCATAGTTTCTTAGGGTTAGTTGGGTACCACAGAGGGTTTGTAGAGGGATTTTCTTCTCTTTCAGTACCATTAACGAAGCTGACTTAAAAAATAGCTCAGTTCCAGTGAACTGAGGCTTGCGAGCATAGTTTCCAAGAGCTAAAGGACATGTTGACATCAGCACCAGTTCAAGCATTGCCATAAGGTTCAAAAGGCTATGTGGTGTAATGTGATGCTTCTTTTGTTGGGTTGGGATGTGTTCTAATGCAACATAGTAAGGTTATCACATACACTTCAAGGTTGTTGAGGAAGCATGAGAAGAACTATGAGACCCACGATTTAGAGTTGGTTGTAGTTGGCATGCATTAAAGATCTGGAGACACTATTTGTATAACGTTCATGTTGACATCTTCACAAATCATAAAATCCTTCAATATATCTTTAGACAGAAAGATTTAAATCAGTGACAGCGTCGATGGCTTGAGTTACTGAAAGACTACGGCGTGGATATTTTACATCATCTAGGAAAGGCTAATGTGGTAGACGATGCCCCAAGATCTAGGGGTAGTTTATCCTATTTAGGTGTTGAGAAGCATAAGCTACTGTGAGAGCTTCCTCAGTTAGCTAGCTTGGGTATCATATTGTTAGAGAAAGACAATAGTGCGGTTACAATTCAGGACACAATCTTATCATCTCTAGTGGTAGAAGTAAAAGCATGGAAGAAGAGGATCCTAGATCAGAGAAGCTCAGTGCTAAGGCTCAGGATCAACAGTCTTTAGCATTTGATATAGCAGGATATGGAGTCCTCAGATATAGCGGTCGATTGTTTGTTCCAAATGTTGCAGGGCTTCGACATCAGATTATGGAAAAGGCACATCATTCACGTTATTCTATTCACCCTGATTCGAAGAAGATGTACCATGATATTGAGGAGATTTATTGGTGGCACGGGATGAACAAGGACGTTGTTGAGTTTATGGCACAGTGTCTTAACTGCCAACAGGTGAAGGTTGAGAACCAAAAGCCCGCTAGGATAGTTCATGAGATAATCATTCCTTTGTGGAAGTGGTAAGCAATTACTGTGAATTTTATTACAGGATTACCTCGATCACGTCACAAGTTTGACTCTATTTAGATAATTGTTGATAGACTAACATAATCAGCCCACTTCTTACCAATCAGGGCTACTTTTACGGCCGAAGACTAAGCAGGGCTCTATATTATAGAGATTGTTAGGCTACACGGTGTCCCAATATCTATTATCTCTGATAGAGGAGTACAATTTACCGCCAACTTCTAGAAGTCCTTCCAGAAAGGACTGGGACACAAGTTAATCTTAGTACAGCCTTTCATCCTTAGACAGATGACTAGGCTGAGCACACAATTTTGACACTCTAGGATATGTTACGGGTGTGTGTGCTAAACTTCAAGGGAAGTTGGGATGACCAATTGCATCTTATTGAGTTTGCATACAATAATAGTCATCATTCCAGCATCGGGCTGGCACCTTATGAGGCTTTTTATGGGCGAAAATGTAGATCTCCCATTGGATGGTTTGAGGTAGGTGATTCAAGGTTGATTAGACCCGACATAGTACAACAGACAGTGGAGCAGGTTAAGCTCATTTAGGAGAGGTTGCTAACAGCTCAAAGACGGCAGAAGTAATACTCAAATGTGCGATGAAAGGACTTAGAGTTTTGTGTCGATGACTGGATATTCTTAAAAGTCTCTCCTGTGAAGGGTGTTATGAGATTTCGCAAAAAAGGCAAGCTTAGTCCAACATTCATTAGGCCATACCGGATCCTTCAGAAGGTAGAACGAATGGCTTATGAGTTAGAATTGCCTCCGGGGCTAGAATCTGTTCATCCAATTTTCCATGTATCGATGCTACAGAAGTACATAAGAGACCCTTTTCGAGTTGTCCCAGTTGAGGATGTTTAGATCATAAAGGAGTTGTCCTACGAGGAAACTCTAGTTGCCATATTAGATCGGTAGGTCCATAAATCGAGGACCAAAGAAGTGGCTTGGGTTAAAGTATTGTGGAAAAACAAGAATAGAGAAGAGGTGACCTGGGAAGCTGAGGATGGCATGAGGTCCAAATAACCTCACTTGTTTCATACCCGAGGATGATGGCATATCAGTTTATATTAGTGTAGTGAGGTAAGATACCTATGTGATTTTTTTGTATTGCCACTTATTATTATTGTTGTTGTCGTTGTATATTTACTCGCACTGTTATTGTGGAGCTATAATGCTTAGCTATTTGTGTCATCCTATGAGATGCCTAGGTTAGAATTTATGCATTTTAGATTCTTGGATAGTCACATTTACAAAGGATACTCTGCCTAAAATTTGGCAACTCCTAAGGACTTAACCCCGTGAATCAGATTTTTCATTCGAGAACGAATGTTTCTAAGAGGGGAAGGATGTAACACCTTGACTTTTTGAAACATCTAAATTAACTCGTATCTTCATGGAAAGACAAGGAGGGTGGTTAATAAATTAAGAATGATGTGGTATGTCATATTTTAAGTGTTCAAGGGTTGTATCTCATGTTGTAAAGTTAGGTAAGTGGCAAAATAAAAGTTGGTGAAAGGTATCATAAGTTCCTTTTTAAAGATTTCTCTAAAATTTGGTTCAAATGTCTCAGAGGTTTTCTCCCAATATATAAAGGTTTATGGGGACCACGACCTATCAAATCGAAGGTCTACGAATCTAGTTTCCAACACATCAAACCGTTTGTTCATACAACTTTAGAATAGAGAGTTATTAGAAGTTTTTCGAGACTGCGCAAGGAGGCACATGAGGTGGGGCCCTAGGTCGATGGAACTTTTTATATATCATCTTCTTCGACTTTTCTTCTTTTTTCTTAGTGAAGAACCAGAAAACTTACAAACCCACTTCTAAGATCAACCAAATTATAGATTTTCTCAATTTAAGTCCTTGATGAAAGTTGTTCTATGCGTTGAGCTCGTCATCATAGTATAATTTGTTTTATCTATTTTGTAGTGAACCATACTTTGGTGTTTGGACAGCAAGGGTTTGGGAATATTTTAAGATTTTGTGGTATATTACAAACTTAAGATCAACATATGATCCATATTTCATCAACTCTAGATTTGATAAGCCGCAAATAGCAATTTACGATGGAAATACATATATTTTATTGGATTATCGTGGTATTTTTTATTTTTTGTGTTGATTATGGTCCTGCCTTGTTGTAGTATCGAGGGGGTTAAGAGTAAAAGTCGTTAGGCCACTGGAATTCAGCAAAAAGGTGTGTTAAGCCTATTCCCTTCTTACGGCATGTTTCCTTAAAGCTTAGGAGCATTGTAATTGGGTTGTTATCATTGTTATACTTGTAGCCATTATTGTTGATTTTTGGCTGCTCGAGTGGATATAATCCTCCCTTGTCGGGATTCTTATTTAGTTAGTAGCATCCCTATGTTGGAAACCACTTAGAGGCTATTTGTATAGGTTGCATATAGCTAAATTGCTCGCTTTTAGCCTATTGGATTGTTATTGTTGCCCTTGGGATTATTTTGGTTAGCTACAGGAATGTCATATATGCCTAGAAGGGCTATGTTCTTCCTATGGGCTATATTGATGTCGAATGGCTACGAGGTACCTACAGGGCTATATTGATGCCTAGAAGGACTATGAGTAGCCTACAGGGCTATATTGACGCCTAAAAAGGCAATGTGCTGCCTGCAGCGCCATGTTGTTGCCTAAGAGGGCTATGAGTTGTCTATAAGAAATTGATGCCTAAAAGAGTTATGTGCTGCCTACGGGGCTATATTATTGCCTAAGAGGGCTATGTGACTACCTTCGGGGCAAGGGGACTACCGATAGGGGTATATAGACTGTTTGGCACCTTCTGGGCTTATGGGGGCCTAGGTAGGTGGTCTTGTATGTTGTTTGTACGTGTGAGCTTATGGGGGCCTGGTCAAGTTGTTGTTTCATTATTTTTTATAAGTTTAGATTAAGTAGCAGGTCAGTACACTTGTCTTATCATTTATTTATTTATTGGATTACTCCCAGTATATTAAGATACCTTCTCATAGTCTATTGCCTTTCATACTCAGTATATTATTTCGTATTGATGCCCCATTACCTGGAGGTACTGTATTCATACCTGCAGGCCCGACAGACGACCTAGTAGACCTCCTCACAGCAAGATTGACTTCTATCCAATTGGCTAGCCCCTTTCCTCCGGAGCTACCATAGTTGGGAGGTTTGTTAGCTTTTGTTCTATATATTTTTATGGGTAGGCTGGGGCCCTGTCATGCTAATCTTTAATACTCTTAGAGGCTTTCAGATTAGTGTGTGGGATTTATAGCTACGCTATGGCCATGCTGGGCTAGTTTGTTGGTTTGCTGAAGCTTGTTAGTTGTTTGATGTATTGTCTTGTTATATACCTGCTTTTAGTTTCAGTATAGAGATCATGGTGGCCTCGACGGCCCAATTAGGACTTTTGTGCAAGTTGACTATTTCTTTATATGAATTCTTGGGAGTAGTTGTTTCTTTTATAGATCTATTGACATGGGCCTTGCCAACCGAGGGCTTAATTTTAAGTTGAGATATACTTGTTTGTTTTCTTGATTGCGTATGGCTGCCATGCGCTATAGCAAATGGTTCAACAGTGTCGGTTCGAGCCTGATTTTTGGCATTATGAGCCAGTTGCGCCCCTTAAATCTCAGGTGTGACATGAGTACACCTAAAGCACCCTTCTTTCCCTGCAAGACACTCGCCTAGATGGTTCTCACCACACTTTGGACAAGTTGAGAAAGTATTGCTACCTGAAGCACTCCCATAAGACTTAGAGCCTGAAGCCCTACCTTTCTGATCTTGTCGAAACCTGGGGATGGAGCACTAGCTATTGAAGGTGTTGGGGATGAAGATTTCTGTTGAAACTGCGAGTGATTTCCACCACCCTATTTCTGTTGAGAGTACTCATAGTTGCCTATCCTAGCCTTTTTGTTGTCCTTAGCCATTTCCCTAAGCTTATCTCCCTCAACTTGCTGAGCATGAGTCATGAGCCTAGAGATATTCATCTCTTCTAACAACATAGCATTCCTGCACTCTATCTTCACTAAGTTGGATACTCCATACAGAAACTTAGTCGTTTGTGCCCTCAAATCGGCAATCATATGTGGAGCACACCTAGAGATTTGGGTGAACTTGAGTCCGTACTCTTGGACTGACATTGTACCTTGCCTCAAATTCATGAATTCCTGAGCATTAGCCTCACTTAACTCTCTTGGGAAGAACCTGTCCAGAAAAGCTCCAGTAAAGCATTCCCAAGTCACAAGAACTGCATCCATACCCCTATTTTTTTTCACTGAGTGTACCAAATGTGAGCCACATCCTTAAGCCGGTAGGATGCCAACTCTACCCTATCATTACCAGTCACTTGCATCACTCCAAAGATTTTCTTTACCTCATCAATGAAATTTTGTTGGTCCTCTCTAACCTGTGACCCTAGAAACTCAAACCCTGACTGATGCTAACCCATTACTAGCATTGGTACAAACTGGGGCCTGCTGATTATTCAGGTTAGCCACGCCTTGAGCCAAGAGCTGGATAGCATTCCAAAACTCTGCATTCGAAACCTCACGATCTGTGACTCGAGGAAAAGCATTAGCATTCCTTGCATTAGCTCTAAGAGGAGGCATAATCTGAAACGCATAACGACCAGTTAGAACATATATCATACATATACACCATAAGAATAGCAAGAAAAGGACTCTACTTAGTATGGCTTTTCAGACATCGTAGGACTCTTTAACCTAATGCTCTGATACCAAGTTTGTTATGCCTCGAGGCTACCCCTTTAACGTAAACACGGGACCTAGGATCACGAATGACCCCAAGTTAACCCTGAGCTGGCATATCATAATATATCTATGAAAATTCAACTGATGCAAAAGCTAAATCATTATATAACTAATAGTGAGGAATACCCAAAGCTGATATGAATATATAAAATAATTATAAGTTCAATAATAAAAGAAAGGTCAAACTCAATTCTAAAGCTGAATCTAAACTAAAAAAACCTCTACTAACTAAAGTGTTGGAACATGCCCCCAGCTAACTCTAGCAAATACTGAAAACTGAAACGAGAATATTAAATGTAGGAAACATGTCTATTGTCCTCGAAGTGTGAGGACTCACTACTAAAGCTACAAAATGGAGATCGGGAGCCGATTTATGCGTGATCTAGATGTTGAGTACCTGAACCTCCATCATGAAAGGATGTAGCACAGAGTATGGTCAGCCCTTGGAATGTACTGAGCATGCAGGATAGGATAAAAGTTGAACAAAACTTACTAAGCAATAATATAATCTGAACTTGCTGGAAAATACTGAAAACATACTTAATTGAACTAAACTGAATGCAATGACCAAGTACATAACATGCTAAAACTGAATATGAAGTATAATTGAAACCTGGTCAAATGCACTAAAGTCGGACTGTGGGAGCTACTAATAACTACTATAAAACCACGTAAGCTAAAATGTGGAGTCTGATATGTATACACCCCATCGAGAGGACCCAATATACCTTTCCAATGGTAAAAAGGAATGAATGGTGTGATCACTAGATATAATGACCACAAAGGGGTTAAAAACCTACGAGGGACGTAGCTCTAGGACTATACAGGTACGCTGAACCCCAGTCTATTCAGTGTTAAGTCTACTCCAGACTAGAAATGTGTACAATGTAACATAACTAAATTATATTGGATAGCTCAATATTTTGACATGCTAACTAAGAATGCAGCATTTAAGTACTAATAATGAAACATTCGAAACTGAAGAATGTGTATCTATTTATCCGACCTAGCTAGTGTAACTCATGAACTAAACGAATCTACACAACTACAATTTTGAATTTCAGACATGGAACTAAGCAACAATGTTATGAAAACATGATAATATAAATTAGAATAGCATAATAGCTAAATCGCAACAATTATCTAAAGTTGTAGAAACCCTAGGTCTAAACAATGCATAGGGAATCAAGATTTTGACTAAATTCTATGTCCCTAGTGGAAGAAAGGAATCCACTAGTGAAATCCCACATACCTGGTGCTAAATTCTATAAAGAAACCCTTTGATTTCAGGACTAGAACCGAAGAAAACTTATTGTGTGTTATTGAAGGGCTGCTCGACTTTTTCCTTTGTTTTGCTCTAAGATCGATGAATTTTAGTGAATAGATCGAATAGGGTAGGTTCTGATTAAGTTACTAGGCTAAAACTGACCAAAACTACGTAGTTTAGGGGTTAAAAGACGTAGTTTAGGTTTACAACGTATAGGGGAAAAGACCAAACAACCTCTAACTTAAAATCTGGTGAGGCTGACCACGGCCCCAATGATGGACCGTCACTACGACTATGGCCCATCGACTGGGTCGTGGTCTAGTGGCCAGTGGCTACTGGTTTTGAGGGTGACCGTCCATGGGTGCCACCACAGCCTATTTTCAGGACCACAGTCCATGAAGGGCTCTGTGGTCTAATATATGGGCCTGGTGAGTCCTACCTAGCTCGCATGAGGCCTCCCACATCTCGTGAGGTGGTCCACAGCCCATGAAGGGCTTCATAGTCCACCTTTGCTGGAAGGGTGTGAACCATGGGCAGCTCGACGGACCATGGTTCCTTTCATGGTTAGTGAACCCTATCATGGTTCAATGTTTATTGTGTTTTTCTATTGTACAGTCTAAGTCTGATTTTCGAGGTGTTAATATATCTCCCCCTAGGTAATATTCATCCTCAAGTGAATCCTAAACTAGCTGAGTAAAGGTGGGAATGAGCTCCAATCCCTACCACTAAGTACTAGGACCTGATTTATGACTGAACTAAGTTCCAATAACATGCTATTATGCTGAAAATGCAAGAACAACTGAAGGAACATGATACTAAGACTGAATTTACACAAAAGTAAGATAAGATACTGGAGAGGAACTATTACCTCAAGTTGAAATGAAATCGAAAGGAAAGAGATGAGGATACTTGGCCTTCATGGCTCTTTTGGCTTCCCAAGTAGCTCCCTCTGCGGACTAACTCCTCCACAAAACCTTCACTAAAGTGAATTCTTATTTCTTAACCTATGAACCTGATGATCCCTCTTCATAGGTGACACTATCCTTCAGAGCCACACTCTCTAATGGCACTATCAATGTTGGATCACCCATACACTTTTTCAATAAGGAAATGTCAAACACTGAATTGCTCTAGTTTTGCTGGCAACTCTAACTCATATGCCACATTTCCAACCCTTTTTAGAATCTTGTAAGGACCTACATATAAGGGCTGAGCTTCCCTTTTTTTCCAAATCTCAACACCCCCTTCATAGGTGACACCATCATGAAAACCAAACCATTGACCTCAAACTTTAAGTCCCTTCTTCTTACATCAGCATAGGACTTCTGACAACTCTGAGCTGTCTTAAGTCTATCTCTGATGAGATGAACTTTTTCCATAGCTTTATGAACCGAATCTGGCCAAATCAATGTTGCTTCACCTACCTCAAACCAACTAATTGGAGATCTGCGTCTACGCCCATATAATGCCTCATAAGGGGCCATCTGAATACTAGAATGGTAACAGTTGTTGTAGGAGAACTCTATAAGAAAAAGGTGGACATCCTAACTACCCTTGAAGTCTAATATCAAGCTCTCAACATGTCCTCTAAGGTATGAATGGTACGCTCTTCCTGACCATCCATCTGTGGATGAAATGTTGTGCAGAGACTTACCTGCGTACCAAGACCTTTTTGGAACGATTTCTAGAAGTGAGAGGTAAACTGTGCACCTCTATCTGAGATGACTATCTCATTAATGTAAAGCTTGGCGTAGTCCTCCACCGAATATGTAGTCTTGAAAGCCATGAAGTGAGTGGACTTAGTAACACTATCTAATATTACCCAAATTTAATCATATTATCTGCGAGTACGAGGTAAACCTGTAATGAAGTCCATGTTTATGACTTCCCACTTCCATGTAGGAATGTTAATCTCTTGAGTCATACATCCTGGTTTCTGATGTACTGCCTTAACCTGTCAGCAATTAGGACACTTAGCCACAAAATCTTCTATGTCTCTCTTCATGTCGATCCACCAAAAGACTTCCCGCAGATCACGGTATATCTTAGTGGCACCTAGATGAATAGAATATCTAGAATTATGGGCCTCCAAAAAGATTTTTTGCCTCGACTCATCCACCTTAGGAACATATAAGCGACCATGATAACGAAGCACACCATATCCCCCTTGGGAGAAAGCCTCTACTTTCTTCTAGCGAGAACTGCACCTTTCAAATGAAGCAATATTTGATCACTATATTGTTATTCCTTAACCTCCGCTACCAATGAAGATTCAGATCTATTCTTAACTATTACTCCACTATCTGAAGAGTCTGTAAGACCAACTCTTAAGCTCTTAAGCAAGCAAGCCAGTGAACATCTTTTGCAAATTTTTTCCGTTCTTCCTCAAAATGTGCTACATTACCCATAGATAATATTCTAATACCATCAGCTACTACATTGGCGTTATTGGGATGGTACAACATATTCATGTCATAGTCCTTGAGAAATTCAAGCTATCTCCTCTAATGAAGATTCAACTCTTTCTCGGTGAACACATATTGGAGGCTTTTATGATCTATGAACACATCTACGTGAACACCATACAAGTAATGTCTCCAAATCTTTAGGCAAATTCTACAGTTGCAAGCTCGAGATCATGAGTCGGGTAGTTATTCTCACGAACCTTAAGATGTCTAGAAGCATAAGATATGACCTTACCTCGCTACATCAACACACAGCTTAGGCCGACCCTGTATACATAACAATAGATTACATAGCTTTCTGAACCATCTAGTAGAGTCAAAGCCAGAGCTACAGTCAACTTAGTCTTCAATTTTGCAAAGCTTTTCTCACACTCATCTGACTAGTGAAACTAAACCTTATTTTAATCAACTTAGTTATTGGTGAAGCTATGGATGAAAATCATTCAACAAATCTCCTGTAATTACCAATCGAACCCAAGAAACTTTAGATATATGTTTTTTTTGTTTTTTTTTTTTTATTTGAACGACCCTTGGGGGGGTCAAGGGCTTAGCAACACCCCCAGGCCTTAGCTCAGATATATGTTAGAGAGGTGGGTTTGGGCCATTGTTTCAATGCCTTTATTTTCTAAGAATCCACTCGAATTTGTAACACCTCAGAATCTAGTAGACTAAGCTAGGGGCTAAATGCTAGGCATTAACTAGAAAATTGGGCCTTGACACCCTTCACGAGTGCGCCCACATGAATCGTGAAGGGCACCACGACTCGTGGTGGTGCCCATGATGCCTAGGCAGTAGCTTCACAAGGCTGCCCAAAATAGGGACCCTCCCCACGAGCCACTAGACGGCTCGTGAAGGCCACCATAGGCCGTGGGAGGGGTCGTGGTTATGAGTTAGATTTTTAGGGGTTAAGGGTGGAAATCTAGGCTACTGGTCAAGGGCCAAGGTCATCACAATGGTGCGTGAAGCCCCACACGGACCGTGAAGTCGTCCGTGAAGGGTTTTCATTAGATTTAGAATGTAGGGTCAACTTTAAATGATCATATCTTTTAGCTCAAAATGAATTAGGTGGTCAATGACCTATGGATTTAAAGGTCTCTAAGTCCTCTTTCTAACTCCACCGAGTATGCCCAATTCCGATCTTGGGGTAAAATGTTACGCCTGAAATAGTGAATCAGTGTCAGACTGAAAATTCTTCATGACCCGTTTGACGGGCCATGGTGATGATGACGATCCATGAAGGCATCCTTCATGCCATTTTGGCAGTTAACAGTCAAATAACTTCTTGGGTCTTTTTCCAATTGTTTTAACTCAAATTTATGTAGTTTTGCCCAAGCCTAGGAACCTTATTTAAGTCATTTTAACCACAAAACTCACCCAATTAAGTCATTTATTCCAAAACCCAAATTAAATGGGTATATTTTATATTATTTTTAACTAAATATATAAGGTATTTTCAGTCATTAAACACCCAATCAAAATCATTTTCACAAAGACCCAAATTCAAATCAAAAGTTCATCTTCCTAACAATATTTCTCTCTCTAAAAACCCAAGAAGAATAAGAGTAAAATTGAAACTTGGGCTTGAAGAAAACAAGGTTTTTTTTCATGAAATTCTTCAAGGATTCATCATCAAGGTATGGTAGTTTTCATCTTTGGGTAGATTCCACCCAAAGAGACCCTTCAAAACTTGATTTCAAAAATTCCAATTTTCCCCCTAAAAAAAGGGTTTTGTTCGAAATTCGTGGGTTCAATTTAAATGTGATTTCAATGGTTTAATTATGTTGGGTTATGATTGAATTGATGATTTATGGTTGAATTATGGTGAAATTCCCCCAAGAACCCATGGATCCCCTCTATTGCTAAATTGTGATCTTACTTGAATTAATTGATTTTAGAAGCATGTGAATAAGTCTTGTATGAATTAATTGAATTGTTTTACTACCCATATCTAATGTAGAAATTATAGATGTTGGGTTGAATGTGATTCATGATTCTTGATGGGTAAATTATGAGAATTTGTACATGAACAGGAGAATAATGCATGTGCTTCAAGAATTACTTTGATAATGAAGATTCTATGACTATGGTGTAATTGTGGTATTGATTGGAAAGGTCATTCTCCCCTATACCCTTACACATTACTATGCATGAAGTAATTATGTCTATATTGATTGAGTTTATATGATGCCATATGATTATAATTGATTAAGAATTAAGCATGTGGTTGGATTACCTTGAGAATTAGGTATACATGATGATCATGTGAGGTATTGCTTGAGAGTAAGGCTTGTAGCATGAAGATGACTTCTAGGGCATAAGGGGTAAACACTAATTTGAACAAACTAAGGATATTAAGGCTTTAGGAAGGAAGCTATTATGTATGTGAAATTTTATATGGCATTATTGTGGAAGCACTTCACCCACATCACCTATAATATGAGTACATGAGTTTATGCATGAAGTGAATAGTTTACTTGAATCATGATATTCCTCTAATCTAATGTAGTATTTCTAGATGTTTGGTTGAGTTTGATTCATAGCCCTTGAAGGGCAAATTATGAGGGTTTGTACATGTTGATAAGAATTGTATATGAGCTTGTAACTCACTTTGAAAGTGAAGATACTATGATTATGATATTATGTGCATGTTTTATGAACACGTTGAGACTGAAGTGTCTATTATGATAATGTTGTTGTTGTGTCATTGAAAGGGCTATCACACACACACCCCATGCGTGAACATGACTATGATGTAACTAAGGTGTTGTTGAAAGGCTAATTCTCACATGCACCTTTACGCATGACTATGCATGAAACGTACATGACCATGATAGTATTGTTGTGTTGCTTGAAAGGCTATTCTCATGAACACACTATGAACATGATCTAAAATGTTTACTCACATATTGATGATTCTAAGGTTGAAAGTCCATTCTCACCTAACTGAATCTATGAGCTATTTTATGAGTTGTGTTGAATGAAGGGTAAGATACTCCTTCACACATGTAAATACAACTCAACACTAAATATGTAAATTTTGGAAAATAATGCTTAGCACCGAGTGGATATGGAATGTGAGGTAGAGGCCATCCCGTCAATACAATAGGCCGGGTCATTTAAAGTAAACTCATGAGATGGAAGCTCCCCCGTCAATGCAATAGGTTTAGGGTTTCTAGAAGCTATCTCCCTATCCCATAATTATGTGCCCACATAGGTCTTTAGCTCATGGATCCACCTAAAAGTTAATACATGTAGTTCTACCTTACGCAAGTAGGACATCTCTTTTCGGTGTGGGACATGACATCGGATTCCATGTAGCTCAACATGGTCTATGTTGGAACATGAACTATGAACAAGAACATTAGTTATGTACTATGGTTCCTCAAGAGGTTCTACTTTGTATGAGTAGAGGTATGGGACTTCATTCATGCATTGCACAAGTAGGCTTTGAGAGTGGTCATGGTATGTTTCTCTTATGATATTATGATTTATGAGTTAATGCATGCTTTATATGATTTATGAACATGAACATGAACTATACTTATGACTTCTTAATGATCTTTACTTAGTGTGAGTGGGGGTATGGGACTTCACTCATACATTGCACAAGTATACCATGAAAGGGGTTATGGTGTGGTTTCCTTATTCTATGAAGATACATAAATTTATACATGTATGATATGGGTTGTTGCTAAGACTGTCTTTCCTTATAATAAGGTATGAACATGAATGTTTCTTTGTCTATGAGTATTGACTATGGGTGAGATCAAAGCATGATAAGTATGATCATGGAGGCCTAAAAGTGGTACTTAGTGTAGATGGGATTATGGGATCCTATCTATGCATTGCACAAGTATAACTTAAGGTTACTTATGTGATGGTTCAAATATTATAAGATGATCTTGGTATTTAATTGTGTGTGTGAACTATGTCTTGTGATGATTGGGGTATGCATTATGTTTATGTTGGAGACTATGCTTGCGATTATGATGATATCCTTTATGCTATGATGAATTGTACATGAGATGTCTTATGAGTTACATTCCCCAACTATATCAATGATGATGTTCAAAAAGTGGCATATCGCAGGGTTTCAATTAAAATGTCCCTTTTAAGCATGTTTTAAGGATTTTTATGCACGGCTACCATACTTAGTGCAATTTTTTATGCTACCCCATATTTTCTACATTTTCTGTAAGTGTAGGGTTCAGTGACATCGACTTCCACCTTCGTGGCTAGGATCATAGTAGATCAAGGAGAAGAAGCTTGGTGAGTCCTCATAGTATTCGAGGACTTTACCATTATGTCCTTTAAGTCTTTCTTTATGATTTAGACTTTTCTAAGGGATGTGTTCGTAAGATTTGTATTCAAGTATTTTTAGATGGTTTGAGACATAGTGTTGTAGACTCCCACTTGTTTTTATAAAAGACTTTGATTACACAGAAAAGTTTTAAATTTCTGCACTTTTTCCCTATGTTATTATGTAAAGGCTTGTATGAGGCTTTTCGGAGTCTTGTATGTTGTTTCACATCTAAGGGGTAGCCTTGGGTCGTGACAGGATTCCTTCACTGGATACCACATGGCCAAGGAAAGTGACAGATTATAACCAAAATTCACATTTGCTGAACTTAGCGAATAACTGGCGATCTTTAAGAGTTTGTATAACAACCCTCAGATGAGTCGCATGCTCCTCCTCACTCCGAGAATAAATGAGGATATCATCAATGAAGAAAATAATGAATAAGTCCAAATATTGTTTAAGCACCCTGTTTATTAAGTCCATGAAAGCTACATGAGCATTTGTTAGTCCAAAATACATGACTACAAATTCATAGTGACCATACCAAGTTCCAAAGGTTATCTTCGAAATGTCACTATCCTGACTCTAAGCTAATGATAACCAGATATGAGGTCTATCATAGAAAAGCAACTAGCACCCTAAAGTTGGTCATACAAGTCATCAATCCTGGGGATGGGATACTTATTCTTGATGGTGACGTTGTTCAACTGACGATAGTCAATGCACATCCTCAGAGAACCATCTTTCATTTTCACGAACAACACTGGTGCACCCCATGGCGAAATACTACGTCTGACGAAGCCCTTATCTAGAAGTTCTTTCAAGTGCTCTTTCAATTCCTTAAGCTCAGCTGGAGCCATTATGTAAGGAGAAATCGAAGTAGGCTGGGTATCTAGAAGGAGATCAACTCCAAAGTAAATTTCCCTTTCGGGAGGAACTCTAGGAAAATCTTCTGGAGAAACTTCTAGAAAATAATTTACTATTGGGACTGACTCAAGAGTTGGGATTTTAGAGTTTGAATCCTTAACCTGAACAAGATGGTAGATATATCCCTTGGAAATCACCTTCCTGGCCTTAAGGTAAGAAATGTGTCACGACCCAGGGGTACCTCTAGACGTAACACGACGTACTTGACCCCAAAGGGGTCTTATATAAGCCCTTAGCATAATCATAACATAAATACATGGCAATGATGCGGAAAATTTAAAACTTTTACAATAGAAGCCATTTCCATAAAAGAAAATCATAAGATTCTAGACCTTTGTCTCATTCACCATCTAAAACAATAGAATACAATGTTTGGGAATTAGCCCTTTACATCAATAAAGTCTTAATATATGAAGTACAATATAAACTAAGAAATGGATAATCCGTCCTCAAACTTGAGGACTCACCAAGCTTAGGGAATAGTCAACCCACGCTTCACTTGAAAGGAGATAGCGTGCCTCAACGACCAGAACCTACACTTGTAAGAAAATGTAGAGATTATGGGTTAGCACAATTAATTGTACCAAGTATGGAAGCCATGCACAAAAATCCTTAAAACATGCATAAAAGGGACATTTAGTTGAAATCATGCCTTTTTCAAGTTTAAAAGCCATTATGCACATTTAGAGTAATCATAAAGTCAAACCATACCATAAGCCACCTTAGGCTACCATAGTCATACATAACTTACCTTGATCTCATCCAAGCCAACACTCATAGACAAGAAGATAATCATGTTCATAGTTCATAGTAAAGGAAGTTATCATTAACATTCAAATCATAGCATGCATACCTGGATTCATACATATTCATGTCATAAGTAAACCACACCATAACCCCTTTGTAAGATTAGTTATGCAATGTACAAGTGAAGTCCCATACTCCCACTCATACTAAGCAAGCTCATTAAGAAGTCATAGATATAGCTCATGTTCATGTTCATAGTCATAATCATGGTTTATGGTCATATTCATGGTTCATAGTCATACATAGCATACATTAACTCATAAAGCATCATGTCGAGAAGCACATACCACCATCACACTCAAAGCTTACTTGTGCAATGCATAAGTGAAGTCTCATACCCCAACTCACACTAAGTAAGACCTCTCAAGTAATCATAGCACATAACTCATGTTCTTGTCCTTAGTTCATATTCTTATTCATGTCATGTCATGGATCCTGTTCTTGTCATGTAGGGAAATATAGCCTTAACCGACATAAACCATGTGAGCTACATGGAATTCGGTGTCATGAACCCATACCGAAAAGAGGGGTTCTACTTGCCTAAGGTAGAACTAACATGTTTAGCTTATAGGTGGATCCACTAGCTAATTTACCTATGTGGGCACATAGTTATGAGATAGGGAGATTGCTACTAGAAACCCAGACTAACTGAGGGATAAGGTTTCCATCTCATGTTCCTATCTGCTCGGTGCTAAGCTTAATTTCCTTTAGTAATTATGTTTAGTCTTTACTTTACATTCATGTTTATGGAAGAATGTATAGCACTCAATCCATCATGATATCATGGTAGCTTATGGATTCATTAGGTGAGAATGTCCTCTCAACCTTAGAATCGTAAATCTGTGAGTAAATCTTTCACATCATGTTCATAGTGTTTCATGAGAATAGTCTTTCAATCAACACAACAACATTATCATAATTATAAACCTTTCATGCATAATCAAGTGTAGGGGCATAGGGGAGAAGGATCTTGCATCAATACCACTAATAAACAATAGTCATAAGATCATCCCTACATAGGTGAATCATGAGTTCATATACAATCTTCATCAACATACATGATGTTTGTGTAATCAAGAAACAACTTCCATTGCAAGTGTCTACGATCGTACAATAGTAAAGTAACCCAACCAAGGGTTGGGGTCGAGTCCCAAGGGAGTGGGCTAGAGGATTAATAGAAAAATAAAATTAAGTTCTAATTAGTCATAGCTAAAAACATTATCGAATATAAACATGTTAAATCTAAGGGGTGACGCAAGCGTCAATTATCAATGGGGGTTTGTGACAAGTAAGCAAAAACAGCAAAAATGCAAAGAGTACTAATCAAGGAGAGAGAATTCTTGGGATGTGATAGGAATACTGGATAGACTAAACTATTGGATACATTCTTTTGATGATACATCCGTTGAATATTTGTGACTATGCTAGACTATAGTGGGGGTAAATTCTCTCTCGAGCAACTTACCACAAATCAACTCGGTTTCTCTCAAACACCGAGTTGCCGCATGAAGAACACCCTCTACCTTAGCCCACTCACTCTCTCGAGCTGAGTGTGTGGGAGAACGACTAGGGTTCACCCTCTCGAGCTAAAACTCATGTCGACCCAATCCCATCAGCCATCAATTTAGTAGTCTTAGTTTTACGACCTCTCTCAAGCAAGCCGAAAACACAAAGGTGAAATCATATTTGCAACTACAATTTCATTAAGTTCCACCACAACTACTAAATGAAATCACATCTAAACAACAATTAAATATTCAACAAGCAAGACCAAACAGATAATCTAACCCATATTCACAAAATCACACCCCAAGAATTGGGGTTTTAGCTAGACATGTAAAAGAAATAGAAATTTATACCAATATGAGTTTGCATTCAAATGGGTATGAAGATTTAAGTCTCAAAAAAAGCAAAGAGTGAAGAATCCAAAAGACCCAAGTCCAAATTCTTGGAGTTGAAACCCTTTGAATCTTCAAGTTCTTTAATACCCTCTCCAAACTTAGAACTCAAAATTCTATGTTAAAAATTTCTATATTAAAAATCTGATATTAAGCTACAACTCTCAATGAGTATTTAAAGTTTTCAAAAATCTGTGCTGCAGCAGATCATTCAGCGTCGTTAGTCCAGATCGCCGATCAACTCGATGATCCACCCTTTGGTAGGTTTCATCACCGTCTTGCTCTATCCTTCAGCATCGTCGCGTTTTGGATCATTGGGCGACATAGTACTACTTTGCAGAACTGCTCGGTGACACACCAACTGCTTCTTTTCACTGCAAATTTGATCATTTCTTTCAGGGCTCAACACACTGGAACAAAAGGCGAGGATAAGACCTTTTGGCGACTCGCCGAATGGGTTCGGCGATTCTCAGATCTTCATTTCTTTGTTCTTTCAGCTGCCTTTGTTCCTTTTTTGCTAAGTAGTGTACATGTTTTCCCTCAAACTCTAAATACCTAAAACTTAATGGTTTTCATCAGATATTAAGATAAAATATGCATTTGAGGACACTAATTCTATCAAAATATTGCCCTAAATGAGTCCAATTTGTGGACTTATCAACACTTCTAACTTAAACTTTTGCTTGTCCTCAAGCAAACTCAAGTTCAGCCGTTCAAAAAGGGTGTCTCGAATAGTGCTATATAAGACTCGATCATGAATGAACACAACAAGACACAATTTACTTATGCAAAGATAAAATGTGCACTCAAAGATTCAAGTTGTGACTCACCAATATCAAATAATCCCATGCTCATAATACTTGCTTCAAATGCAAGTTCAAGCTCAACTATAGTGTTCAAATGCCCTCACACAAAGAATGATTCCATATTCATACAATGGTTCACAGTTTGAAGCTTCGGAATCAGATGCAACGCTCACACTCACAAATATGAACACAATGCATAATTTCACCCATAGGTTTGCTCGTAGTTTCCAATCAACACTTGCTTCAGCTCACTCAAAATCATAAAGGTCTTTCAAAGCTTGTAATGGGGCTGAGTGCAAAGGTATGGTCATTTAGGCTTAGTGACTTTCATCCTTATGAAATGTGGTACTCACAACACTTCCTTTCCTCTTCCTTCATCATTGTCTGTAGTGCTCAGAAGTCATCCTATTATTCACTTTCCATGAATTGTTTGGAGACCCAATTTCTTTTGTATTTTATTCCACAACTTTCTTTTTCATTCTTTTTCTTTTTCTTTCTCTTTTCTCTCTTCTTTTATATGGCGGGGTTCCATTTTTCTCAAAACCATGGGTAAGAGGAGACTTTTCCTTGAACTTCTTGACTTGCTCTTATCATTTCACCACACCCCCAACTTTAGACTTTTGGCCTAAGTTGGCTATTCAATTAACCACAACCTCATGAGGATTATGGGTGATGGATAAAGAAAGGTCATTGTTTTCAATAAGTTTCTTCCAAAGAAAGGGAAAGCTCAAGGAGTGTTCAAAAGCGGTTCACACACTCACAAGGTAGGTCACATAAGAGGTATATGTCAAATTGGCTCACACTCTTAGAAATTGCCTAAGATCATATCAAGAGATACCATCACTTAGTTGATCGGACCAACGAGGCAAATTCTATGATTCATCATGCATAGTTCACAGGTAAGCTCATCACACTAGGCATTGACATTATAAGTCAAACAAGACTCCACACTTTAGCTAGTGTGCAATGATCATCACAAGAAACTCAATTATATACTAGGCTAGTCATAGCGAGATGCAAAGAGTTTACATATTGTCTATGCAACTTCATTTGGGCTCATCATATTCGCGCATTAATGTTTGTTTGATTGAGAGCACTATTTAAGTCATCGGTATTGATTGGAACCGAGACTCAAATTTTGCAATTTTGCAAAAGAACAGCTACATTCAACACACGAGAGGTAGCAAAAATTTTTGAACGGGTCAAAATCATTTTGTAATTTAAAATAAAAAAATCCCCAAGCTCAAACATCAACAAAAAGCAGTGTAAACACTATTTAAGAACAAAGCCCAAATATAAACAAAGGTGGGCCTCACCCCACCACAAATAAAAATATTTGTCCTTAAATGCAAATGAAAGTATCCAAAAGTAAAAGAAACTAAAATAGAGAGGGAAGTAAAGAAAGGTCTTGTTTACATTGTCACTCCATCTGTCAGGGCCTCAGTGCCCGGCGTAGTGCTCTAAATATGGGCATCAGTGCCCTGAGCAACCTCAGAAGGAATAGTAGTGCCATATCCACTAAGAGCTGTTGTAGACGTCTCAGTCGGCGATGTCTGGGTCACCGGTTGTACAATCATCTCTACAAGATCTGGCAACTCTCTAAATATTCTCTCATCTCAGTTATTTCTCATCTCCTCATCGTGTGCTGCTATCAGCTACTCATCGGTCTCTACATTTGACACCTCATCTGTTGTGTCATCCCTCTACACATCTCTGGTGGTAGTCGGAGGAATCCCCGAGGTCTCAGGAGCATCCTTGTCATTTGTTCCCTAAATTAATGAAGTGAGGTTGGTAGACTTCAAATAGTCTACATCCTTCCTCAAATCTACCACTTCAGCTTTCAAAGCTGAAACCTCAGATGTCTCCCCATGTCTACTCTAACACGCAGTGACTCTAATAGACAGATCATTAACAGAAGCCCTAACGGGGGTCAGTGCAGCCAAGTTAGCACTATCGATCATCCCTGGGATTGGTCTCTCCGACCGAGTTGCCCTAACATCAGCTGAATAGGCCAGATTCCCCATTTTTATGATCATCACCTAAGTAATCTCGACAGGCTAGGAGGATGATGAAACACCTAGGACCTGTGAAGAAGAGGAAGGGGCAGGTGTAACTGAAGGCTCAGAGGCCGGAGTCGGCAAAGATGCCTCTGCTTGTAACATGTCAACATCAACCTCTAGGGAAGTATTTGCCAAAGCTGCTCTACTTCTATCAAGCTCTTCTCATGTGTACTCGGCCTCAATACACCGGATGTCAGTGGACGAAGATGGGGTGATCTTAATATCCCTCGTAGTGTCTTGAGGTACTCAGCACGCTAGCACAGCTCGATGATCAAGACTGGAAGTGGCAGAGAAGTCAGCTTCTGTTTGGCTCTCATAGCCATCTCCTATGAAATCAGCAGTCCCAGGTCAATGCGTCACCTAAACATGATAGAACCAAGGAAAGCTACCTTAGGATGGCACAAAATAGACTCGTTCTGGGATGGCATTATGGTGCTGCTAATGAAGCCAAACCAGAACCTAGCAGCAATGTTCAAGTCCCTCTTCTCAATAGGGGCTCCTACCCCGATCCACCTCGGGTGGTGTCAGAATTAAAGGAGCCAACCAACCCTTCAAATCATCTAGGAATGAAGAATAGGCAACTCCTCGTAAGAAAGTACAAAGTGCAGCGGTCTACCCAATATAGTGTTAATATACTCGATGTGGCACTCAACTTCTTTGCCTCTGACCATAACTGACTTTACCGGTCTGAACTCGCTTGCCTTCTTCTTGCTTTAGGGCACCAACTCTTCATAAGTTGTGTAGAATTCCCTAACCCAAGAAGGGATGTAAGGGCCTCGGGGCCTTGTGAACTGCTTAAACTCATGGTATCGAAGGGTGTCAATCACATCGGGATACTTGCCTTTCAGGCCCTTCGTAGATAATAGTTTCTCCTCTAAGATGGGTCGTACCGCATCACCTTTCAATTTGTTCAGCAGTCTAGGTGGAGGAAGGATAGGGGGTGCAGGGGCCTCTAGGGTGCCTGAGCTAGCACTGAATCGATTTCAGGAGGGTTGGCAACTGCGGGAACTCTAGTGGGTGAGGATTGAGATCTAGCCTAGCGTCTACTCCTTTGATGAGTCAAAGGCTCCTCGTATTTTGGTTCAAAAAAACTTCACTTGGGTTTTAATAGCTACTCCTTTCCTAGCGATGTGCTTCTTCCTTTTGCCTTTATCTCCTGGTAGGAGTTCTTCTACTTTCCTCTTTGGAGGATTTGACCGCCCCCCCTCGTTTATGGTTATGCCCTTTGCTTTCTTCTGAGGTCGCGTGGTTAGATTTTTAAGTACCATATCTGCAAAATATCATAACAAATTAGGAGTAAATCAAACATAAGCACAGAAAATCTATTACAGACAGACTCGCCATCCATTCAGCGAGTCGCCAAACCTTTTTAGTGAGCTAGATCAGGCTCACCGAAGGGATTGGCTTAAAAATTAAGGCAAGTCGGCGATGTCAAGGCCCTTTCGGTGAATGGCTGACTACTTTTGGTGAGCAAGGATTTGTCAGCCAAAAGTTACAGTGCAACAAGAGTTTTAGGGTTGCAGACAAAGGGCGATTAATCAGACTTTTGGTGGATCACCGAGTGCTTTTTGCGAACCTCAAACATTCACGCTGAAAGTCACAAAATCCACAACACATATAGCATGAGATTAAAGGCGATATGGGGTCATTAGGCGAACCGCCGAGTGGTAGCTCGTCAAATAGCCCAACGTGCCTATTTCCAACCTACCTTCTAGAATTCAACCCCGCAACCCCCAAAAACAAAATCAAAGCATGCACTAATGGAATTCAATCAAGACCCGTAATACCTATCACCCCGGGATACTCATACTCTTCCCCATTTTGCCGAATTTGGCCATTTGACAATATTTGCTCTTAAGAGTGGTGTTACCCGCTCTATCATTGAGCAGTTTTCATCATTTAACAAAAACATGGGCTACTCAGACTTCACCCAATCAATCTAAAGAATACGCAACCATAACCCGATACAATTTCATTCATTTGAAAGCACAAAAATTAGGGGCATTTGACGATCAAAATAAAACGAGCAAGATTTTCAAATTAAAATTTGGCATTTAAGCTTTCTAACTTTATCAGAGTGGCCCAGTACACAACAACACAGTACGATCATTGCAAGTGAATACAAGATTTTTGAATGTAAACTCGGGATTCAGAAACCAACCTTATATGTCGATTAAAATGCAATTGAAAAGCTAGACGGCAAAGAAATCCTAGTTTCGAGCACCTCAACAACTAAAATACTAATGGAATATAAAATTATTGAAAATACTACCTTGGTGTGAGTTTGTGAAGATTAAAAGCGAGGTAAAGTGAAGAATTTCAAATTTTAAGACTCTTGGCCATTATAAACCATCTAGTTCGCGCCCATTCGGTGATATTAGTCGCACTCACCGATCCACTCGGTGACACACCAAGTGGTCACTTGGCTTGCCGAGTTTTACAGGATCTTCAGTAAAAGTGATGGTCCAAATGGCGGTCTTCATCGTGAACGCCGAACTGGTCGGCGAGTCACCAAATTGCTCCAGGCCTCACCGAGTTTTACAAATTCCAAGTTAGTCTTGTGTGGGGTTAAATTGGTGGATCAAATCAGGCACGCCGACCATTTCGGTGATTCACCGACTGAGCATTTTACTCGCCAATATGTATTTTCCAAACACCTTCAGCATTTAAACCTGCACCACTAACACACCATTATTTATAAAAGCATCTAAATCCTTGGGTTGCCTCCCAAGAAGCACCTTAGTTAACGTCATGGCACAACGCAAGTCCTTACTCACTCTCCATTGGTTGGGTTAGTCCTAGTGTTACTAGGTAACCTCAATAGTTCATTTGAGTGAAGAGGAGGCATTGCATAACTCATGAGTGTCCTAATCAGCTGGATCAATCTAGAATGGGAGCCAATCATTTGATTCAGCACTTCAATATTCTCCTTCATCTCTTCCAACATTCAATCTTGTTCGGTGATCTTTTGGAGAATGATTTGGAGTGTGTCCTCGACACAATTGTTCTCCCTGTCTCTAGACTATTTCCGCTCATGAGGGGGTATGTACCTCCCTTGGCTCTAGCACTGGTTTTCCACCTCTGGTATTTTGGTGGCTAACTCATTCATCTAAGTTACCAGTGCGGTTAACTCAGTTTCATGCTTCAACTATTATGACGACCTATTATACACCCTTACTATTTAAAAGTGAATTTAATACCACATTGAGACACATAACACCACTCTCATAGTATGTGGTGTATTACACTCCCTGCCACATTAGCACCTCGTCAACACCACGTTAGAAATTATAATTTTTTATTTTATTTTCTTTATTGATTAATTTTTATTTTATTAACTCTATTTTATACTAATTAATCCCTAACTAATCATTAAAATTTTCTAATAATCATATCTTCTTCCAATCTTAATCATATCCACATTTAACTCTAATCTAAAGAGAAAAATTATTTATTTGAATTTATATCACAATTCTCTTTGTCTTCTCTGGCGAAGAACAATCAACCCATCACCACCACAAACCTACCTCCATAACGTCATCCCCTCATCTTTTCCCAACCGCCAACCTATCTCCAACAAATTACAACCACCAAACAGCTACCTTAACCACCACAAACAGCCACCCAAAACTTCAAATCAGTCATTGACAAACACTGAATCAAACACCTTTACCTTACTCTTTTTCAATTTTTGCTTTTAGTTTCTGTTGCAAGTGTTTCGGCGAGCTCAAAGCTTCAACCATGGATCTAATGACGTTTCAATGAACTTCATTTCTCAGATCCATGGCGTTTCAAGCTATGACATATTTAAGATCCTTGAGCTTCGTTTCAATGAGTTTCCCCCTCCAACTTGAGTACAAAAGATGTTTTCAAATCCATGGCATTTCTAGTGCAAATTATTTTTTGCTTCGACCCATTTCAGATCCATGGCATTTCAATTTGCGTTGTGCTTTGTACAAAAAATTGAAGGAGAAAGTGGAAAAATTAGGAGAACAAAGTCTCGAAATCCTATAATTATTGTGAAATTTGAATTAAATTTTTTTTTAGGGTGAGTGAAAAATGGTAAAAAAATGTGATAAGAAAAATTGAAATTGAGTGACAAATTATAAAATTGTGCTAAGAAAAAAACGAAGAAGAAAAATTTTGAAGGAAAATAAGAGAAGAAGAACATGAAAAAGGAGAAAACAGGGGGGTAGGGGTTGAAAAAATTACTTTTTGACTTTATTTTCAACTCAAACGCGCCTAATTTATCTTCATTTTTAATTTTATTCCCACGTCAGTTTTGGGGTGGTATTAATTACACTTTGAACAAGAATAGGTGTGTAATAGGTCGTCATAATAGTTGAAGTGTGTAACTGACTTTTCTATACAAGTTGGAGGAGGAATTTATGTCTTTTCCGTAATAATAACAACAACAACAACAACAACAACAACAACAACAACAACAACAATAATAATAATAATAATAATAATAATAATAATAACAACAACAACAACAACAACAACACGAACAACAACAACAACAACAACAACAAACAACAACAATAATAATAATAACAACAACAACAATAACAATAACAACAACAATAATAACAATAATAATAACAATAACAACAACAACAACAATAATAATAATAATAAGAATAATAATAATAAGACTGACAATAATAATAATAATAATAATAATAATAATAATAATAATAATAATAATAATAATAATAATAATAACAATAACAATAACAATAACAATAACAATAACAATAACAATAACAATAATAATAATAACAATAATAACAATAACAGTAACAACAACAACGACAACAACAACAACAACAACGACAACAACAACAAAAACAACAACGACAACAGTGATGACAACAACAACAACGACAAAACCAACGACAACGACGACGACGACGATGATAGATAGTTAAAAATGGTTTAGTTATATATTCAACACATGCATTGAAACATGCCTATAATATGTATAATATATTGAATTCAAAATGTATTGTAACTGTTGTTTATTTTTTTCTCTCATTAACAATACTAAAATATGTTATTGTTTTTAAAATATTATAATTATATATTCAACACGTACACTGAAACGTGTCTATAATATGTATTAAATATTGAATTCAAATGTATTATAATTGTTATTTATATTTATTTATTTTATTAACTAGGCAATTTTCCCACGCTTCGCGAGGTCATAAATAATTGCATTTAACTTGAAAAATAATCCTTTACTAATATCCATACATTAAAAATAATGGAAAAAATAGGTTCTTAAAAAGAATATTAGCAATAAACCAACATGAATCTGATTATTTTTCATCATCACATTACTCAAGAACCTCTAATGAATGAATTATTTACGACATAATAAATCATTGGTTCTTTAATCAACATTAAAAGGAAAATAAACAAGAAAGTAAGAATATATACAAAGGTATTTTGTAAGAAAAAGAACACTTTTAAGTTGCATAGATTATACAATTGTGATATATGTCTCAGAAAAAAATTCAAAAATTTGTTAACAGATTCAAAAAAGAAATTACGTTTGAACATGAAAGCAATTATATCTTTTGAACTTGCACAATGAATTTCTTCAATTGATAAGCAAAAAACTTCATATCTATGTGAAAATAAATAATATGTAAGCTTATATATAGTACTTTTAAGTTATAGAATTTTATATAGAATATCAATACATGAATTCTTGAAATTGAGTACCATAATTATTTTCTGCACAATGAATATACCTACTATAGGTGTATGTGTTCAATATAACCAATGACAATAACTTTGCAGAAACATAAACAACAGAGTTTAAAACACGTACTCAAAAATAGCAACTTTGCAAAAGCATAAATTAATGGCTGTAAAAAAAATATCAGGATCTGTAACAGTAGAATGAAACAGAAAGGAAAAAATTGAATCCACTGAATGTACAGTGTCCCCTTTAGAAAATTATTCCCCTCTAATACCTGAGATTTAAAGAAATAGATCCTCTCATGATGGATCAATTTTATTCACCAGTGTATTGATACAAAAATAATTGTGTCATTGAGCCACTCAACAGGAATAAAGTACATGAATATTTAATTGTGCAAAAGAAGAAGTTTAGAATTTTTATTGTTTCAAAATGAGAGAAAATCTCTCTATTTATAGACAACAAAAGATAGTGTGAATAAATGTTTATTGTGCCTTATCGAAAAGGTCACAACTCTTTTGAAAAGTCATAACCCTTCGAAAATGTCACAACCTTTCATAAAGGTCACAACCTTTCATAAAAGTCGTAACTCTTCATAAAAGTCACAACTTTTCATAAAAATCACGATTTTTCATAAAAGTCTCAACTTTTCATGAAATGGGAAGGTTAGTTTTTTAAATAAATAAATTAAAAGGGAATCCTGATTTGTGGTGGCGCCATGTAGGAGAGCCTAGGGTTCTGATCTATATATGAATTATGATGTCCATATTTTTAAAAAAATAAAATGCTAATCTTCAAAACATTCCTAAACATTAACATAATTAAAATTTAAAAAGAAATGAGAGAAACAAAAATTGACTGATGAAAAGACAAGAATGAAATAGAGAGAAAATGATGAAAGAAAAAAGAAAGAGAAAGAAAATGACGTAAATATAAGAAAAGGAGAGAGAGAAAATGACGAAAGAAAAGACAAGAATAAAAGAGAGAGAAAATGATGGATGAAAAGAGAAAGAGAGAAAGAAAATGCATTAATAGAAGAGAGAATACAAAGAAAACAATGTTTTACTATTTCTGGTAACGAAACTAATGCTCTTTTTAGTAATAATACATATTATACCATAATTCATAATTAATATATTAAATTGTATCATTCATGTAAAATGGCCTATAAAGAAAATAACATATATTGAATTCACGTCTATTTGAATATGATGCACACATTGGTAAACATTATAACTGTTATACAACTTATATATAACCAGTATAAGTGATTGTAACGTTTGAATTAGTTGAGTAATGTTTTTGTAGCTGAAACAAAGTTAATGATATTATGTTGCTATCCATTACGAGAGATTACTTTTTTAAAGCTTGATTTATAATTAATAAAATTTGATGATTTTACTAGAGAATAAAAATTGAAGAATATGAATAGTACTTCATATTTTTTTTTTTATAAAAAAAATACATTCAAACAACCAAATACTCTTTGCAAAAATTATAAACAAACACAATCTCCAAAATATTTGATTTCTATGGCAAAACACCTACAGTTATTTTAACTTACATTTCATCGCAAAAACATGTTTACAGCTTTGAGTTTTGCCATCCTTGTGAACAACATTGTATAGAGCAACCACCTAAGATCCTATCTTCATAACATAATTTGTGCTTCTTAATAAATAAATAAACAAATAAAAAAATATAATATTGGCTCCGAGTGTTTATTTTCTTTAAATAATAATCAATAGGTTAAATTTTAAACCTTACAACATCTAAACCTTGTGCATGAGAATAAGTAGCCGAACCTATCATTCTAAACGCTCCACAACTGTACATAGAAGAATTAAACTTAAAATTAAGAAGTAGATAATGGCTAATTGACAAGCTTGATACGTAAGCAGTGTCATAGATGTTGAAAATTGATTTCACGTATCAGGACACTTCATCCAATACTAAGTGCCAATGATCGTTAGTCAGTAATATAACCCAACTAAGTGAGTTGAGGTCGAATCCCACAGGGAGTGGTACGTATTTGAGAATCAATAGAAAAGCATGAATATGTTCAAGTCAATCATAGGTAAAAACATTTACAAATAAAAGCATGGTTCAAGTTTGGGGTGACACATGTGTCAAATAACAAGGGGTTTTGGTTTCAACTATCAGCTACAACAGCAAATAACATGAAAATAACAAGTATAGAGAAGGGTTCTTGGGATGTGATTGGATTATGGGCTAAAGTAGACAGATGGGTGATTGCATTTAATAGTAAATAGTTGTAAATCAGTGAATAAGCTAGACTTTAGTGGGGATAAACTTTCTCTCAAATAATTTACCCCAAATCAAATTCTTTTCTCTCGAACATCAATAAGCAGCAATTAAGAACAGCCTACGCTTTAGTCCATTCACTCTTTCGAGCTGAATGTGTGAAAAAGGTTTGGGATTCACTCTCTCGAGCTGAACCCATGACAACCCAATACCCACAGATCATCAAATCAGTAATTTTGGTTTTAAAACCTCTCTCTCGAGCAAGCCAAAAACACGAAGGTAGAGCTGCATTTGCAACTACAACACTTTAGATTAAGCCACAATTACTGAATGGAATCTCTTTTAAACAGCATTTAAACTATCAATTAACAATACCCAGCAGCTAAATCAACCTAATCACATAATCACGCCCCAAGAATTGGGATTTAGCTAGACATCATAAAAAAAAATAAAAGTCGTTACCAAATTGTGTTTTCATCAACTGGGTAAGATTAATTTCATCTTTACAAAGGTCAAGATTGAAGAATCTCAAAGACCGACTTTCAATTTCCCAAAAATGGAAATCTTCAAATCTTCAAAGCTAAGGAAATATTGTCTCAATACTCTCTGTTCTAAGCTCTCTAAAAACTTATTCTAAATTGAAAGCTAGATAGATAGATATATGATAGATAGATACTAAACTAAATATTTAAAAATATGTTGCGAAGGATCATTCGGCGCAATAAGTTGGGATCGCTGATCCACTCAGTGATCCGCCCTTTGGTCAATTCCATCGCCTTTTTGCTTTGGCCTTCAGCAACTTCAAGTTCTGTAACTTTGGGCAATATAGCACTGCATCGCGAAACCATTCGGTGACTTGCCGACTGCTCCTTTCTATCGCTGACTTGATTTTCTCCTTCATGGCTTGGCACAATGGAACTTTAGGCGAGATCATGGTCATTCGGCGACTCGCCCAATGGGTTAGGCGATCATCAGGCCTTCTTTTCTTCATTCTTTCAGCTGCCTTGTTCCTTTTTTGCTCATTAGTGTCCATGCTTTGTTCCTCAATCCAACTACCTGAAAATCAAGGATTTACATCAGTTATTGTCACAAAATATGCATTTGAGGACACTAAATCTATTAAAATAAAGCCCCCAATGAGTCCAAATCGTGGACTCATCAAGAATCAAACACATTATACCAAACCTGCAGCCTCTAGAAAGTAACACCCTACTCGCCGATGTAGCAAAACCTCATAAATTCTTCATGTCGCACAAGTGGATTTTTCATCAATCATTTTGCTCCAGATTATTCCATAAAATATGCCTGTAAATAGCCCACTTCGCTGGTGAATTTCCACCTTAAACTACCAATCTATGTCATAATCTTCATCAATAAGAATAAGCTAACACTATATGTGAGCAACCAATCAAAAATTAAGAATAAGCTACACTATAATTGAGCAACCAATTAAAAATTCTCTTACACTCATTTATCGTTATACAAAAAGACAAATGTTGCATGCAAAGGGCCACTTGTTGAATTCATTGACTATTGGAATTATGCCAACCTCCTAAAAACATCTAAACACTTAACTAAGCAACGTCCAACACTCTCAAACAACAAATCTACACTAATAATTATAGGGTAATACTAAATTGTAGTTCAATTTTATATGATAAAAAAAATCTCGAAACCTCTCACCCTCTGTGGACACTGCGATATGTCAGTGTCGACATAAAAGCTCCCACATTCATAGTGTATGAGACAAAACTCTAAGCCACTCGTGAATTTAGCAAGGCTAATCTCCCAATTAGAATAAAGCTAAACTCCAAAAGTAGAGCACAACAAAAACATCCTTATAATTCCTCAACTTCATGCACAATGTCCAAACCAGATGTGTAAGAATGCTAAAGAGGCTACAGAAAAGAATATAATCTAGCAGATTACCACTTCAAACCAACAGAAACACCATAAATGCTAATCAACATGCTTTGTACATCAAACATATCCTTACCACCCAAAATATTGCAAGTAAACCATTCTGCTGAAGAGTCGGCCTTTTATCTCTTCTGCCTCACCAAAAAAGAGACAGGTAGAATTGAAATGATTTATTGTACAAATTTCAACCAGAAGAAAATTACTTCAAAATGTAGCTCCAGACAACAAGATAAGCTTTTGTAACAATAAGAACTAAATAAACCAATGAAACAGCAGAGAGCAGTTTCAATAAAATAAACATAACCTTGTAGAAGAGAGGAAACCAAAAAAGGAAACAAACTAGGGAGACTCCAATAGAGTCTCATTAACTCAGTTTCATATAATTGCTACTATTTTTTGTTCTAACCACAAAGCCAACCATCACTTTTTTGTATGACACGGTGTTATTATTTTTCTATATATTAGAAGAGACAATTTCAACATGTCTACTATTTGTCAATTAATTTAAAAATAAGGGTATTTCAGTCATTTTGCATTAACCTAATAAGTTCATTGTTTTGTCTTTATGTTATGTGTCCTACACTAATTGTAAAGCTTACACGTAGCATTCAGATATCTATCTACTTCTCTGTTTTCTCTAGAACTCCCTTATCCTCTCTGTGGTAGTATTGTTCTACCAAGGTATGTATTTTTGTTAAAAGATTATGCCAAATCTTGCGTTATTAAGTTCTATTTTTTGAGTTTTGCTTTGGGATTCATCTAGATCTTTCAGAATTTCTATGGAAGAAGCTTCAATTTGATTCTTGTGTCTCTAATCAGAGTAGATTGAGAATTTCTTACTTTTAGGTCTTTGTTGGTTCCTCGAATATTGGGTGAAAAGATCAAATGTAGAAAAGTTACAGATTTTATAACCCAAAAACTTGTAACTTTCGCTGTTTAACCATAGAGTTCTATTTTTTGAGTTTTACTTTGGAGTTTGATCACTCCATATTCGAGAATTTCTAATGGAAAAGGTTCCAATTCAATTATTTTGCCTTCTAACTAAAGTACATAGATAATTTCTTATTTTTGGATCTTTGTTAGATCTGCAAATTTAAGGTAAAAAGATGAACAAGTGTACAAAAATTACAGATTTAATAGCCCAAAAACACGCAGCTTTAATTTTTTAATCATGCACAATAAGTTTGACAAGGAAAATAAATTATTGACATTTATTTCCCCTTTTTTGCCAGCACAAGAATAAAATTCCCTACTTTTTTGGATGAAGAATAACAAAACTTTATTAGTTATTGCTCTTGACGGTTTCCCTTTGCTTTTGCTGCATTCTATTAAGCATAGAAATAAGATACGTTTCTGGCTTGATGAGCATACTCATATTTAAACATTTAAAGTTTTCTATGGCAGAAGCAAAACTTCTTAGCAATATTGTATTCTTTATTTATTTTTTGTGATGCTTTGTTAATTTGTAATGAATAGTAAGATCAATGTTACCGAACGTTACTGTTTTACTCCCCCATTCTATTTTATGTGAGGTAGTTTGACTCAGCACGGAGTTTAAGAAAAAAAAAGACTTTTAAAACTTGTGGTACAAAATGAATGATAGAAATTTGTGTGGCTGTAAATCATTCCATTAAAAGTAAAATAGATATTTTATAGTTAAATTATTACTTAATATAGAAATATGTCATTCTTTTTTGAACTAACTAAAAAGGAAAGTAAGTCACATAAATTGGGACAGAGAGAGTTATTTTTTGGGAAAATTAGCAAACTAGTCAAAAATTCTAACATAATTATTAAAAACATCTATAGTTTATAAATATTAGTAAAAATATCAAAATGTCAATATTTTAGAAAATATTGTGTATCCTAATTTAGTTCCTGTTTTACCTCACCTTAATTAAAGTTTTCCAACTCATTCTCTCTCATATGTTTTAAAAAAAAAAGAAGTATTTTCTCTCCCACTGATTTCCCTCTTCCAATTCTTCATCTTTCAACTCTCGCTTCTCTCTCTTCCCTTTTTTTGGGGGTTTTTTTCAGAAATTGAAAAATATATCTCTAAAGATATTCACAACAATCTCTTAGATTAAGGTATGCATCTTTATCCGATTTTTAGGTTTGTTTACTGATTTTATTTTTGTTTAAATTTTACAAATTGACCAATTTCGTTTAAGGTTTGAAAACCCCAAAATACTCTCTAATGGCCGAATTTAAGAGGATTACAAAAGGTATCCAACTAAATTAACAATTTTCTAGCGATTATATTGCCATCACAATATTTGCATGTTCAGTTGAAGATGTTAAAATCATAAAAATCATGATTTTCTAGTAGTCTCGAGTATATGTAACAATTTTCTTTTGTATTCAAAATTCATTATGTATGTGTATTGATATAAAATATTATTGTCACTGTCTATGGATATTGTGGGTTTGTTAGTATAGATATTGTATTCCTTAATTTTTTATTTTTTATTTTGTATTTGTGGACATTCTGTTAGTTTTGATAATATACCCACGTACTTGGACTCTTCATATTTATGTATCCTTTTCTAGTTGTGGACATTGTAAGAGTGTTGTTTGTATCCAGTCAATTAAAGATACATATTTATATATAGTTGTATTCATTTTTAAAGAAATAGTAATGCTATTTCAAATTGTATTCATGTTTTATTATTTCATGGTTTTGTATTAATTATGTTATATATGCTGCATGTATTTTGTGTGCAATATAATTTGTTTTATGATAAAACATATTTCGGTCATTATATGAGGATCGAGTATTCGTTAACTGTTGAATTATTAATTTATTTGGAAGTTTGGACATGAATTTTTTTTAAATTTTTCGGATAATTATAATTTTTTTTAGATGACGAGACAGAGTTTTACTAATGTACTAGTGAATACGGATTAAGATTTGAATTTGGTGAACAAAAAATCAGAAAAAGGAACACAACAGACGAAGAAGAAGAAAGAGAGAGTGACAGAAGAATGTTGCAAAAATTGTATTCATATTAATTTTTTTTTGTCAATTGTTTTTCTCTTACTCAACATTTGTATTTTTATTAAGAACATTGTATTTCTTTTCTAGTTTGTAGTCATTCCAATAGGTATGCCGAATGGATTTGAATTCTTAAGCATTGATGTTCTTAATAAACATTTGTATTTTTATTAAGAACATTGATTAAGATTTGGATTTGGTGAACAAAAAATTAGAAAAAGGAAGACAACAAACGAAGAAGAAGAAAGAGAGAGTGACAGAAGAAGGTTGCAAAAATTGTATTCATATTAATTTTTGTTTGTCAATTGTTTTTCTCTTACTCAACATTTGTATTTTTATTAATAACATTGTATTTTTTTTCTAGTTTGTAGTCATTCCAATAGGTATGCCGAATGGATTTGAATTCTTAAGCATTGATGTATCATATTTCTTTCACAATCAATTTATATTTTTTTTTAAATATTGTACTCTACCTCAAAAGATTGTATTATTTCCACTATGTATGCCCCAAAGTTTATTTGTCCATGTGTCACACACTTGCTCATATTTCATGAAGTATATTTATTTATGTGATAGTTAACGTGATCATGTGATTTATAACAGCATGTATTGTAGTCCACATTCTTATGTAATAATTTTTTTGCAATACATCTTCCCATGTGCTAAATGTCTTACAATTAATGATATCTAGCTAACTTGCTTATATATTACTGACTTTTACAACATATGTCCCTATAAATCAAATGTCTATGTATCGTATGTCTCGTATGTACACTTGTTAGTATGCTAAATGTACTTTTTTATGGCTCATTATTCACACATGCCTACTTTCTTATGTGTTATAGGCTTATGTTGTTTATGCATTAATATTTTATACCCCTCTGCTCTTATTTACTTAAGTATTGAACACGTTGGGATAAAATTTCCTCCATATCGAGATGAATAAAGGATTTTGCCAGAAAAGATTGGGGACCTAGTAAATTTTAGTATAGCTCTTATATGTAGAAAATGGATAGGAAAAGTTTTCATGTTCCTATATTACGTGTCTTTCCTAAATGTTTATAACATTTGCATCTATCAACTTGTTCATAGGTTTGTTTCACATTAGCTAACTTGTTCTAGTATTTGGAATTCTCGTATTCCAAGTATTTGTTAGGCTGATTTATAAAAGGGAGAGAACGATAAATTGTGGTGTACAAAATTGTTACTTAATTATATATGGCTAAGAGGAGACTTACTTTTCATTTGATTATTACATATGCTACATCTCCTGCAACACCCTATGCCCATACGTGATTTTGGTCAGCTGATATGTATTGGGCAGTTTGATTTACAAAGGGAACTCTAGCAAAAGTTCTGAAAAATATGCATAGTTGACCTTGTTTTGAGCAAGACCTCTCATTCGAGTATGAATGATCCAAAGGAGGGGATGATGTAATACCCCCATAACTTCCAATATTTATACAATTGAGTGAACGTGAAAAAATATTTGAACTCGGAATAGTAAAAGGTAATATTTGATATTAAAGTCATAAGTGGGCAAGTGTGTATTAATGTTAAGATCTTGTAAAGAAACTAAGATATGAAAAATGGTGTAAAATAGGTGAGGTGCTTGCTTGACTAAATTAACCTACAAGGTGACAAGTAGGTGCATCACCTACGTAAGGTATATGGACCAAGTAGGTGCATCACCTGCTTTGATTTATGGGTCATATGGAGGCCTAAATTAAGTGTCAATTTGAGGCCAAATCTGTCCAAGAAAAGGGGAAAAAAGTAAAAAGAATGGCAATTCAAGGCTCAATCTTTCCAAGCCCACAAGAAATAATTTTAATGAAAAAGTAGGTGCATCACCTACTTATATGTGTGGCCTAAATTAAAGACACATGGTGGTTGCAAATGAAGTACAAGAAAGGTGGCAAAAATCTGATACAAATAGCTCATTTTTCTTTTACCCAAATTTTAAGCTCTCAAGTTCATATATTTCTCTCTCAAGATGAAACAGCCACCCAATATTCCCACTAGGGTTGTAAGTATTTTTCATCTTGTTTCTCCAAAGCAGCCACAAGATCACCTTCTCTCCTCTATTGCTTCAATATATTGGACAGTTCTTCAAGGGGAGTGAAATAAAGATAGTTATATGTGTTAGCAGCTAATGTTCTGCCCCTCTCTTCCAAAGATTAAGAGAAGGTTACAAAAATAATTGAAGGAGAATAACAGATTAAGATCACCAAGATGAAGACTATGACGTTAAAATACAGGTTGAGACTGCATAAGTTATATGAATTAGGAATTGAGGTATGTAAGGCTATTTGATCTCATATCTTTTGACATGAAGTCCTATATTATGTGTACCAACAAATTGAGATCTCTAAGTGATCCTCATGGTAAAAGATACAATGTAAGGGTGTACAATCTCCAATGTAGCTAATGGTCTTCCTTATACAGATCACGTTCTCAAAATATGTCAGACTACTTCTATACGTGTTCATTATTCAATATTGGTGTGTTTATTCTTCCAAGTACTAGTTGACAAATGTACTTTAAACATTAAGTTTCATGAGTTATCCACCAAGTCAAATGAAGTTCATTGAGTCAATTAGATCCTACATTATACATGTTATAGGTTTTTATATGTCAGATGCATATTATGTCCATTGTTCATTTTATGTCCCCTTCCATGGAATGTACAACCCTTATTTGGGTTCTGTCATGGACTTCATTAGTTTGGATATTTATGCACTCTTTCATTTGATATCGTATACTAAGTGTTTAGTTATCATATCATCTTATATAGTCCTTATCTCTACATTTGAGAAGTTATAGTTTCTACTAAGTGCTAAGCTATCATATGCCCCCATGTGAAATGTCCAAACATGTTTTAAATGAAGCATCTTGTAAGAAGAATTACTTGCTCAATTGCTTTACATCCTAATGAATCATTTACTACATGTAAGGTAGTTGCCACACACCTTCGTGGATCAAATGTATATGTTCTTTGTGCCCAAATGAAGTTCACAAGTCATATAAGTTCCTAAGTAGCACAACAAAGTTACATTTTCTTCTCGTATTATTGTTTCTGCCTCAATTAATTTATCCACATGTCCACAATCTCAAAAGAGTCATGAACATCAAAAGAACAATCTCAAAGATTAAATAGACAAGGTAAAGTGAATCTACATAATTATGGGTGGCAACTTAGTGGTTAAAATACCTAGCATGAGCCGATCCTAATTCTTGTGCTTAAGGGTGGCAGCTCAGGGGTGGTAATACCTAGCATGGACCGATCCCAATCTATATAATTATGGGTGGCAGCTCAGGGGTTAAAATACCTAGCATGGGCATATCCTAATTCTTGTGCTTAAGGGTGGCACCTCAGGGGTGGTAATACCTAGCATGGGCCGATCCCAATCTATATTATTATGGGTGGCAACCCAAGAGGTAAAATCATAGCATGGATCGATCCCAATTTGTATATTTATGAGGACTGCATCCTAGGGGTTAAAATGTCCAGCATGGATCATCCTCTCCTACCACTGATCAGCTGGTCATTGTGTCACATGCTAAAAAGTCTATAAAGAAAAGATGAGTAAACTTAAAGCCAAGAATGTAATGTACATGATTCCCCAAGTATAACCAAAGAATGTAATGTACATGATTTCACAAGTATAAGCAAAGGTGAATGTAATGTACATGATTCCTCAAGTATAAGAAGAGGTGAATGTAAGGTATGTGATCCCACAAGTATAATCAAAGGTTGTCTCTTATCCTTATTTATCTATACATAATATTTGTGCATTTGTACTTGATTTAGGTTGAGCTCTTATTTTACATATGGTTACTTTATGCCTTACATATTCAAGACATTCTTTTGCACTGACGTCCCTCCTGGGGGATGTTGTTTTCATGCCACAGGTACAGGTACTCAAGCTAATAAAATCTCTCAATATAAGCATAGGATACTCAACGACCTTTGGTGAGCTCCAGGTTGCTTCAAGGCTTTGCCGAGTCTCTAGTATATTTTTGAGATTATATATTAGTTAAGGGGTATGATGAGGCCTTGTCCTGTTATAAGCTAAGTGTCTATTTTCTAGAGGCTGTGTAGACCAAATGTCAAAGTAAAGCATGATTATGTCTTGTTTCTAGTAATTAAGGCTTCAACGGCCCAGCATGTACATTTATTTTGGGCCTATCTATGTTGGTCTTTTATCAAGGTACTTGACCTATACTCATCAAAGATTTATAGTTATCATAGTTGCATGTACAATAAGCACAATACATAAGTTGGTTCTCTCGGGCCTTTAGGGCATCAGGTGCATGTTCGTCTCAATGGGACTTGGGACGTGACAATTTGTCACCTATTTTAGTCTCTTAATCTGTATCGATCTCCTTTTTTCCGAAAAAAAATCTTGTCTTGCCTTCTACGAAGGAGGATCACCAATGGAGAATTGAAAGTCGTTAATGGATGATGAAGAAGACGAGAGAATTTGTGTCTATTTTAGTCTCCTAATCTGTAAAGTAAGTAATAATATATTTTCAGCACTATTTACTTAATTTGAAAGATTATTTCCCCTGATTTTCTCTAATTTGTTATTTACTTAGTTGTATTTTATTAAGTTAGATAAAAAAAAATACATAAATCAGCAATATAACAAACTAAAATATTGACATTTTTAATAAATATTGAAAGTGTAGCTAAGGAGTCCTATTAAATGCTAAAATATTGACATTTTAAAAAATTTTCCCTTATTTTTATTCGCTATCTAAATTGTTATGACGTATTTTTCAATTACCCGCTCTATATTTTTATATATGCTTTTGTTATTCTTCTTATTTCATTCTACCATAGAACAAATTCTTTCTGCTATATTTGCACAATTCTCTTTAAAAATGTTTCCTTAACTACTTTTGTTGAATATTTCATTTTTTGTGTTATTTGGTTTCCTTGCAAATTGCATACCTTCTTCCAAATGTATGAATGCTAATACATCATCTTTTGTGCCTTATGTAACAGGTTTTAATGGAACAATCAAGAATACACCTTAGCTAACCTTCAAACATGTTCTTTATCATGTAAAAATATGTACATAACTATCTTATAAAGTTAATAAAGTTCTATCTTTCCAATTTTTTTAGTATATTTATGATTTCCTTCATGTACATCTTACTATAATTACACTTCAAATGCTATAACACACACACCCTCATCAATCGAGCCACTCAATCAATATCAATATCAATATCAAATTATACACTAACAGTTCATAATCTTACTCATATACTAAACATTTATGGTGTTGAACCTGTGCTGGCATGGGCACCTCTGTCTAGTATTTACATATTCTAGTCTCGTTTAACATTTTTCTTTTACTACCCATTCTTTGGCAAAAACTAATATATAAATAACTTTATATATATTTCCTTTTGTTTGGTACAAAAGAAAATGTTTCCACTAAAAATATTTTTCTAGAAAATATATTTTTGAAAAATAAGTGACTTTCTTACTTGTTCGGGTATTTGGATAGTAAATAGAAAGTATTATCCCAACATCATTTAGATATAATCTGGACAAATCCTATGACAACAAATCAGACCCAAAATCTCGACCAAACACGAAACTCAATTATGTACCCGCGACTCGATACTCACCTCTCAACCTTGATCGAGACCTATGGTTCGAATCCAACTTCAACCAGACTTCCAAACCTGACCCCAAGACACCAAAACCAAACTTCAACCCTGCCTTTCAATCCCAACTCAAGACTCAACTCACAACCTCGACACTGAACCAAGTCTCAACCCTAACCCAAATCCAGATTGAGAATTGAATAGACGAATGGTCATTGAGAATTGAATAGGCGACTGATTTTGAGGAGAACAACAAGTCTACTCAAAATACATTTTTCTTTCTACCTAAATGCACTCACTACGAAAAGGTTTTCTTCACAACTTATATTTTGTTGCAACAACCCAAAAAAAGTAACATATAACAAAAAAATACATATATCAAAAATACTATCCGTCAAAACAAACTCACCATTGGGTTGGAATAAAACATGCTTCAGAGCAGTAATATTTTTACTTCATCCAGCTTCTGTCCAATTTATACTCAACAACTGCCCCCCAGCTGGACTCCAAGAGCTCTATTTTTCTTCACCTCAATAATCACTTTCACCCAGCAATTAATAAACAGCATTTACAGGTGAAATTAACTTAAGAGCTGTCTATACTTATCCTCTCTAAATACCAAAATGAAAATAAAAGAGATAGAAACACTTATTTATCAACAAATGGGAAGAAAAAAAAGGCACTGCCTACATTTACAACTCATTTGCTTTAACTTGAAGAAAAGTGTACATATCTCCACATCAATCATCTTTACTTGCTGTAACTAGTACATCCCACAATAGCCTTTACAGGGTGAAATTAACTTAGAGCTGTATTTACTCTTCCAGCTCTAATATCAAAATGAAGGGAAAGATTAAAGAGTTTGTTTATCAAAGAACAAAGGTAGAAATAATAAAAGCACTGCCTACATTGAAGATCCCCCTTTTATTTTACAAACAAATACTATAACATTCTTCCTGATGGTTGTACTTCCATAAACAGCCTGCAATGGAAGTTGAAATGTGTAACCACTCCTGCTAACAGAAGAACCTCATCATTCAATAGGTTCAACTTGAACACATGTAAATATCAACTAGCAATGGAAAAACATATACCTAATTAATGACAAAGGTGATCCTCAGGGATGTCTAGATGCTTCGTCATGCAATTGAGAAGATCTTACATTGGGTTCATCCTGTCAACATTAGTCCAGCAGAATAAAGTGGTACTGCACTTAGCTAGACTAATTTTCCCATGTGGAACTGGAGTTCCTGCTTGCAACATTGCTAAACTATTTTTTAGCAATACGAACTACCATTGCTTATTTTGCATGTTTACTACGTAATATGCTGTACAGCAACTGCAGTTCGCCATTTTATTACTTTAACATTCACCTAGGCTTCCCCCCAAAATTGAGCAAGGAAAGAAAGCAAGTTAGTATATGCAAAATTCAGTAATGTATTGGCTTGTCAGATATCCCAGTTTCTGGCTTTCTGCATAACACAGTATTAACAAAAACACTTCAAAAGCAGCACATGCATGTGTTCCAAGGCAAAGAACTGGATTCCATAACCTGACTAAAAGCTCATACATACAAGTTTCCTAGTCAGATTAACACAGAATACAAAAGGCTCCCTTATCCTTTTAGATGGTTAGATGTAACCTTGCTATTCTCCTGTAACACATACTAAGAAAGCACCTCAATCTATAAACTCTGCGTCGTGTCTCTGGGCCTAAAGTTTATGAAGCTCCATGGTTTAACCTATATCAAGCAATTGTTGTCAAAACTACAGGCATCATTAACAACAACGATTTGGGAACACTTCTTATCTATCAAAAATGGCTCATACACCCCTTTTGATAAAAAACTAAAATAAAAATGGCTCATACATATTTAACAAAAAAACTGCAACAGAAAACACTTTTTATGACCTCTTAATCATATATTCAGGAATCTTAGTCGTGGTCTCCAACTCTCCATATCAACATCAACCCTCCATCATAGACAACAACTGAGATTATTAAATATGTGAAAATCCATGTCTCCAACAGATCCTGGTTCCTTCTTGTTCACAGTTCTTTACACTAGTGTTGCCGTGAAGGATTATAGCCTCCTTTTTGTACCCTGTTCTTTCTTGATGTTAATTCCGATGATGTTGAATTGTTTGTCCATCAATTTTGTTATAGTATGGACTGTCATACACCGTCTTTATTACTTTCTGTTTGCTGGCTTTCCTTTATGTTAGTACACTGACATTGTATGTCCATCAATTTTGTTTCAGCAATCTGTATGGTCTTACCCAAAAATCCACTTTGATGATATAGAACGAATCAAAGTCTTAATAAAGAATAACCTAAATACATGGTCAACATCCTGCAAAGTATTCAAACTATGATGACCAGAGAACTTCATAGACGTTTCTCAAAAAGAGGTTCAATATCATAATACCAGATCAACTTCAAGAATATTTTCCATCATTAAAACCTAGTCTTTACAACTAAGCTTACATCTGTCAGGTAACCAGGCCCCAATAATGGAGAGATCGAAACATTAGCAACCTAGCTTAGTGAAATAACCTTGTGCAATAGACAAATTAGCTTAACAAACCTAGGCCACAGGGAGTCAGGAATTCCAATATTAACGAGTAAAGAACCATGAAAATTATGATGCATCCTCAAGGCATGAGAGAACATCATAAAATAAAACTGCAGTCAAGTACTAAAGAGATACACAACAAAAGAGCCCTATAGTAAAAACAAATTTTAAAACTGCTGTGTGGCAGAAGACAATGGCCAGGAGAAGCTTCTCCCAATCCCCAACACAGAAGTTATGCATTTTATATTCAAAGTTCAAAGGATTATGTATTATGAAGAACAAGCTTTAATTATCTTCACTAACTGATCTCCTTCGACCAAACCCCCATTTACATGTCATCTGAACTAAGGGGATTTCAGTCTTATGAGTATAAATGTGTCTTTTCATAGTCTTTTTTTTGGTTGGCCATTAAATAATACAAGCCCTCTCCCTTCAATCAAGAAAAACAGCAATCTAATATCGATAGTCTGTTAACCGAGAGACACCAATTTTAAATTTTCATAATAATTATTGTACGGTTGTATTGATATACCAATCTAATGGTTGCTATGGTACATAACTCCGCAGCTCATACACCGGTCAATTTTACATGTCATCTGAATTAGGGGATTTCAGTCTTATGAGTATAAATGTGTCTTTTCATAGTCTTTTTTTTGGTTGGCCATTAAATAATACAAGCCCCCTCCCTTCAATCAAGAAAAACAGCAATCTAATATTGATAGTCTGTTAACCGAGAGCCACCAATTTTAAATTTTCATAATAATTATTGTACAGTTGTATTGATATACCAATCTAATGGTTGCTATGGTACATAACTCCGCAGCTCATACACCGGTCAATTTTAGTAAACATGACATCTGAAAAATAGAAAAGAAAGACGCCCCAATCTAATGGTTGCTATGGTACATAACTCCGCAGCTCATACACCGGTCAATTTTAGTAAACATGGAGACACCATAGAAAAACCAAAAAAGACGCCCTAACTGAACTTCAATGTTAAGACCAGAAAAGCATCTCCAAGCAATGAAAAGAATGTCTCACCAAGTGCTACGCCTCAATCCCAAGCCAGCTGAGGTCAGCTATATGGACTATCAATATGATTTAGTTCCACTAGAACCAGTTCCATTCAAGTTTTTTTATGTAATTTAGACTTCTAGTAACTGCAAGTTCTCTACATATTCTAAAAACTAGGATGGTAAATTGTGAAGCGGAAGTTATATTTTAACTTCAGTTGCTAACTGTATAGTACGTTCATGGATCACAGGTTCTGTCTTTGTGTCTCAGTAGTTTTTTTCTTTCTGGATAACTGTGTGAGTCTCTGCTTTATGTATCACTGCAGCCCAAAAGTGGCCATAAGAATCCCTCTTACGCAAAGTGAATATTTAGTTAAGAAAAGTGAAAGGGACATTCCAATGTGGCAATGCCCCTTTCTACTTAAGATGCTGCACAGCAAACTGTGCACTGTCAGGACCAAAACTGATCTTCACATACAGTTTTGCTTTTTTTTTCTTTTTTTAAAATAGAGAATGTAGCGTTTTGGTTAGGAAGCAGACAGAAGAACTTCTATACCAATTCTTTATGGAAAAGTAATCTTCTGTTGACCAACAAAAATTAAGGAATAACAAAAAAAGGTATGATTTGATATGATTTCCATGGTTATTATTTAAGGATCAGGTCTTCACTATCCCATATCCAATGAAGCATCACGATTAGTTACTATTTCATTCCCGAAGCATGAACGAGCACTAGAAGACAGAGGTAAGATCACAGCATACATATTATAGGAACTCTCGCATAAGAACTGAAACTAACACATAGCAACATTTAATTAGCAGGAAACGTTCCCTGAACTAGGTTGCATAAGCAAGAAAGTTCAGAATATAGCTACAGATCCACCAGGACTAAGTTGACATAATTGTCCTAATACAGGAAAAATAAGTTTTCAAAACCATGGGCAAAAAACTTAACTGCCACAGAAACTTCCAATCCAAACCATCTTCCAACAACAGGGCAGCAACCTGAAATGACAAAGCTAGGATAAAAACCCCCAGAAGAGGAAGAAAGATTGTAAAGCTAATCACCTACATTGCAGTGCAAATGCTTGACTGAAGGCTTAGTTACAACCATCAAACACAGCCTTTCACTTCCTATCTACTATCCCAAGCTCAAGTTTTTCTACCACGGCCCTCGAACACCGCCTTTCTAGTCCTCCCTTTCTCTTCAACTGAAGCACGATCACTAAAAGTCCTACAAAATGGTAGCAAAAGGAATTAGAATTTATGCTGTCGAATTTGTTGGTGTTACAAAATCTATCGAACACTCACTTCTGTTTCTTTCGGTTTTGCTCCTTGATAGACCTGACCATATCCATAGCCATATCCTGGTGCTCTCTTGTCTGTGAATGCATATCTAGGCCCTCAACGGTTTCACAATCAACCTTGCAAATGCGGCACCATCCCACGCTCGTGGGCTTCCTCTTTCTTGGTCTATCAAAGGAGTCCACGTCACCCTGAGAAGTTGGGAGTTCACAAAAAATTAATAAGAGAATATTCTAATTTCATGCACATTATGTCGATCACGTGATAACAATGCAATAAAGCTCTATTTCCAAGAAATAACATACTAACAAAGGAAAATGAACAAGATAATTACAGGGTTCATAAGGCAAAACTTACTGCATAAAGTCCGTGATTCGGATATCCCAGGACAGGATACCTGCTCCTGAAGCCAGGCTCCCCAAACTGTGGCATACCAGGTTTGTTGCGTCCAATTGATTCACCAAAACCAGGAATATCTCCAAACCCAGACAACTCCCCCATATAAGCACGGCCAGCAAAGGAACCAAAGCCAGCAGGTTTATCAAAACGTAAATGACTTGGTAATTTCGGAGGATCCAAAGACTCATCATGATGCAAATGACTCGGCATGTCTTTTCCAAAGAGATCTCCACTCTGGACATGTTTGTAAGGACGACCAAAGGTAGTATGCTCACCACCTCTCAAATCCCCAAGACCATCAGTCTCTACTCCATGTGGATGGCCAGGCAAAGCTTGGAACCTGCCATTAGAGTATAAACCGCCAGCTAGATTGGAAGGTAAATTGAAATGTCCAGGCCCTTCAATAAATTGACGGGGCTCTCTGCCACCAATATCATCAAAACCTGAGTGACTTACAAATCCATGTGGTGGAATGTTAAATAACTCCCCATCAGAGTTTCTGGCAGACAAATAATCCATATGATGCACACCAAATCCAGATCCTCCCCTTATTCTATCATCGTCATGAGGATCAAGTGGTGCTTCTCTTTCTCCACTATCCTTGAAATGCATCGAACCAGGAGGATGATGTGGAGGCAATAATCTGTTAGGTGGAACCCCGGTACTGGCCTCAAATTTTGATCCAGAATCATATCCTAATCCGCGAGGAGGTTTGTCATGTGGCCATGATCCTGCAACAACAAAGTTCATTATTTAGTGTAATTAATTAGGACATTGATTTTAACTCTTCTTGATAAATTATTTAGGAAATAATTGAATATCAAAGTCCAACTCACCTTGATCGCGAGGCACTGGCAAAGGACTTAAATGCTCCCCCATAGGCGCCTTCAACCTTTTATCCCTAGCTGATTCCATACTTCTAGGTTGGCCAAATGGAACCTTCTCAAAAGACCCCGAGGAAAATGGGTTTGGTTGATTTCCTTCAAACCGATTCACGCTTTGGTTTTGAAACATTTCAGCCTCTGCTGGATTAACTGAGTGTTGTGTTCCACTAGGGATTTCAGCACCACTTAATGGTGCTCTTCCTACTCCCGTTATCCCCTCTGGGAATTCACCTGGTGGAGGAAAATGACCATGCCCCCTAGCAAAGGTTGTCGTAGACCCTGGACCAGCGATACCACCAAGGGGGGCACTACTAGGCTGCTTCAGGAATTGTGGATGATGATCAAGAGAATTCAATGGCTGACCAGCCTGAGGCACATCCCCTGAAGGCATCATTGCAGTGGGGGGATATCCAGGGAGTTGGACATGAGAAGCACTGCCTGCAGGTTGCACTGGTGATATTATCATAGGACCAACGGGTCTTTGCTGCGCAGACGGTCCATATTTCGGTGGTGGCATCCCATGTCCATACTGCTGAAAAACCCCTCTGTCAATGGTAGCGTCATGTGAATCTCTTCCAGAGTTCAGATTCTTAATCGAACCATCAGTAGCATCAGAAGATTCATGCTTTTCCAAAGTCTGGTCCAGTTCTTTTGGAGCATCATCACAGGCATCTTTGTCTGGCTTAACTGTTGCATCAGCTGATTTGGCAGCAGATTTAGGCTTCAAAAAATTCTCATTTTCCTCTTCCGTAACAGTTCTTTTGTCCATAAGCTCATCTGAATCACCCTTATGAACATCTATATCACTGCTGGCCCTCTGTCTGTATTCTTCATCAATTGATTTGGCTGGAAGAGACTTTAGATCCTTTTGAGCATTGTCCTGGGAAGGAACTCCCACTTCTGGCCTTCCTGAAGTTTTGTCAGGTAACAGATCACCTTTACTCTCTAGGGCTAACCGTTTCTTCTGATCCATTGACTCGTGCTCATTGCTCGTGTAGCTCCCATACCTTGGATTTATTTGTGGCTGGCTTAAAGCAGGCTGGACAGGTCTAACCTGGGCTGTAGTATTATATCCACCATGAGCCTGTGAAATCGACTGGACATGATTTTGCATCCCAGGCCTTCCTATATATGTTTGAGATTGTTGAGGTTGTGGGGGAGGTGGTAAGGTGGCATTTTGCTGTGGCTGAATATATGCATGCAAACTTTGAGGCACCACATTAGGAAGACCTTGAGGGCGAAATTGAGACTGCAACGGCTGCTGGTGAGTAAAATGACCTTGCTGGTGTGATTGGCTTGGAAATGGACCAGGAAATGTATGATGTTGACTGTACTGTTGAGACATTGGCTGTTGATTAGGCCGAATAGGATGTTGCTGAATTGAGTGTCCTGCTTGTTGAGCAGTAGGATAAAGTTGAGATTGCACAGGAACTTGACCTTGAGAAGGTACCAGCCCCGGTTGCTGATTGCCGATTAGACCCAGAGGTGGGCGCATTAAGGGAGGTTGAGGAACCTGACCATGAGTTTGAACCAGAGGCATAGACCCACTAGTAGGATGTGGATACATTGGATGTTGCTGTGACATCCCTATAGCCACTTGCTGCGTGAGCTGGGTTTGTGGATAGGAATGGAAACCTGAAACTGCATTAGCTGTTGAAGGCAGGGTCTGACCCAGTGCATGAACAGGCTGGCCGACCTGAGGAGGGCGCAATTGGCCATGAGATTGTGGATGATGTTGCACATTTATTTGCGGCTGGAGTTGTGAATGAGGTTGTGGTTGCACAGGAGGATGTGGTTGGGCTTGAGAAGATGGAGGGGGATGAACCTGGGCGGGAGGCTGCTGATACTGTGGCACTTGAACATATTGTTGTGAATGAGGCTGCATTGGATAGGTCTGTGAATATGGTGGAGGCTGAGTAGGTGGATGAGCACCAGAAGCTGGATATATTTGTGATGGAATTTGGGCATGAGGTTGCATAGTAGGTGGGAGCTGCTGCACTGGGTTGACTTGAACCTGGTTTTGATGCTGTTGTGCCAGAGGTTGAACCTGTGGTTGAGTTGGCCCTTTAGGTAGAGCTTGCATTTGAGTATGAGGTTGTGGTTGAGATTGAGGATTAAGTGGCTGGGGCTGGGGCTGGGGCTGGGGCTGGGGCTGGGACTGGGCTGGGACCGGGGTCTGGGGTTGTGCTGGTGGCTGCATGTAAATGTGAGGTTGTTGCTGATATTGTTGGATGGGTTGTTGCTGATAAGGATAGTATTGTTGATAAGGCTCATATCCACTATATTGCTGATAATATTGCTGATACTGTTGCTGATACCACTGCTCTGAAGTAGGCACACCAGCTGAAGCAGTAGCCAGAGCCTGAGAGCTGGCATTTGTTTGCTGATTGGGATCTTGTCCAGGAAGCAGAGAAGCAGTTGTGGTTTGAGGGTTTGGTGTCTGTGATGCTGGAGTTCCTGAATGAGCCATAGTTCGATTCGAGTCGGTACCAGCAGCAGTGGTGGCTGCACCAGAGCTAGGATTATCTTGGGCACCATTAGTTGTCTGCTGTGCAGGATATACACCCTGGGGATAGAACATATACTAAGAAACCATCCACTACAAGAAAGATGAGTATTGCGTATGTATGAAAAGTACTCACAGGACAACTCAGGGCATGCTCATGCACTTGTCGATGCACAATCTGGACTCCACATCTATTGCATACAACTGGGGAATTGCCAAAGGAACAGCCAGAACAATGGGAAGTGCAATCAGAGAAGGAACCTTCCCATGTGCATCCACTTCTGTGATAGAGACAACGCACTTTAACTCTGCCTATGCTTTCAGCAAGTGTCTTGTCCGACTCGATAAGGGCCTGTGAGGAAAAGTAAATGCAACACATTCAAAATATCACAAGTAGCAAAAGCATCAGCAGTTATCTAAAGGACAATGTACTACAGGGAGCTCACTTTAGAGTCTGCTTCAGTCACCAAGTATCCATCATAAGGACAGGCTCGGCTCCCATTGGCAACATGTGCCAGACAAGGCTTGCAGTAGAGATGAGTGCACTGTGATTGGACGGCTTCATTAGGAAATACGAGTGTGCGACAAACAGGACAGAAATACTCTCCAGGATAGGTATGGATGTTGATTATGCATTCAATATCAAAACCCATATCAACTCAGGAGTAAGAAGTCAGTTTCCACAGCACATCAATGCAATTATGCTTCTGGTAGATGAAAGCTGCTCTTGATGTGCAAACTGCAAAGCTCATCAAAATAACTACAATTAGAAACACGACAATAAATGAAATACACATTCAGGTAACAAAGACAACAATTAAGGAAAAACTCAAAACTTAAAAAGCCACAAATGCACCCACTTATGTGCCATGCCCTAACACTTGTATATGCTGAATACACGTTCAGAATGATTTTTAAAACAAGAAAGAAAGTAAAGCAGAACTAGGTCTTGCAAGGATGTGATTATTTAAACAATAAAGGTTTTTGGTTAACATTTCCAGTAATAGAAAAGGGTACGTATACACAAACAAGCAAGCGCGAAGGAAATTCCAGTAATGCAAATTCCAAACTATTCAGTAAACCTTGACCTTGTTAATTCTTTGAACTATACAACTACACCGCACTCATTTATCAATTCAACCAAATTTATTCTCAATCTATCCTACAATAATTTACACTCCTCAACACCAGTTTTGAATTGGGAATAATAGCAACAGTGACGTAAACACAAAAGTTAACAAATAAAGTTTGAATTCGATCACAAATAGCCACCACCATCATAAGCTAATCAATTTCAAAACTTGAAAAGGATTCTTTTTCCGCACTCAAACTAACACAAACTTTGAGCTAGTTAATCCTTTGAACTACACACTAATTTACTCTCAATTTATCCTGTAAGAAATTACAATCCTCAACATCAGTTTTGAATGGGAAAAAAATTGTGCACAGTGACAGAAACACAAAAGTTAACAATAAACATTGAATCATTCACTGGAAGTGGGAGGAGGGGCGGAATTCGAGCACATCAAGATTAGTAGAGTTCAGACAGAAGTTATCATAAACCCAAGGGTGGCTCAACCCTAAGTCAAAAGATAAGGGCCTCCAAATAACCAAAAAAAAAAAATCCTAAATTCAGTTCACTCTAATACGAAATCATACCTGTACAAAAAAAAAAAAAAAAAAAAATCGACCAAGAGGCAAGATTAAACGAAGAACCAAAAGAAACCCGAAATTCAGTTCACTCTAGTACGAAAACATACCTGTACAAAAAAGAAATAAAATCGACCAAGAGGCAAGATTAAACGAAGAACCTAAAATAAACCCTAAATCAGTTCACTCGAATACAAAAACATACCTGTACAAACATAGAAGTAAATTCTAGCAAGAGGCAAAGATTAAACGAACAACCAAAAGAAAATGAAGGAGATACATACATAAAAGAGAACCAGATCTAATGAAGGCGGTGTAAAATGTTATTTTACTTGTGAGAAGCACCAGCACACTTGGAAAACCTAAGTAGAATAAAAATAAAATAAAATTATGTATTTATAGGGCTAATCTCATACTATTATGGACATATTTTTAAATTTTATTATTTATGTAATTATAATTAAAAATTGTAAATAATTAAATTGATTTCGTATAAATAATTAAACTTACAAAAATATTGTCTTAACTTTGAATGTCTTCTATTATAATACTGGAGATCACCTACTTGGTGTTGGTGTGATTATTCTCTGTTCAAAATGAATGTTCAAACCTTTATCAAAAAATTATAGGGTTTATCAAGGGTCGCCCAATAGTACAAGTGAATTGGCGAACTCTAACTAGTGAGGAGAGCAGCAAATTGGTTATACCTAGTGGGCATTTATATAAATATATAAGTAGAAATAGGAGTTTTTCGTTTTAAATACAGACAGCAGCATTAGGGATGAATTAAATGATTTAACCCTAAATCATAACGCCAAGCCTAGAAGATATTTTGAGTCCAAATTAGACTACTAGCATTACTTTCTTTTGTTGTTTCAAAGAACATATTTTTAGTTCTAAATAATTTGAATTTGTATCAAAAAATTTAATGCACGTTACGTCACTAACACAGATGGTGAAAGCTCCACGCATCATGTGACAGGATAAATAATTTTTTAGATAATTTGTAATATATAGAGATCTTAAACTGAACAAATACATTTGCTCATGAAAGAATATGACCATTCTAAAAAGTCATCTTTGAAGTTTAGCATAAGAAAAAATTGAAGGTATAAAGATGGATGTTACTGTATTTTGAAGGGAATTACTTGTATTTTCTTCTATTTGTATACATACAATATTTCTTTATGAAAAGTTGATTTTTTTCATGCTTCAAAGTCATTCCTCTTTTATTATGCTTTTCATATTTTTCTAACAATCTTAAAGAGATTGGTGTTATGAAGAAGATACGACATATTCAAACAGTATTTATATAATTTGAAGGCACTCAAGTAATGATATTTCTGTCAATCACAAACTACCACAGGATAGGAATACACCAATTCTACGACTTCACGAGTTTTCTGGTAATAGTTTTGTGAAGTTAACATTGATTGACTTTTACTCCAATGATAAAACATTAAATTAAAAAGGTAAATGAATTATTTAAATTATTTATCGTCGATGACTATAGTTACTTTTCTCTAGCATTAATTGTCAATTATTATGCACAAGAAAATTCTCAGTTATTGTCTATTGGAGTAAAGAGTTGTGAGACATTTAAATTTTTGACATTAATACGGATTTACATGTAAAAAAATGATATAAAAATTATATCTCTTCATTGAAATATGATAGTGGTGATCATATAAAAAAGAAAGAGAATCGGTGATTGTTATGGTTGTCTGATGAAATTTCATATATCAGTATCAGTTATTTTCAATTTCATTAATTTTCTGATGGGTTGAAAGTTAGAGGTTCATTATGTTCCTCTCGTTGAGAATGAGAAAGAAAGATGCAAAGAGACAAAATAGGCAACAATTTCATTAGAGGAATGACAATGTTTCACTAATTATGATGTACTGACAATTTCATAGCTACTCTTTTTATTCTATTGATCTAAAGTGACATTTTGTAAAAACTATTGTAAGAACTTTATGAAAACTTAATCATTAACATGTCAGCGACATGACCACAGTTTTAAATAATCAAAATAATCACATCAAATAAATCAAGAAGAAAGTACAATTATCTTTTTATAAATATGTGAAATTTATTTTTATAAATATTAGGGTAGATGACTATAAAGATCCTTCTAGTCATTTTATAAATTTGATGTGTGTTTTTCTATTTTGACCTTTTCATAGTTTTTATATGTGATTATAACTTGTCGAGATTGATAGTACAAATCTTGGGGTGTTCGAAATTAGCGATTTGGGTCATTGATTGGGTTCTTGAGTTTTAAGAAAAATTAAGTTTGACCGTGATCAATTTTCGATCAAGATGACCTTGAATTAGTGTTTGATATTTTCAATAGGTCTGAAACGTGTTTTTTGACAATTTATATATTCAATTTATTTTCGCAAGATTCCAAACATATCATATGAATATACTTGAAGTTTTAATTATTTTAGACAACAAGTTTAATTGATGATTAATGAATCAAGTTCATAACTCATTTAATATCTTTATGACATGTGATTCATATACAAAGATAAATTTAAGTGAGAAGGGTTTAACATGTTAAAAGATGAATTTAAAAGTTCTAAATAAAGAGCAGCTGGGACGCAAGTCACAACATTAAATAAGGTTCAAAGAGGAGATTTTCGATTTTATCTTGACATTAGATATGTGAGATGCTACATTTATACAAGTATTTTACTAATAATTAATGATATGTGGCCAAATAAATGTCAAATAAGATCATTTATTATAGGTGAAATTATTTTTTTATACTATTAGAATTTGTGTGAATTAATGGAGTAATCACGACATAATGATAATGTGATGAAGATATAATTATTGGGCAATAATGATAAAATAGGTGTTTTGATTATTCATTTTTATGTATTAGGTAGTTTTACAGCTATTGTTTTGTATTAGTGTATGATCCATCCCGATCGTTATGATTAGACCAATGGTGAAAGAAATTGGGCTAGATTTTTTTTTGGATAGAAACATAAAATTTTTAGGCTAAGCTAGTTCCAGATGGACTCTGGATAAGGTAAGGTATATGGATATTCGAAAATAGATGGGATGAAATGTCTAGGATTGGATAATATTTTCTATTAGCCAAGACATTAAGGAACTCATAGGGCTTTATAAAATTAAATTTAAGTGAGTAAATCTTTCAAATTAAACTTTAGTGTGAAGGGGATAGTTCGGGACGTCAAGGGAAGAAGGTATGTTAAGAAATGGACTTCTAAAAATTTATAAGTCTCTAAAGTTCATGCAATCCACTATAGAGGGTGATAGGTCGTTATAGCAGGAGTGTGGATGCGCTATAGCGGGCTGATCCGCTATAGCGAGGTAAGTCAGAATTTTATGTAGAAAAAGTCTCAAAACCTCCTATTTTCTGCATCATCCTCCTTGGGTTTGAGATGAGTGAATCAGGGAAGTTCCTACTCAATTTTCCATCAAATTCATCGGTAAATGTAAGTTCATTACTCTCTTATCTTGTAATGTGATTCTTAAGCTTTAGAATCTAGGATATTATTCTTGGGGAAATGTTTTGACTTGATTTAATGGTGGGAAAAATCCTGGCTTTGATAGAATGATCAAGAATTGGCATGGGTGTAGAATTTGGTTATAATCTGGGCATAATTAGGCCATTTTTGATTGATGTTGTGTGCGTTTATTGTCTTAGACCAAGAATAACCAAGACATTGAACAAGGAGAAATCTCGGGTTCTTTAGAGTTTCCAAGAGACTTGATTTGATGTAGGTGATGGTTGTTTATTTTCCAATTCATATATGTACACATGTCTAGTACTTTACAGTATCACTTGTACAATGCCTGTTGTGAAATACATAAGGAAGCATATGAAATGATATCATGTTGATAATATCATGCAATGACCTTGTTTATTTCACTTATGGTTTCCAATGTTTTTGTTTATTGTGATCGTGATTATGCATGTTGATGCGATTGCTGGTTGACTTGAATATCATGTCTAGTATAATTACTAACACTAGTTGGCTCATATATTGTGTTGATACACTAACAGACTATGAGTGGTCCCATAAAATGATCAGGTATATGCATTTGTGATCATGTGAGACGTGTTTCATGCATGAACTAATCCAGGATATTGTGATGGGGAGTCTTGTGTTCGTGATTATTGTTATATGTGTTGACATATGTTTACCGTTGATTATCTGTTTACATTTTTAATTTGGACCTGGTTATGTGATCCTACTAATATATTTTGATTATGTAGTGATATTGCACTTGCTCTTTTCTTGTTAAGTACATAGCATCGTCCAACTACTGATACGAGATCTTGGTTAAAGGACACTTGACTTCGAATCTAAGGTGAGCTACTCTTCCAGGTTGCTATAGGTTCCTCTACATCTTCTTGTCCATCTTTTTAGTCAAAGATGTTGGACTATTAGTTCATGTTTTCTAAGTTTTTGGGATTGCATCCCCATTATTGACTAAATAGAGTTTTAGTACAACGACTTTCTATTTCTAGGGGTTATTTTTCCATTATTGTTTTGACTACTTATTGAGTTTATGGAAACTCAATCATTTAGTTATTCTTGAACTATTTTCCTAATATGTTACCTTATGACTTGACTTTAGAAAATAGTTTTGAGTTAAGATTTAGGTTGGTAGTTGGTTCTCCCACACGAGGGTTAGTATGAGTGCCACTCACGATGGTTTGGATCTGTCGCACCTCATTTTTCACAAAACAGATTATGCAATGACGTGACAACTCTTTTATGATTTTAAAAGAGAAGAGTCATAACCTAACTATTTAAAGGCGCGTTAGAGCACCATTCTAAACTAATTAACACTAAATTAAATTAAAATATCAACGAAATCAGTAATCAGGTAGGGATTCCAAATTACCTCGAAGGGAGGGTGTTAAACACCTTTCGAGGTCCATAAATGTGTGTCCCTGTCGGATCTCATATAAAATTATGTGGGTGGTTAAAATATGAAAAGTAAGATTAGTTTATTTTAATTAATTAAAGACGAACTAAGTCTAAGCGGGTATGAAACAAATTTAATACAAAACAATTAGATACAAAAAAATTAAAAAAAAGGACACATAAGTAAGAATAGATAAGCAAGAAGATAGAATTTCACAAATGATATACGAAAGAATAAATTTTCATTAACTATACTACTCCAAATAATACATACAACAATATATAAGAAAATATGAAAAGAGACAAATTAAACTTAAACTAAATTATCCTTTTCGGATCAGCGCCCAACTTATTAATCGGAAGATAAATCATAGTTTGTCATTTTCTGCTCGGGTTAACTTACATCATTTCTGAAAGGCCTATATATCTCTACCCCACCTAAGTTCATTTATTATTAAGAGCCTAAAAGTGAACTGAAAGAAATAAACTCCAACGTCCTAAAAGGTGCCTAACGGCCCAACTTAATGTCCAAGAGGCATTGGACTTACTAATATGGTAAGTTTTAGATTAAAAAAAATCTCAAGTTGTCTAATTAGACACTAAACGTCAAACATAACAAATAGGACAAACAATTAGTAAGTTAATGTCTCATGTTGACGTCTAATTTAGTTATTGGCGTGCTTGAAACCACATATACATTGTGAAGGTCATAACAAAATAGGTGTATGCATACACAATTAGACATATAAGTCGTAATGCAACTCTTGATTAACAGAGGCAAAACTTCATTTTTAGACATATGAGGACATTTTAATTACTAAGCTAGTTGTAATAAAAGAAAGACATTTATGACAATTTTAGTTATCACTATGCTAGCTTTCATAACACATTAAAATTATAGACATGATATTTGTATGGATTAATATGCTGAAAATTGTTTAATAAAAGTCTATGAATATGAAATCTAATTAATTAGCATGCTGAGATTATACATAAAACCTACAGACATGGTTTTTTTTTTAATTAAAGACCCCATCGGACCAATTTATTTGAAATAAAGAATTTGTACAAAAGACATCTCAAATTAATGAAGCAAAACAAAATAAAAAGAAATGCAAAATAGGAAAGAGGATGAAACCAAAGAAATCATAGAAAAAAATCCATATCTTTCACTGCTCTTCTTCCAATTTCTCTAGAAAATGAAGGTGAAATTCAACCTTCAAACTTGGAAACCAAAGATCCATACATGAAAGGGCTTCTATGTCAACGATTCATTCTTGTTTTTCACGATCCGACCTCCACATTTGGATGCGAGAGGGTAAAGGTTGAATAATTTCACCTTCGACATTCCCCAAGTCTCACAAATGCCATGAAATTCATTTCAAGAGAAGACTTCTTCAACTTCACCATATGATTTCCAGCCACCAATACACAGATTCAAACCACCTCCCCTTTCTTGCTACTATCAAATGATTTTAAGTTGGAAATTTTCTAATATTTTTATTTTTTCTCAGAAGGTGAGCTCACAAGGAGCTAATACCACTGCTAGAGAGCAAATATAAACATAAGGTATATTTCCAAATTTGGCTGCAGATTTCAGGTTAGTAGCTTTCTCCCTTCCCATAAAAATTTGATATTTGTTGTTTGAGTGTGTTCTTGTATTTCAAATTCATATACTCTAGTACTCAATATGTGTGTATAGCCTCATGTTTATTGTACCATGAAATTCTTATTTTGACATTTTGTCAGACGTAGATTTGGCATTTGATTTTTATCCATGCTTATTAAAGCTCTCCCTTCATTCGGAACCTCTAATGTAGAATTATAAGTAGTAATGCTTTGTGTACCTGCAAAACATAAAAATTGATTAGTAAATATAAACATGGTTTCTATATAAAAGAAAATGCCAAAATATTTGTTAAGTCCTAAATATGATATCTAACTCATATAACATGCTGAAAAATATTTAATAAAGACCTATGAGTAGCATACCTAAGGATATATGAGCATGATAATTACTATAGACATGATTCGATATGACATATCATGCTAATTTTATTACATAGTAGCTATATATAAGATTTTTAAAAGATCGACTTAAGTTAGCATGTTGCAAAAATAGTGTGGTAGACATTAGGGAAGTTGTTCTGAAAAGAATGTTAACAGTTGATTAATTAATATAATAAAGTGCAAAAAAATTGAGAGTAATAAATTCCTTTGGCATGTTGTCTGATGAATGAGAAACATGTTACTGCTAACCAATTTACTTTAAATGGACTTAAGAGAAACACTCAAATATTTCAAGGCAATTAATTCCTACAAGCACGAGTTATAACATTAAATAAATAAATATGATAAATAATAATAACTCAAGTAGCACATAATTCCCTACCCTTTAGACAGTCCCCAATTATCTCATAAATGGAGCAATGTTTGGTACAGAGTTATTACAAACTCAAAAATAAATAAATCTACAATGACTAAAATAATAAAAATAATATTAAATAATGATCCTATCTATGAAATATGCCTATTCCCAACTAACTCTTCATGTCTCGAAACCAAGTTCGAATCTCTGCTAAACCGAAGAAACATAACCATTTGCCACGAACACCAGATATACAATGGTCAAATATGCAATTATAATAGATAGATAAGGCAATATTAATTACAAGCTTGACAAGTATTGAATAACACACGAAGAGAGAGGCCATGAATGACCTGGACGTTTTCCACATAATGTTTAAGGCATTCAAACTTTCCAAATATTTAAACAATACAAAATTATAAGGTACACATAACTATCACATAGATTATTAAATGTGTTGTTTAAGACAACTAACCAATTAAGTGCCGATTAATAATGAGTAATCCAGAAGGTTAAGTAACAACAACAAATAGTGATTCAAGTTTGTGAAATCAACACCCAATCATTGGCACGTCAAGTTCACAAGAACCTCAAGAATTCAAAACAATGCTTGTGTCAAGAAGGATGTTTATATCGAAGTAGACTAGTAACTTAGAGAGGCAAAATTCAAAAATAGACCAAAAGTGCTAGGAGTATTGAATGTAGAAAAAAAGTATTTGAGCAAGAAGATGTAAGGTCTGATCTTTCTGATGTAAAAGAAAAGCGTAGGCAGTTCTCTTTATTTTAGTGGTAAAAAATGTGTAAAATAATGAGAAGGACTTATGCTTATATAGGAGAAAGGTACTAGAGTCAATCATATAAGCAATGGAGGAACAATATAAATCAAAGAAAGACTTGTCTTTAATTAGATGAGGAGAAACAATTAAGATGAAATCAAACTAGATTTACCCTAGACATAATAAGTAAAGTAATCAAATTAATAAAGATAAGAGTAAACCAATGTTATCAAAGTTAGAACAAGTAAAAATGACAATTCAGCTTTCAAGCAAAACATGTCAAATTTTCTATAAATTACCGAATTCTATGAAGCTAAAGAATGAAGCAATATATAAATAATGAAGTACAAGTACAAAGGCAGTAAAAGATAAAATAAGGAAAATCTTCTACCAAACTATTAGAGGTTACCATAAATAATAAAATGTTAATGGAATGACCCTCCAGATCATTTTCTTCATTTTTAGATTTTTTAAGTGTTTAGAGCTTCTTTGTAGAAATTACTTGTTGGGACTAATAGCTTGATCACCGGGTCATTCGTTTGAGTTTTATACAAGTTTTTCTGTTTTGAGGCCTTTGAAACATAAATGATTGACTTCGGTCAAAAGTTTAGGAAGATGGCCTTAGAATGCAATTCTGACGGTTTCAATAGCTTCGAAAGGGCCATTTTACGGTAGGGGCATGGTTGGTTTGTGGCTTAAGACTTCTAGTGTGAGTTTGTGCTGTTAGACGTTTTAACTTTAAAACTTAAGCCAATCTTTGACTTCGGTCAACATTTTTGATAAACGTCCCCAAATGTGAATTCTGTCAATGCGGTTAGCTCTGAAATATTGAGTTTGGTCGAGAACAAAATTTTGTACGGTTCTTGAGGCCTCTTGACTCATTTTGAGCCTTCTTGTGAATTTTAGCTTAAAATAGAACTTGGGTGTGGACCCACTTTTCATCAAAATGACCTCATATGGAAGTTTCGATGGTTTCGATGGTTTCGTTGAATCCGAAATGTCAAATTTGTTGGGGTAGCATATTTCATTTGCACGTATGGGCATCCGAACGAATTCCAAGCACCCTATTGGAGAATTTGGAGTTTGAGCAAACTAGTTGAAGTAATGATACCTGGTACATACTTTTAGCCACCAGAATTTAGGCCTTTAGAGACCGTATTCAACTTTTAACGACCATTTTTGGCTATTTATATCCCAAAATTTTAGCTTCAGCCCTCATTTTCAAAGTGCAATACTTGAGCTGGGAAGCTCTTGAGGTGATTTAAAGTCGTGGACGTCCGGAATCTTTGTGGTTTGATGAGTCAGAGATTTCGACTCATTTAGGGTTTAATATTTAAGGAATTAGTGTCCTCAATGCCTATTTTATGCTTATAATTGACGTTAAAATGTTAATTTGCAGGAACGAAGGCAAAAGACCAAGGAAAGGACATTATGAGGCAAAAAAGAGCGAAAAAAGCTTAAAATGTTGAAGGAATGCAAAGCTGGTACTCGTCAAAGCCACTTGACAACTCGCCAAGTGGACCCTCAGCTCACCTAAAGTTCCAGAGTGCCAGCCCTTGGACAAGACCAACTTGGCGAGCAAACTGGTGGTTTGGCGACGCACCAAACAGATCGGCGAGGCCAATTTTAATCGCCTAATGTTACAGAACGATTTTGCTGAAAAAGGCACGCCAAAAAGGCGAGAAGAGGAACACTCAACGCATCTTTAATAAGTTCTGCGAGCCCAACTTATTTCACCGAGTGGACTCCATGCTGAAATTCTAGGAATGTATAAATTCAATTTTGAAAAGAATAAAAGGAGTTCCCACATTGTCCAGTCCTGGGTTTTTGATCATGAACATTCTAAAACATCGTTTTTACATTTTTGAGTAGAAATTTAGGGTTTGTGAGATTTTTAGCTTCAATTTGAGAATTTGGAGACTTGTGAATTGTTGCCCAACCAGATGGAAAACTTCATTGGTAACGATTTCTTGTTCTTTATTATGTTTGGCTAAAACCCCATTCATGGGGGGTGTGATTATGTAGTTGAATGCATTAATTAGTTAATGAGTGTTGATATTTATTGATTTTATTGTTGATTTGAAGTGGGTTCAATTAATAGCTTGTGTTTTAATTGAGGAATTTTAGTTGCAAATGCAATTCTAGATTAATACTCTATACTTGCTTGAGAAATAAGTGTTAGAGTTAAATTATTAGTTGATGATCGTATTGATTGCGTTGTTATGAATTTAGCTTGAGAAAGTGGGTCTGAATGCAATTTTACAAATCTAGCTTGAAAAAGTAGATTGATTAAGGTAATGAGTTGTTAAGTTGTGTTGTGCTGTTGAGGTTCTAAAGAACTCACTTGATTCGCAATAGTTGATTGAGAAATGACTATTGCACCCAAAACCTAGCTTACCCACTGAGATTCAATGACTTTTAGTAAATAATAATCACCCATTATGCGAAATTGACATTCAATTTATCATACTCCCGAGAAACCTTCTCTATTTATTTACTTCCGATTTTAGTAGTCGTAATTTGGTTACCCAATCCCCCCATTTGACATTAACTGTCAAACCTTGTTATTTACTTTATTGTTGCGAAAATGCCTACATCTACCAACGATTAGAACACCATTTTAATTCTTAATTGAATTCTTTATCGTATCACCCCATGTGGGATCGACCCCAACTTTTAGTTGGGTTTATACTTGTTAGTGATCGTCTACACTTAGAATTAAATGAAGTATAGTTGAGCATTATAAAAAACGGTGCTACTACCGAAGAGTGGTGTTTAGAATTCTTTTATTGAAGTTTAGTCGTAATCTGATTTTGTTGTAGTTGAATTATCTTATTTGTGTTCTTTGTTGGCTGCTATTAAGCATGTGAAGGGATGAGTGCCAATAGGAGCAATGCCAGCCAACTTGGGAACAACGATGACATCATGAAGATCAGTTGGGAAGTGCAAGTGCTATTCGATTGCCTCCAAATGTGGACAATGCGGTGTTCCACGTGACCAGCACTATGTTGCAGCGGTTGCAAATGAAGGGTCTCTTTAGAGGACTTGCTCATGAGGACCCTCATGACCACATCCAGAAGTTTGTGGATGTGTGTGGGCTATTCTCTTTCAAAAACATCACTTAGGAGTCAGTCCAACTTCCCAATAGGCGAAGCAACGAAGTGGTTGGCCGATTTACCAAGGGAATCTATCACTTCTTGGGAGGAGCTTACTGATGTGTTTTATGTAAGGCTTTTCCCTCCCTCTAAGATGGTGAAGTTGAGGGATAATATTCAGAACTTCAAGAGAGTGGATGGCGAACCTATTCCCGAGACATGGTTGAGGTTCCAGAAGTTGTTGCTCCAATGTTTAACTCACGGACTACCGGACGATGTGTTGTTACAATATTTTTATCGGAGCCTCGACTCAGTCAACAAAGGTTTGGCAGACCAGCTCATTCGAGGAGGAATCATGCAACAATCGTTTGACATAGTATATACCCTGCTTAATGAGATGACAAAAAACAACCGCGCTTGGTACACTAGAGAAGATCAAGTGTCTCCATTGAACTTTGGGATGACGAAGGAACAAATGGTAAAGAACCAAGAGCGAGATGAAAATATGGCCAAAATGATGACCCAAATGGACCTATTGACGAAATATGTCATGGGAAGTGGTTCCAAGTCTGAAAACGCGGTCGGAGTTAGTGGAGTAAATCCTGATGAAGCACACTTTAAATCCATGTACAATGAAAAAGTGCATTTCTTGGCAAATCAAGCAAGAGGTTTCCGTCCGAACTATCCAAGGCCGGGTGAGAATCAAGGTTGGAACAGGGATCACGATGATGGTTGGAGAGACCGAGATAGGAAATAGCGTGACCGTGGTACGAATTGGAGGGAGCAGGATGGTGACAAAGAACGATATGTGCTTCCCCATGAGCGTCAAAAGCCAAAGGAGCCAATCTTGAAAATTTTCGCGCCTAAGATATGCTTGCTCGTATACTAAAAAAAGTAGAAGGATAAAACAAGGTGCTACAGGAAATGAAAGATGACGTCTCTTCTCTAAACCAAATAGTTACTTCACATTCGGTGTCTATTAAGCAGCAGGACACATAGATGGGTCAAATCTCGACTCATTTGAATCCAAGGCCAAAAGGAGGTTTATCGAGTGATACCATGGTTAACCCAAAGAATGAAGCTTGAAAGCATGTCCTCGTTGTGCCACAACGTTAAATAAGGCGCTTCTTGGGAGGTAACCCAAGGTTTACTTTTTGTCATTTGAATAAAGATTGTTAGATGTGCAGGTTGAAATTAAAATGCTGGGAGGAAAAGGCAAATGGGCGAGCTCAGAACTCAGTCGGCGATTCACCGAATGATTCGGCAAGCCCGATCCAACTCGCCCTTTGGACAAATAGATGGGTTGGTGTTCTAACAATTTCAGTGGGCTAAGGCCCACTTGGTGAATCGCCGAGTGGATCGGCGATATAAGTACTCATCGCCAATCTATGCGCGAATTGAAGAGTCAAAAGGCCTTTAACTTTTTTAAATTCAAAACCTTTCATTATTTTGAAACTTTCGACTTCTATGCTCTCTCAATCAAACTCTAGAATATAAATTTTTAGTTTAATTCTTGTGGATGTCCTCGTGTGGTCAAAATCCAAATTGTTTTCCATTCCTATCTCCTCACTTTCTCGAATTCTTGTGTCTTCAATTAAGGTTAGTTCTCCGAAGTTGTTTTACATTGTAAATTTGTTAAGCATGCGTGTGAGTAGTATGTTGTTCTGTTTCATGCCTTGATTTTGTTCTAAGTTAATCGTTGGGATCTAATTTGAAGTCAAGCATTTCCGATATTGTGTTTAGCCTATTTGTTGTGATTTTTGTGATTGAATTGTTTAAATTGCGGTTGTAGCATGTTGGAGTTGGTGTGGGTGAAGTCTAAGTAACCCAAATTGCATTGATCAACTTAATTTTCCCAATGATAGATCGGGTGACGTCATTCTTAAGGGCAAAAGACATTGATTGGTCGATTTTAGACAAATTGGGGGAAGTTTGAGTACCCCGGGATTGGTAATGATATGGACTAGGCTTTAATTGCATAGAATAGGGTTTTGATTTGGTTATCGTAGACTAAGTATTGAAAATTTAGAGTCGGGGTAAAAATCTAGCATGAGAGGCCAGTCGACGAGCTTAGTTGAGCTCGTCGACTACCTCAGCTGTTCACCAATTGACCCCTTACCTCGCCATTTGCCCTGGAATTTTGCTTTTGGATTCTATAACATTCGGCGATACGCCTGAGCTCATCGAGTTTACTCGGCGACTCACCGAATGACCCTTGTTATCGCCTATTTGGAGCCCTGTTAATTGAAAATCTTTCTGTGAATTTCAGCGATCTACTTTTAGCTCACCGATCTAGTTCGACATCTCTCCGATTGACCCCGAACCTGGCCGACTTGTGCTCCTCCTGGCATTTTGATTATGTGACTTTTGGCATGCCCTCTAAGGCTCGCCGAATGAGCTTGGCGATTCGCCGAGTATGTCGGCGAGTTTTTCTACAAAATTTTGTTAAGTTTGACTTTTCACTGACCCTCTAAAACTGTGTTTGTTCAATTTGTGTTGTCGTGCAGATATGGCTAGGCCTAAGGTACCTGGAAGAAATTAACCACCTAGAAAGAGCATGAGGGGTGGTCATTTCTGAGAAGGCTACTCCTCCAAGAGCAATGCGATCCAAACTTCATCCGACGGAGGAGGGGGGAGGGGGCAGGTAAAGGAAAAGGACATGTAGAGCTGTATTCGATTGATTCCAGCTCCGACAATATGGGTATTGACTCCATCTATCTCACCACTTCTGAGTCTGGCCGTGAGGAATATTTTGGGTCTAGATTGCCGGCTTATGAGTCTGAGCTTGAGGATGATCAAACCCTTCAGTGGAGATGGGTTGAACTCCAAAGCGTTGCACGATCCGGCAAGACTCTAGGTACTCCTGACTCGTCCTCCACTTCCAGCATAGGAAGCTAAGCACGCACCACAAGTGCCTCCGGTACAGGCACCTTTGCCTCGTTCGATGAATAGATTAAAGGTTGCGGGTTGTGAACAATTCTAGAAGAGAAGAGGTTGCCTACTGATGAGGTGCTGGACAAGTACCATCTTTTGTGGGAGACAATTCACTTCCACAATTAGAGAGATTTACATAACCCCGGGGCCCTTATATACCTTCTTGGGTCTAAGAGTTCTATAAAGAGTATGTGAAGCTGGTCCTGAAAGGCAAGAAGAAGGCCAACTCATTTGCACATGTTGATCATGTGGTGGTGCGAGGTAAAAAGGTAAAGTGTAATAGTTCAGACATCAATGAGGCGTTCGGTTGCACAGTCTAAATAATCCATTTCTTATCATATAGGATTCAGAAAAAGACCCTCAACGATCTTAATAGGTGGTTGGCTCCCTTGATTTCTGACATTACACCTTTGTGGATTGATCCAGGGGTCTAAATTGAGAAAAAAGACCTGAATGTATTTGCGAGTTACTTATTTGGGTTTATTAGCAATACATTCATGCCGTCACAGAATGAATCCATCCTCCAGCACCTGAAGGCAGCTCTATAGGGGTCTATCATTGTTCGGGAGAGATGGAATCTAAGGATGATTATTAACCAGGAGATGGCCATGAGGGCCACGTAGAGCCAGGCATCTCTACCATTCCCAGAGTGCTGATCACAGAGTTGTGTCAGCGAGCTAGAGTTCCCTGTATGGCAAAGATGAATGTGGAAGTAAGAGTTACTTCCTGTACTGACATCCAGAGGATCGAGGTTGAGTACACTAGGGATGAGGCTAAGCGGAGGAGAGCATCGGTGGTGGACACATCCCCAGCTGTTGATGTAGATGCATTGGAGGCAGACACTACTCCATCCACTCATACTGTGAGCCTTTACGTATACCTAACTCATCTGCTCCTACTACTTCTGCTGCTACTTTTACTTCTCTCTCCCCATTGACACAGGTGATACTGTATAAGATGGGCCATCTAGCCTAGTCGGCTGATGTATGTGCTTCTCAAGTTGAGGCGACTGTACCATGATTGATTGAGTGGGCCATTGCTGCTGCCCTTGCTCCTATCCGAGTCGAGTTGCAAGAGCACCAAGAGTTGATTAGTAGCATATGGCCTAGCCTTGGACGCCCTTTCTATGCGAGTTGAGGCATGTGAGCAGGGAGGTTGCCAGTCTAATGATGTTACAACCTTGAGGGCCGAAGTTGCAGGATTGAGGCATGATGTGGATGAGCTCAAATCCACCAATTTATCTATGTTCTTCGACACTGCGGACCTTTCTGAGGTTTCGAGTTCAGGGATACCAGTTATTTCTAAGATCCCTTCGGCCACTACAACCGAAAATGCTATTTTAGCTGATGATGGTGATGAGTCGGACACTTCTGAGACTAATGAGGAGAAATTTGGGACTAGGATGCGGTAGTTTATGATGAGCTGGAGGATTTGGAGGGTGCGATGGTGTAGGTGGCAATGGAGGCCTTACTTTAGGATACCCCAATGATTGGATGCACTAAAGCACATCCTTCTTCTAGAGGAGGGCCAATCACTGATGCCCCGATGGAGACAACATCTGATGCATAGGCTTATCCTGACAGGGGATCTTGACTCTTTTCCTGTTCTATTTCAGAAACTTTTACATTGCTTTTACATTGAGGACACTGTTTAGTTTTGTTTGGGGAGCGGGGGCTATCCCCTTGGGTTGTATTTATTCTGTTTTGAATGATTGTCTTCTATTTTGGATGATGGTTTTTCTACTTTTGGTTGTGTCCGAAATTGAATGCTTATTTTTTATCTCATTTGTCTATTCCATGATTTCTTAATGCGTGATTGTTGTGGTTGTTCTCTTGCATATTGTGCTCTTGATTGAATGATATGTTTGCGCAAGTCCAATGAGGAAAATTTGAGTTGCATAAGTCATGTGTGAACTCTTAGCATCTTATTATGACTAGTCGATTGTTGTAGTGAATCTTATGATGATCGTTGCACATGAGCTCAATTTGTAAAGTCATGATCGATGATTGTTTTGAATGCCTTGTGTGGTGAGATTTTCTTGAAATATGTGCTTGGTGATACCTAGAACTTGCCCCGTTGGTCCAGTTAACTAATGTTGGTGAATGAAAGAAATGATCTTAGGCACAACTATTTTGGCTATTACCTTCTCCATTACTATGTTCTCATACGCAAGAATAACCCCGTTAGCCGGCATTCTTGAGAGTGAATCAAATTGCTATTATACCTCTTTGTGACCACTTTGTAAGAGTGTGAACCTAGCTTGTTACTATTTGAGCCTACCCTTTTATTTGGATGAAAGATGAACCCATTTAGCCTTTTTCCTTCCCACCTAAAACCTTCATGAAGCTTTGGTTCGTTTGAATAGCCAACTTAGGTGTGGTGAAAATTGAGGAGAGAAGATGAGCAATAACTTTGTAAAGTTTCACCCTTTAGAAATTGTGTTGAAAAAGATTTTGAAACAAAAGATGGAACCCTTCCATATAAAAAAAAAAAAAAAAGAGGAAAAAGAAAATCAAAAGGAAATAAGATTGAAAACAAGTGCATGATGGAAAAAAAAAGTGTCCAATGAGCGTTATCAAGAATCTTTATGCTTGAAAGTTCTTAGGGTGGATTGTGAAAATCAAAAGAGTGGAAGAAAAGGAGAAGAAGTGATATACAAGCCAAGCTTCACGAAGGTAGAAGTCACTAAGCCAAAACAATCATACCTTTACCCTCAGCCCCATTACAAGTCTTGAAAGACCTTGGTGATCTTAATTGAGCTGGATGACATGTTGATTGGAAAATACGGGCAAACATATGGGTAGAATCATGCATGTGTTTATCTTTGAGAGTGTGAGAGCTGATTTTGATTCCTTAATTCTTGAATTTTGATGAGCTTTGTTTGGGCATGGAATCATTCTTGATGTGAGCACATTCAAATACTCTTGTTGAACTTGAAATTGCATTTGAAGCAAAGAGTTCGAGATGTGGACTAATTTAGGGCTTTATTTACAATGATTTAGTGTCCTCAAATGCTTATTTTGTGCCAATAACTGATGTAAAACCATTAATTTCTAAGTATATGGATCGAGGAACAAAACAAGGACACTAATTTGCAAAAAGGAAAAAAATTGAGCTGAAAGAACGAAGAAATGCAAGCCTGGTGGTCGCCAAGTTCACTTGGCGAGTCATCGAATGGCCACTTGACCACCTAAAGTTCATGTGTGCCAAACCCTGAAGGAAAGAACTAAGTCGGTGAGAGAAAAGAGCAATCGGTGGATCGCCGAGTGGTTCCACGATGCAGTGTTAGATCTCCCAAAGTTACATACCTTAAGGATGCTGAAGGCCAAGGTAGAATGGCGATGGAATTGACCAAAGGGAAGATCACCGAGTGGATTGGTGAGCCCAACTTACTTCACCGAGTGACTCTTCGCAGCATATTTTTGGTGACTATAAATACATTTTAAAACATTTAGTTTAGTATCAATGAATCATTATTCATTCTAAATAGTATCTGTGTTCATATTTTGAGAGTTTTCCTTAGCTTTGAAGAATTGAAGTTTTTCACTTTTGAGAAATATGAAGTGGGTCTTCGAGCTTCTTTAACTTGGACCACTGTAAAGATGAAATCAATCTTACCCAGTTGATGGAAACTCAATTTGGTAATGATTTTTATCTTTTTATAATGTCTAGCTAAAACTCCAATTCTTGGGGGTATGATTATGTGATTATGGGCTGATTTAGATTGTGGGTATTGCTAATTGTTAGTTTAAATGCTGTTTAGAAGTGAGTTCAATCATTAATTATGGTTTAATTTAAGAATTGTAGTTGCAAATGCAGTTCTACCTTTGTGTTTTTTGTCTTGCTCGAGAGAGAGGTTTTAAAACTAAGATTATTGATTGATAGTCTATGGGTATTGAGTTGTCATGGGTTCAGCTCGAGAGAGTGAATCCTAAACTCAATTCCACACATTTACCTCGAGAGAGTGAATAGACTAAGGTGTGGGCTGTTCTTATTTTGCTTGCTTGTCAATGTTCGAGAGAAATCGACTTGATTCGGGGTAATTTGTTCGAGAGAAAGTTTACCTCCTTTATAGTATAGCTTACTCACTAATATCTAGCTATTTTCTAATAGTTTCAATTACCCATTTGTCTATATTAGCTTATAATCGAATCACATCCCAAGAACCCGTCTCATTATTGTTACTTCGTATTGCTTTCCACTGTTTGTAGTTGATAATTTCAAACCCAAATCGCCCATTTGATATTCGTGTTACCCCCTGATTAGAATTATATTTTTATTCGATAATATCTATTCCTATGGCTCATTTGAACATGTTCACACTTTCCTATTGAATCTTAAACACGTACTGCTCCCTATGGGATTCGATTCCAACTTATTTAGTTTGGTTATATACTGACTAACAATTGTTGACGCTTAGAATTGGATGAAGTGTCTTTGAAACATTATTAATCAACTTCTATTTGATGATGACTAGTCACAACTTGTAACTTTTAGTGCACAATTGAACATTGCTTGTGTAGATTAAACCTTGTGTGCATTCATGTTGAGTCTCAAGTAGCACTATTTGTAGACATCCCTTTTGGCCGAATTGATCTTGTGTTTTACTTGAGGACAAACAAAAGTTTAAGTTAGGGGTGTTGATGAGTTGGGGATTTTGACTCATTTAGGGCTTAATATTTAAGGAATTAGTGTCCTCAATGCCTATTTTATGCTCATAACTAATGTTAAAATGTTAATTTGCAGAATTGAAGGCAAAAGAGCAAGGCAAGGACATTATGAGGAAAAATAGAGCGAAAAAGCTGAAGAAAGCAAATGTGGTACTCGCCAAAGCCACTCGACGACTCGCCGAGTGGACCTTCAGCTCGCACAAAGTTTCAGAGTGCTAGCCCTTGGACAAGATCAACTTGGCGAGCAAACTAGTGGTTCGGCGATGCATCGAACAAATCGGTGAGGCCGATTTCAATCACATAATGTTACAACATGATTTTGCAGAAAAAGGCACGCCAAAAAGGCGAGAAGAGGAGCACTCAGAGCATCACCGATCAGTTTGGCGATCCCGACTTATTTCACTGAGTGAACTCCGTACTGAAATTCTGGAAATATATAAATTCAATTTTGAAAAAAGAAAAGGAGTTCCCACATTGTCCACTCCTGGGTTTTTGATCTTGAATATTCTAAAACATTGTTTTTACATTTTTGAGTAGAGATTTAGGGTTTGTGAGATTTTTAGCTTCAATTTGAGCATTTGGAGACTAGTGGATTGTTACCCAACCAGGTAGAAAACTTCGTTGATAACAATTTCTTGTTCTTTATTATGTTTGGCTAAAACCCCATTTTTGGGGTTTGATTATGTAGTTGAATGCATTAATTAGTTAATGAGTGTTGTTATTGATTTGAAGTGTTCAATTAATAGTTTGTGTTTTAATTGAGGAATTGTAGTTGCAATTACAATTCTAGATTAGTACTCTATACTTGCTTGATAAATAAGTGTTAGACTTAAATGATTAGTTGATGATAGTATTGATTGTGTTGTTACGAATTTAACTTGAGAAATTGGGTCTGAATGCAATATTACAAATCTAGCTTGAAAAAGTAGATTTATCAAGGTAATGAGTTGTTAATTTGTGTTGTGCTTGTTGAGGTTCGAAAGAATTCACTTGATTCGTAATAGTTGATTGAGAAATGACTATTGCACCCAAAACCTAGCTTACCCACTAAGATTCAATGACTTTTAGTAAATAATAATCACCCATCATGCGAAATTGACATTCAATTTATCACACTCCCAAGAAACCTTATCTATTTGTTTACTTTTGGTTTTAGTAGTCGTAATTTGGTTACCCAAATCCCCCCATTTGACATTAATTGTCAAACCTTGTCATTTACTTTATTGTTACGAAAATGTATACATCTACAAACGATTAGAACACCATTTTACTTTTTAATCAAATTCTTTATCATATCACTTCCTGTGGGATCGACCCCAACTCTTAGTTGGGTTGATACTTGTTAGCAACCACCTACACTTAGAATCGGATGAAGTGTATTTGAGCATTATCATGGTTACACGTTAAAGTTTTTGAGAAGTGTCGGGGGCTCTTAATTTGAGGTATATTCCGTCTCAAAGGGGTTGTTAGCTCTCTTTTGTGTTCATTAATTGGTGATTTAAATACATGTGGTGATTTAGGCTATTCTGAGCATGAAATTGACCCTCGTTTCAAGGCACAAACTGGATTAGTCATTTGAGACCTTTTGACATAGTCAATTTGAGATTCCCAACCCGTTCCCATTTTGACTTGATTTTGGGTCCATATCTAATTGTTACTATTTTAGGTTCAAAACACCTGTAATGATTTTGTGATCAATAATTTGATAGTGTGAAGGTGTTCAGAAGTGTTTCTGAAATGGATTACTCATGTGTGATGGATTTGGAGTGCTTATGATCGACTTTGAGGTAGGTTTCAATCTACTTTCTTGATTGAGCTTCTTAGATAATGCCTTGTATAGATTTTTTGTAAGTTTAAATTGTATTTGTTGAATATTTAGCTTTTATCCTTTTATTCCATATTTTCTTAATTTCGTAGGAGCCTTGGGCTTAGTGTGGGTGTTGGGACCCTTAGTTTAGGCTTGTAGTTTCGCTTGTGGTGTAGATGATCTTGCTTATCCTTTAGGATTGATATTTTGTGGCCTTAAATTAGGTTGGACCTTAGGTGATTTAGATTGTGTTTTACCGCCCCCGTAGTTATGATTTTCTCCTTCTAGGGCTTGTATTGGTTTTTTCTCCTTCCATTGGTACTTGTGACCTTTGTGGCTCGTGTCACACTCCTAAATGCTAACAAGAGTCGCGTGTCGATTGACCATTGCTTATTACTACAATATGTTTTATTCTCATTTTGGGAACTTGAAATGTTGTGATAATTGCTAGCTTGCTTAGCATAAATTATATCGTAATTTATGAGATTGTATTAGGGTATTTACGTAATAGTATGATTAGAATATTGTATACTTTTAAAAGGAGGTGAAAGATATATAGATATAGGTGTATATGTATGCATTTTGGGCAGCACACAACACTATTTTGGGTAGCCTTTGAAGGACAGCTGTCCAAGGGATAAACATCCCTTGTGTGGATATATATTTTAACACTTCTCTAGGGAATTTTGTGGCTCTTGAAGACTTAGAACCTTAGAACCCTAGATTACCAACTGTTCTTCAAAATCACAAGAGAAAAACTTGGTCTTTTGGCTGGAATTGGAGATACACACTGTTTTGTTGGTAAGTGCTGAAATCTGTTTTGGAGCTGGGTAGTGTTTAGTAATTTATGCATATATCGTTCTATAGAGCTTAGTGTATTGTGAATAAATATGATTTGGAAAGCTAATTCATATACCTACAACTTTTATGTTTATGTGAAACTCTAATATAGCTGTTATGGATTCGAAATATGGGACGCAACACAGGACAAGTTCTGTCCAGATTTCAGATTTAGAAATCCTGTATGAACAACTGTTAGTGTATCGATGATATCTTTTTGTACAAAATGTATTTTTTTGGTGATTCTTGTTGTGTTGCAACCTTAAGAGATGTATCTACATCTTTCATGAAGGTTATAAAGTCTAATTTCGCTGTTATGGATTCTAAATATGGGACGCAATACAGGACAAGTTCTGTCCAGATTTCGGATTTAGAAATTCTGTATGAACAACTGTTAGTGTATCGATGATATCTCTTTTTACAAAATGTATTTTTCGGTGATTCTTGTTGAGTTGCAATATTAAGAGATGTATCTACATCTTTCATGCAGGTTATAAAGCCTAGTTTTGCCGTTTTCCTTTTAAAATCTAAGTTGCAACATGAGGTACTAGACTGGTCAGAATCACTGTTTTGGGAGCAGAGTAGTTTCTGTACGGGCTAAGCTTACTTGTGATGATAATTCCATTTTATTTCGATATTATTGAGATATTAGGAGTTAAAGAAGTTATTTAATTGCATTTTTTAAGGTTGTATATAGTTGTGAACAAGTTGAGGACCTTGATACATTGGTTGGTCTACGGTTTGAACTCATGGAGTTGTTGGACTATTGCTATGCTAAAGTATTGAGGTTTATGTATAAACTTGTGCTTGAACTCTTTTAACTGCTGGTATAGTTGAAAGTTGATCTTGATACCTTGGTTACCTCTTGTTGCTTTGCATTGTCGTGTTGATATGATGCTTGTGTAACTTGCCCACTTGTACGGATTGCTTGATCAATTGGCACTCTTGTTGGAACCTTGTCCTTCTTGTGGCTGTGACTTCGTCACTATTGGTAGGCCTCTTGATTCGGATTTGCCATCTTGATTCTAGATTTTTAGTCTGTCTTAAGAATGAAAGTTGTCCTTTTTAAGTACGAACTAGAAATCCATTTTTAATATGGTTCTTGGTTCTCTTGATTGTTGGGCTTTGACCCTTCTTGATACAGGGCTTCGGTCCTTCTTGATACAGGGCGTCGGCCCTTCTTGATACTTGCTTGTGCCGAGTGTGATGACATAAGGTATATATTGGGCGAGCCTTGCTATTGAATCTCTTGAAAAATGGTGCTTTGAACATTCTTGAGAATTGGATCTTTGAATATCGAACTTGATACCCTTTATATATTGTTACTTGATTTATTTATTATGTTTCAAGTATGCTGCTCATTAACTTGAGAAGGGTAGCTTGGTTAATTTTGAGGACTCCGAATGTATAGTTTTTACACCACTAAGCTATATGCTTAGCGATAGTTGTTTCTATCATAGGGGCTGATCGAGAGGAGGCATGAAGCTGGTCATGGGAGATGGAAATTTTGAGAACCTTAAGGAAGATCACATTTGCATATAGACATCTATATTTTGTGTAAACATTAGGACTTATACATGACCTATGTATTGTATATTTGCATGAAATTTTGAAGACTCATCAGATCATGTCATAATGGTTTGTAATATAAGTATGGCTACTTGTTTTGTTCATTTGGGGTGTGTAAACCCAAGTCATGTAATATATTAATTTTACTACTTGTTTTGAATGATTGTATGAAGCTTGAACCACTTGGTGGGGTACTCGAAAATTGATAATATTTGTTGTATATCATGTTACTAGCGTGAGGATAATATATGCGTAAAAATCTCGTAAGTTATTATTTTATGTATTTCGGAAGGGTCATTACAAGTTTGGTATCAGAGCCTAGGTTTGTGATTCTAGGACTTTTGCTGTGAATTACTTGTATACTTGTTCGCTTTCGAAAAAAGTTCTGTTTGGATCATTTGTTCACTTACCTGGTTTATAATAAATTTTATTGCATGTAGAGTGCACATGCATTATATACATGTCCATAATGCAATCTGATATTCCCTTTTGAAGGAATTAAGTTATGGCCTCTTCTGCTGACCGACCTGTGGAAGCTGCTCGTGAATGTTCGGGTGCCTCTGTTTCCCAACCTCATGCACTAGAAGAGGTTGGAGAACCTTTGTCGGATCATTATGTTCCCCACACTAGTGGCTCTGAAGTGGGAAACCATCAAGGTGTAAGAGCTGGTTCACATCCTCACTTGAGTCGTGGTACTCAACCCTTGAATCCTCCTTTTCAACAAATGGCTGAATTTTTCCACCACATGGCTGAAGCGATGCATGATCCCAACATGATTGACTTTAAGAAAATGAGGAAAATGGGTGGAGTAGAGTTTGAAGGCACTGTTGATCCCACGGATGCTGAACAATGGCTGGAGCGCATGGACAGGGTATTTGAGCAGTTAGAGTGTTCAGATGTTGCCAAATTTAAGTATGCTATTTCACTATTACAAAAGGATGCTTATGAGTGGTGGGTAAGTGTTTCGAATGCCAAGGTAAAACCTTCTGTTCTTACTTGGGATGATTTTCTTAGGGGATTTCATATGAAGTATGTCCCACTTGCTTACTGTGAAGCAAAGAGAAATGAGTTTTTGAATTTAAGGCAACGAGGCATGTCTATTGCTGAGTACCAACAGAAGTTTCTAAGGCTCTCTCGTTATGCTGGAGGTATTATTAAAGAGGAAAAAGACAAGTGTAGAAAATTTGAAGATGGTTTAAATGATTCCATTAGGAAGAATGTGGCGATACTGCAACATGAGAACTTTTGTAAGTTAGTGTCTGCTGCTTCTACTTGGGAACGACTTGATAAAGAAGAATTTAGTCGAAATGAAAAAAACTTCCGAAAGCCTAGACCAGATGTTGGAGGTCCATCCAAAAGGGGAAGGTTTGATGATTCTAAGGCTGGTAGTGTTAATAGATCAGCAAAAGCAAAATAGATCAGAATTTTCTACAGCTAGCACTTCAAATTATGGCCAAGGCAGGTCTCGTGTTCCTACTTGTCCACAATGTGGAAAGAATCATTATGGTACTTGCAGGAGAGCTTTTGGTGCATGTTTCAATTGTGGGAGCTTTGATCATAATGTGAAGGATTGTCCTAATCCTAATAATGCTCTTTCCTTGAGAACTGAAGGCTCAGTTCATAAGCCTTCTATTAATCCTCGTTGAACTAATGAAGGTGCAAGACCTAAAAATACACAAGCAACAGGGGCAAGTGGAGCGAATAAAGCTAGTGGACCAAGGGCTACTGCATGTGCTTATGCTATGAGGCAGAGGGAGGATCAAGATGGAAAAGACGTGGTTGTCGGTAAATTTCACTTATTTGGCTTATGTGTGTTTACATTGTTCTATCCTGGTTCTACACATTCCTATCTTTGTTCATCACTTGATCTTTTTGAAAACGTGAAATCTGTGAGACTTTTTGATGTGCTGGTTGAAAGTCCTTTGGGTTATCAAGTTGTGTGTAACCGAGTTTATTAAGATTGTCCCTTCATGATTCAAAATCTAGTTTTCCCTGCTGATATGATTGAAATGCCCTTCAAGGATTTTGATGATATTATCGGGATGGATTGACTTTATAAATATCATGCAGTGGTAGATTGTAGGTCTAAGCAGGTGACTTTTAAAGATCCTACATTTTCACACATCATTGTACAAGGTGAAAGATCATTGACATCTAGTATTATTCTGTGGCCTTGGCAAGAAAGTTGATGCGTCAAGGTTGTGGGGCATACCTTGCTCACATAGTTGATACACAGTTGGAGAGTCCTGGTATCAAGGACATACCTGTTGTACGTGATTTCCTAGAAGTCTTCCTAGAAGACCTTCCGGGATTGCCCCCGAAAAGAGAGGTTGAATTTCCTATCGAGCTTATTCCTGGATCTACCCCTATTTCTATCACTCCTTATAGAATGGCTCCGGCAGAATTAAGAGAATTGAAATCTCAATTGCAAGAACTTCTTGAGAAGGGTTTTATTCGACCTAGTGTTTCTCCTTGGGGAGCCCCTATTTTATTCATAAAGAAGAAAGATGGCACTCTCAGGCTTTGTATTGACTATAGACAATTGAACATAATCACAATCAAGAATAGATATCCACTACCAAGGATCGATGATTTGTTTGACCAACTGAAGGGTGCTAAAGTATTCTCGAAGATTGATTTAAGGTTTGGATATCACCAACTGCGTGTTAGAGAGAATGATATTCCTAAAACTGCTTTTAGAACTCGGTATGGTCATTATGAATTTTTGGTGATGCCATTTGGGTTGACAAATGCTCCAGTGGTATTCATGGATCTAATGAATTGAGTATTCAAGCCTTTTCTTGATCAGCTTGTGGTTGTTTTTATAGATGATATTTTAATATTTTCCAGAAGTAGTGAAGATCATGATAAACACCTCTGGATTATTTTGCAAATTTTGAAGGAGAGGGAACTTTATGCTAAACTTTCCAAGTGTCAATTTTGGCTTGATGAAGTGACGTTTTTGGGACATGTTGTATCGGCCGAAGGCATGAAGGTGGATCCTAGTAAGATACAAGCAATTGTTGAATGGAGACCTCCCAAAAGTCAAACCGAGGTAAGAAGTTTCTTAGGCTTAGTAGGATACTACAAAAGATTTGCGAAAGGCTTTTCCATTATCGCCTCTCCATTGACTAAACTCTTGCAAAGGAAGTGAAGTTTAATTGGAATGACAAATGCCAAGAGAGCTTTGAAACTCTCAAATCCTTGTTGACTTAATCACCTGTACTTACTTTACCAATTTAAGGGAAGGAGTATGTAGTGTATAGAGATGCTTCTCACAATGGTCTCGGATGCATTTTGATGCTAGAAGGGAAGGTTATTTCTTATGCTTCTTGGAAATTAAAACTGCATGAATTGAATTATCCTACTCATGATCTTGAACTTGCTGCTGTGGTGTTTGCTTTAAAAATATGGCGGCATTATTTGTATGGAGAGAAATGCCATATATTCACTGATCACAAGAGCTTAAAGTACTTGGGTACTCAGAAGGAGCTAAAACTCCGACAACATAGATGGCTTGAACTCATTAAGGATTATGACTGCATGATTGATTATCATCCAGGTAAAGCTAATATGGTTGCTGATGCCTTAAGTCAAAAATCCTTCGCAAGCATTTGTTTGAGTCCTTTGCCCTTGCTCCTTGAGTCAAGTGCCATGAATGTTTGTTTCACACTTGATTCAAATGGTTCAGTTATTGCTAATTTGCAAGTAAGCCAATATTACTTGAACAGGTGAAAGAAGCACAAAAGTTAGGCGAGAAACTTGTAAAATTGACCAGAGAGGTTCAAAATGGGAAAAAACTTGATTTTACTTTGACAGAGGATGATGTTTTATTTTATCAAGATAGACTATGTGTCCCTAATGATGACAAATTGAGGAGAGAGATACTGAGTGAAGCACATACCTCACCATATGCAGTGCATCCTGGGGGTACAAAGATGTACCAGACCATCAAAGAAAATTATTGGTGGAATGGTATGAAGAAGGACATTGCGGAGTTCATTTCCAAATGTTTGGTTTGTCAACAAGTAAAGGCAGAACATCAGGTCCCAGTTGGTTTGCTACTGCCCTTGTCGATGCCAGAATGGAAATAGGAGAGAATAACTATGGACTTTCTCTCTGGACTTCCTCATACTAAAAGAAATCATGATGCAATATGGGTGATTATGGATAGGCTAACCAAGAGTGCTCACTTCTTAGCAATCATAATGGATTACTTAGTTGAGCTATAAGCCGAATTGTACATTAATGAGATCGTAAGACTACATGGGAACCTTATGTCTGTTGTATCTGACCGAGACCCAAGGTTTACATCTAGATTTTGGGGTAGCTTACAGGAAGCTTTGGGTACTAAGCTTAAATTTAGCACTTCGTTCCATCCTCAGACAGACGGCCAATCGGAAAGGGTGATACAAGTTTTGGAGGATATGCTTCGAGCTTGCATTTGGAATTTGAGGGTAGTTGGGACAAACACTTGGCTTTAATAGAATTTGCTTATAATAACAGTTACCAATCGAGTATTGGAATGCCTCCCTATGAAGCTTTGTACGGAAGGAAATGTTAGGCCCCTCTTTGTTGGAGTGAAGTCGGTGACAGGAAACTTATTGATCCTGAATTTGTGCAACAAACAGAAGACAAGGTAAAAATTATCAAGGATCGCCTAAAGATCTCTTCGAATAGACAAAAGTCATACGCTGATCTTAAAAGGCGTGACATTGAATATCAAGTGGGAGATAAAATATTTTTAAAGGTGTCTCCATGGAAAAAGATGATTTGGCAAAAAGGAAAAACTTAGTCCTCGATTTATTGGACCGTATGAGATACTTGAAAGGGTTGGACCGGTTGCATATAAATTGGCTTTGCCACCTGAGTTAAACAAGATTCACAATGTCTTCCATGTTTCTATGCTCAGAAGATATCATTCTGATCCATCTCATGTTCTTCCAGTCGAATCTATTGAGGTTAATCCTGACTTGACGTATAATGAAGAACATATTTTAATTCAAGCTCGGGAAGTGAAGCAACTTAGAAACAAGGAAATCCACTTAGTAAAGGTACTTTGGAGGAACCATTCGGGAAAAAGAAGCTACCTAGGAGAGAGAAAAAGACATGAGGACCCAATATCCGCAGTTGTTTCAAGACTAATGTAAGGTAAATTTCGAGACGAAATTTCTTTAAGGGGGAGAGAGTTGTAACACCCCTAAATGCTAACAAGAGTCGCATGTCGATTGACCATTGCTTATTACTACAATATGTTTTATTCTCATTTTGGGAACTTGAAATGTTATGATAATTGCTAGCTTGCTTAGCATAAATTATACCGTAATTTATGGGATTGTATTGGGGTATTTACGTAATAGTATAATTAGAATATTGTATACTTTTAAAAGGAGGTGAAGGATATATAGATATAGGTGTATATGTATGCATTTTGGGCAGAACACAACACTATTTTGGGCAGCCTTTGAAGGACAGCTGTCCAAGGGATAAACATCCCTTGTGTGGATATATATTTTAACACTTCTCTAGGGAATTTCGTGGCTCTTGAAGACTTAGAACCTTAGAACCCTAGCTTACCAATTGTTCTTCAAAATCACAAGAGAAAAACTTGGTCTTTTGGCTGGAATTGGAGACACACACTCTTTTGTTGGTAAGTGCTGAAATCTGTTTTGGAGCTGGGTAGTGTTTGGTAATTTATGCATATATCATTCTATAGAGCTTAGTTTACTGTAAATAAATATGATTTGGAAAGCTAATTCATATACCTACAACTCTTATGTTTATGTGAAACTCTAATTTAGCTGTTATGGATTCGAAATATGGGACGCAACACAGGACAAGTTCTGTCCAGATTTCGGATTTAGAAATCCTGTATGAACAACTGTTAGTGTATCGATGATATCTTTTTGTACAAAATGTATGTTTTGGTGATTCTTATTGTGTTGCAACCTTAAGAGATGTATCTACATCTTTCATGAAGGTTATAAAGTCTAATTTAGCTGTTATGGACTCTAAATATGGGACGCAATACAGGACAAGTTCTGTCCAGATTTTGAATTTAGAAATCCTGTATGGACAACTGTTAGTGTATCGATGATATCTTTTTGTACAAAATGTATTTTTCGGTGATTCTTGATGTGTTACAATCTTAAGAGATGTGTCTACATCTTTTATAAAGGTTATAAAGTCTAGTTTTGCCGTTTTCCTTTTCAAATCTAAGTTGCAACATGAGGTACTAGACTGGCCAGAATCACTGTTTTGGGAGCAGAGTCGTTTCTGTACTGGCGAAGCTTACTTGTGATGATAATTCTATTTTATTTTGATATTATTGAGATATTAGGAATTAAATAAGTTATTTAATTGCATTTTTTAAGGTTGTATATACTTGTGAACAAGTTGAGGACCTTGATATGTTGGTTGGTCTACGGTTTGAACTTGTGGATTTGTTGGACTGCTGCTACGCTAAAGTATTGAGGTTTGTGTATAAACTTCTACTTGCACTCTTTTAAATGCTAGTATAGCTGAAAGTTGATCTTGATACCTTGGTTACCTCTTGTCGCTTTGCATTGTCGTGTTGGTATGATGCTTGTGTAACTCACCCACTTGTACGGATTGTTTGATCACTTGGCACTCTTGTTGGAACCTTGTCCCTCTTGTGGCTGTAACTTCGTCACTATTGGCAGGCCTCTTGATTCGGATCATTTGCCATCTTGATTCTTGATTTTTAGTCCGTCTTAAGAATGAAAGTTGTCCATTTTAAGTACGAACTAGAAAGCCATTTTTAATATGGTTCTTGGTTTCCTTGATTATTTGGCTTTGACCCTTCTTGATACAGGGCTTCGGTCCTTCTTGATACAGGGCGTAAACTCTTCTTGACACTTGCTTGTGCCGGGTGTGACGACATGAGGTATATATTGGGCGAGCCTTGCTATTGAATCTCTTGAAAAATGGTGCTTTGAACATTCTTGACAATTGGATCTTTGAATATTGAACTTGATACGCTTTATATATTGTTACTTGATTTATTTATTATGTTTCAAGTATGCTGCTCATTGACTCTGCTCATTGACTTGAGAAGGGTAGCTTGGTGAATTTTGAGGACTCCGAACCTATAGTTTTTACACCACTAAGCTATATACTTAGCGATAGTTGTTTCTATCGTAGGGGTTGATCGAGAGGAGGCATGAAGCTAGCCATGGGAGATGGAAATTTTGAGAACCTTAAGGAAGATCACATTTGCATATAGGCATCTATATTTTGTGTAAACCTTGGGATTTATACATGACCTATGTGTTGTATATTTGCATGAAATTTTGAGGACTCATCGGATCATGTCACAATGGTTTGTAATATAAGTATGGCTACTTGTTTTGTTCATTTGGGGTGTGTAAACCCAAGTCATGTAATATATTAATTTTACTACTTGTTTTGAATGGTTTTATGAAGTTTGAACCACTTGGTTGGGTACTCGAAAATTGATAATATTTGTTGTATATCATGTTACTAGCATGAGGACAATATATGCGTAAAAATCTCGTAAGTTATTAGTTTATGTATTTCTGAAGGGTCGTTGTAGCTCGTCATAGTCGTAGGTTGGTCCTAGCTATGCTTAGTCAAAGACTGGAGCAGTATGATTGGGGTAGGATCTCATCCCTTGAGTTGGTTCTTCTTTTTATTTATTTGAGACCTCTTCATTGGTCCCTTCACGTGTTATTTAGCAGTAGACCTGTTATACTATTACTTGAGCTTGATTATATTATTGGGCCTGAGGCTGAATGTAAAGACCAGTTTTATCCTAGGTTTGTACTCTTCCCTTTGCTAGCGTGTTTTGGTTGGTTGTATGGTTATTTGACTTGAGTTTCTTGTTTTAATATTGGTGATGGAATGCGTTGCATTACTTATTCATTCTCATGGATTTTGTGGTATGATGCTGACTCATGCATTGGTATATTTATCGTTCATGATGAAACATTATTTTACTTGGCTTTTATCCTAAACTAGTTTTAATGGGAGTCGGACTACCATGATCACTTGATTTACTTGTATTTGAGAATATGATGTATCTGAAACATGCTCCTTTCATACATTAGATTTTAGAGGCATATGGATGTGCTCAGTTTTTACTTGACTAGCAAACGCGTCGACGTCCTTTCTTGCATGATCTTTGGCTACTTTGAGATCCTCTTCGGAGTTGACACGCAGCTGGATCACTCTTACTAGCTAGGAAACGTACGCCCCTAGGAGTGGATTGTCTGGATGGGCGGCTTTGATATATTGGGATACTCTTCGGAGTTGACATGCCCTTGTGTCACACTTACTAGCTGTGTTAGGAGTTGACTGACTGGTTGGGCGCCTGGAATGATTTGTCACTCTTTCTAGTAGGGTTGGGAGTTGACTGTAGTCATGGTTACTTGGGTTGGGATTCGTTGCACTTTTTGATGGTCCTATTGTATCCTTTACATTCATATGCATTGTTATCACCACTATACTTGTTTGTTGATTGTACCCTCTAGTTTTTGGGGCTCGGTTGGATTATGTTTGTTGTCTGTACCTTTCAGGCTTATGGGGGTTCAGTTAGGTTATTGTTCAACTATATTTTGTTCTATATTTTAACTTTAGAATTGTGTTTATGGATCATTTCGACCATAGGTAGTTGACTTGGTATCTTTGTTGCTTGTGACTAGGTTGTTGGCTCGTGTTCCAGCTACGTTCTTGACTCGGCTTCTCACTCCTTGTATCATGTTTCTACTTTTTTTTATATATCTTCTTAGCATTTCTTGTTTAGTTATTTGTGTTATGCTCTCATCATTACTTGTTATTTATGCTTGTGTTTATCTTTTGAGATCCATCGGTCGTTGCCTACTTAGTATCATTTTTGGTACTCATACAACACTTTTACCTCTAGAAATTATAGTTTGAGTTATCGCTGATGATTTGGAGTCGTGCGGAGTAGTTTGGAGTTTTGCAGATTAAGGTGAACTCCTGCGTCCGAGTTATCGATTTTCATCTGTTTTGGCTAGGCTTAGTCTTTACATTGCATTTAGAGACAACTCTACTTTTGTCTTTTTTTTGTAAAAATCTTGTACTGTTATTTTTTATTAGATGCCCAATGATAAGTGGTGGCTTTCCACTCTTTTGAGGCTCTTTTCTTATTAGTTTTGACTTACTTTAGGTAAGAATTGGTGCTTTTAATATGGTCTTTTTCATATTTGTAGGATAATGAAATGGAGAGTTGATTTAGAAGATATTTTAAGGAACTAAGTGAACTTGAGGCAAAAAGAGGTCAAGGGCAGAAAAATACAAAATCTGGTAGAGAAAAGACTATTCGCGAATGCGCCCGAAGGACCACAAACGTGGAGTCTTGGTCAACGGAGGACCACGAATGCGCCCGAAGGACCGTGAACACGACACTCTGGTAAATGGAGGACCGCTAATGCACCAAAAGGACCAAAATGTGTTATCCTGGTCAATGGAGGATCGTGAACGCGCTAGTATTACAACAGAAATGATCTTTAGTGGCAATAAATTCTTAATTGCCGCCAAATATATGCTTTTAGCGGCAATTAACACTCTTTGTATATGTCCCTAAAGCCTTTAGCGACATTGGATCTAATGAGGCTTAATTAATGCCGGGAAAGACTTTAGCACACTTTATGAATATGTTTATTTATTGCTGCTAAAAGTTATTTTTGTTGTAGTGTAGGAGGACCATGGATGCGCCAGTATGGTCAACTCAAGTTTGCAAACGCGAAAAACTCCCTGTGAATGTGGAGCGTCACGTTTTAGGCAGTTGGGCAGAATAGAAATTTCACCAAATCAATCCAAAAACCCTTTTTACACTCACCAACAATCATTACTCAGATGATGCTAGATAGATTAGAGAGAAGTTCATCTTCTTAGCTTAGTTTGGAGAAAGTCTTGTAGATTTCTTAATTTGGGTTAAGACTTTAAAGGCAAGTTGCCTCACAATTCACATTTGGGTATGAAGTTTGTGTGCTTGATAGTAAAATCTCTTGTTCCCTTCTTCATTTCCTTGCTTTACATTGATAGAAATGTGTATTTGAAATTGGGGTTCAGTGCTAGAAATAGACAATTCATTCGGGTCTTTGATATATCATTCTATTGATTTTGAGATTCCTTGATTCAGTACTTGAGTTCATGAAATCACTTTAACGTAGTTTTCATGCTTTTATCCATGATTTTAGAGTGCACGCTTGAATCTAGATTTCGATCTCAGTGGGTTGCTCGAAAGAAAATTCATGAAGTGGAGAATTAGGTTAATAATCATATTTAGCTTCGTGTCCTAAATTTGAGACCAAAAGGAATAGATTTGGGTCTACTTTTTTGAATGCTTAACTTGCTAGAAATAAGGGTTTAGATTTATTAAACATTATTGACACCAAAAAAAATATTTCGTGATAAAACACTATGAGACCAAAAGGAGATTAGTGTTGATTGATGATGATCTAGCCTATTTATGATTGATTTAGCATATGATGAATTGCAATGGATTATTGAATGAGTGACTGAATTCCAAATTTCCCAATTCCCATATTTCACCTGCTTATAATGTGTTGGCCCAAATCCATCATTTTGTTACCAAAATCGCTCTTAGTTCTATAATCTTGTATATTGTGTGTTTAGGTTCAAACTTGTAGCTCGTAATCCTTTGTCTTTTCTATCTCCGACAAATTATTCATTGTGGAATTCTACCCTGACTCTTTTCTTGAGCTTTTATTACTAACGACTGCTTAGTGTTCAAACTTCTTTTGAAGGTAATTTAAGCGTTATCACCCAATTATTAACTGATGCCAGGTCCTAGGGTGGTTCTCGTATTGTTTTCTGTTAATTCTCCTTTCTTCACTTTTTTTTTTTTAGTAAATGAAAAGTTTTATTAACCAAAGTGAGCAATACAAAACACTTGAAAAAAGATAGCTCAGCCTGGACATCCTTAGGACTATAAACTTCCAACATCAAATAATCAATTCCTAACCATTACGCACCTTATCCCTCCCATTTTAGAAGTTAATTACATAGGGTACCAATCTAACAACTGCAGTTTCATGCTCTACTTCAGCTTCATTCCCCCTCTTACGTGAACTTCCTGTATAATCTTTCTGACTAAAACATCACAGCTTCTTACTCTGATTCCTTTCCTGTCAGATATAAAACACACTAGATGCAAGAGATATATGAAATATTTCAGCTTCTGGTGGTTTCCCTTTGTACTGCTCTTGTGCCCATCTTTATTCCTCATTCCACCCTGATGCTTGCCTTTGGATAGCCTGCCATCTTAATATCTTTTGCCAAACCTGACGTGAGTAAGAACAGTTGAAGAATATGTGTTCAATGTTCTCACTTTCATCATCACACAGTATACACTTGGTATTCTCCACGCTGCCCCAATTAAGTAGTCTTTCCTTTGTCAGGAGCCTCCCATGTAGTGTTAAGAACAGAATAAAACTCCATTTTGGGCATGTATTTTTATTACATATCAGCTTCCTCCATCCTACTTTTGGATATTCCCTTATTATCAATTGGTATACTTTCTTAATTGAGAACTTCTCCGTTTGTATCACTTGTGTTTCATTCCATCGCACATCCTCAAACACTTTATATGTTTGTATGATCTTCCTCACCATCCAAAAGGCCTGGTTTGCTTATATATTCCACATTGTCCCTTGCTTACCTATTGTACCCATAACTTATCCATTTCTTACTCAGATTCCACAATAATTTGTAGATGGCCGCCTTGTTCCATTCCTGAATACTTACAATGTTTAAGCCTCCTACAGTCCTTGGTTTATACAGTTGGTCCCATGCAACCAATGCTTTCTTTGATATATCTGGCCCACCTGTCTATAAGAAACTTCTACAAATCCCTTCAATGCATTTAATCACTTTCTTTGGTAAGATAAACACATGTGACCAGAATATTTGAATAGAAAACAACACACTCTTGATGAGTTGTACCCTTCTTGCATATGATAAAAACCTTGATGTCCAGCTCTGTATCCTACCTAGGATTTTATCAACCAAAGGTTGGTATTGCACCATTGATATTCTCTTAGTACTTAAGGGAACTCCCAAGTATCTAAAAGGCATTGTACCTAATGGAAATCCTAACTCCTTCATTAAGGCCACCTGCATTTCATTTGTTACCCCTCCAAAATAATGGAACTTTTATCCACATTTGCTTCCAAACCAGAGGCTGCTGAAAAAACTTTGAATATCTCATAAACTTGCCTGATAGATATGAGTTCACCTTTACTAAATAAGAGCAAATCATCAGCAAAACTCAGTTGTACCAGCTGTAGTTTAGCACATCTAGGGTGATACTTGAAATTTGTTGATTTTTTCCGCTGTTTTAATAATCTTATGAAATACTCCATGGCTAATACAAAGAGGTAAGGGGATAGTGGATCCCCTTGTCTTAGCCCTTTCTTTGCCTCAAATGGTCTACTAGGAAATCCATTAACTAAGACAGTGTATGACACTGTGCTTATGCATTGAATTATCCAATCCATAAAAATAGTTGGGAAAAGTAGTTGGGTTAGCGCCTGTTTCAAGAACTCTCACTCCACTGAATCATATGCTTTCCTCATGTCAACTTTCAGCATGCATCTAGGTGATATCCCTTTTGTCCAATAGCCCTTGACCAACTCAATACTTAAAATGATGTTATCATTGATTAGTCTACTGAGTCCATGATTTGACTCATTTAGGGCTTTATTTTAATAGATTTAGTGTCCTCAAATGCATATTTTGTGCCAATAACTGATGTAAATCCTTGATTTTCAGGTATTTTGATTGAGAGACAAAGCATGAACACTAATGAGAAAAAAGGAACAAGGAAGCTGAAAGAACGAAGAAAAGAAGGCCTGTGATCGCCTAACCCATTGGGGGAGTCGCCGAATTGCCATGATCTCACCTAAAGTTCCAGTGTGCCAAGCCTTGAAGGAGAAAATCAAGTCGGTGATAGAAAGGAGCAGTCGGCGAGTCGACAAATGGTTCCGCGATACAGTGCTAGATTGCCCAAAGTTAGAGAACTTGAAGATGCTGAAGGCCAAAGGAAAATGGTGATGGAATTAACCAAAGGGCGGATCGCCGAGTGGATCGACGATCCCAACTTATTGCGCCGAATGGTCCTTCAAAGCACATTTTTGGCAACTATAAATACAATTTTGAATATTTAGTTTAGAATCTATCTATCTTAGTAATATTATAATTATCAGTTTTGAAGTTTGGAGCTTAGAATTGAGAGTATTGAGACAGTATTTTCCTTAGCTTTGAAGATTTGAAGATTTTCATTTTTGAGAAATTGGAAGTGGGTCTTTGAGATTCTTTAACCTTGACCTTTGTAAAGACGAAATTAATCTTACCCAGTTGATGGAAACACAATTTGGTAACGATTGTTATCTTTTTATGATGTCTAGCTAAAACCCCAATTCTTGGGGTGTGATTATCTTATTATGGGTTGATTTAGCTGTTGGGTATTGTTAATTGATAGTTTAAATGTTGTTTAAAAGTGATTTCATTCAGTAATCGTGGCTTAATCATTGGTTTGAATCTTCTGCTCAAATTGATGACACTCAGTCGTCTATACAAGTTCCATCAACAAATGGTACACCAAAGAACAGGTGATAGAAAGTGTTACCCCTCCATTTTCTCTTGTAGAGACGACTGAGTTTCATCAATATGACCAGAAGATTCAAACAAATTAAAAAACTCAGCCTCAGTTTTGAATATTTCCATATCTTTAAACCATCTGTCTCTGAAAGAGATTCGTTGATCCAATGTATAGGTAGCTTTATACCATTCTACCTTTTGTTTATGCTCTGGTGCTTTCCACCATGCATGCAAAATCATTTTGTCTGGGACAAATTTATCTCCAGAGGTAAGAACTCCAATAGAATCTTTTCTACCATGGATAGGTTTCATATCACTAGCAGTAGGACTTCCCAAAGTCTCCTCATAATAAACTTTTGGAATAGTTTTAGAAAAATCTACTCCATGAATCTTCCCCTGCTCAGGTTCCCTAGAATTATCGCTAGGATTATCTTCCTTTTCCCGGGGATAAAAAGAAGAAGGTCTGGCCGAAGACATTCTTCTACTTGAAGAAGCTTGGCTAAAGGAGCTGGATCTTAAAAACTTAAGGTTAATAGATCCATCAGGGAATTGAATAACACGGTCTAACTGAGAAGTCTCAGGTTGGAGGGGTGAAGGGTTAGTGATGGAATCGAATTTCCATTCTTCATCAGCAAGAATATCATTCCACTTAAGGAGTCTGGGGACAAAAGTAGTACTATGCTCTTGATTAGCTTCCATAAGCATAGTGACTCCTTTAACGCTAGAGGTAATAGCCTTTGGAGCTATAGTGATTTTCTTTAGCTTGTAATATACCCGATATATCACAGTTATTTCTCTGGTATCTATTTTACTATTCATGATCTTGGTCTTGACATTAAGTGTCAAAGTATTGATAATATTGGGATCATGAATGTCAACAGTAAAATTAGGATAACAGTTAAAGTAAACTAGTCCATAGGCAAGATTACTTTCTAGGACTCCTAACAGAGAATCATCAAAATTAAGCAATCTATCATCTCTAAGAAGCAGACAAAGAGGAATATTCAAACCTTTACAGAAAAGAGGTGTAACAGCAATTTGCACAAGGCCAATATGAAGGAATTTAAATTCTTTCTTATATCTATTAATATCAACAGAAATTAACAACTTGATAGTTTCAAGCGAATTGTTAATAGCTATGGTGGATTCACAGGTTTTAATATTAAATCTTTTGAATATGGAAAAATTTCCTAACTGGTATATTTTTTCAAAAGGTTCTTTAGGAATAGACCAATTTTGTAAATCATTTTCTTTTTTAGGAATAGATAAATTAACACTATTAACAATATGTTGGCTATTATCCATGAAGAGAGAAAATGCCTTTGATTATGCAAATGATTAGTTAATTAGTAACTCAGTCTTTCCATAATATTATCTCTTCTTTATAGAATATGAATCTTGTAACTCTTACTTGTAAATATAGAATCATGTTAAGGATCTTACATCAAAGATTATGGATCTTACAAGAGTTAGTTCTAGTAAAGTACCTTGCAGTCTAAACGCCATCCCTCGTCTAAATGACCGCCTGTCGGCATCGCAACTACTAGAAATATTACTCAACACCTTTCTTTGATTACTGAACATAGGTTCTATACTACTAGTAAATGTTCAAAATTCATATAGTATAAAAGAGAGATAACACTAAGAAGAGACTAAGTAACTAATTTAACTTTTCATTAACACAATCATGGCATCAAGAATTAGCCTCTCATGACAACTATAAAACAATATGGAACTACTGTAAACATGCTAAACATGCCTAACATGGCTTTGATACCATTTAAAACGATCGTAGCATTTACAGTAATAACATACAGTAATAACAAGATAACAAACAGATTGAGAGAGATAACAAACTCACAATTTTTATTCAAACGGAAGCAAACATGAAAGTGAAAGCAATCCTCATTACAATAGAGTACAAAAGGATAATAGAAAATTTAGACTGAAATTTTTTTGATGCTTTTTAACTAATAAACTTAAGTCTTATATAGACTTCCAAAAGATAAGAGAAATCGAGGAGATTTGTTCTGATTGGCTGCTACGAGAATCTCTTTATTTTGAATACGACTTTTGAGACGTTCCCTTTGATAAAGTTGTTGGCCATTGCTTTTGGAAAGTAGTGGCTGCTTTTTCTTTTGTCGGGCATCTACTTTTTTGGAAAGTGATGGCTGCTTTTTGAAAAGTTGTCTGCCACCTTCAAAGTGATGGTTACTTCCGCAACATGCCAAAGTATCTTTTGCTTTTGTGGGATTCCTTGTCTAATTAATTTAATAATTAATCAAGAGATATTCCAACTCTTTGAGTCTCATCTCTTACCTTCTTAAATAATTCTGACTCTTTGAATCTCTATTTAGAAGGTCAGTAATTCCGGATTTTAATATCCTCCACTGGATTATTTATTTAATTAAATTAATCATAAAATAGATCTAAGTAAGACTGTGCTAAAGCTTTTGGCTTCAACATATCTCCATTATCATCACTTTGTGAAGAAGCCTCATCTAGCAGCTGCAAAGCTGTCTCATCATTGGGCTTATCTTCTTCTAGATCTGACAAGGCTTGCTGGAGCCTTTTCTTTAAAGCATCTTTTGACGATGATTTCTTACCAGGTGTTGACGTTGTTGATGGATGTTGAGTCTCTTTAGGAGCTAGAGACCACCTTTTAATGAATATCTCTTTAGATAAATATTTGATCTTGTCAAATACATGGATAAAAAAGGTCCAACTAATAATGAAGGAAACTCTTTTTTGCACAAAATATTTACACAACTTAATGTGCTCTGGAAGAGTAGAAATATCTTGCTCAGTTTGAAATCAAGTTAAATTTATCTAAAAATGTTTTTGGTAAAACTTTTTGATTTCCTCCAAAACAATTCCACCATTCGTAGAACCATCTGGGGATAACAGATTTGGAAAATTCTGGACTATATTTGACAAACCATGTATGAGTGGTTGGCCTTAAAAATAGAAAGTTAGACCAAGCATTTTTATAATCAAACCAATTAAATGTTTGGGGTCTATGTTCCCTTTAAAGATTGATAGGAGTATGCAAATGGTCTACTTGCTATTTGAAAGGAGATAAAACCTTTTTAATTGTAAATTTTGAATATGCAATGCTATCCGGATCTGAATCATGACTTAGCTTATGCTCCACTTCGATGGAACCTGTATCAACCAAAATAAACTCATAATATTTCCTTTTTTTTAATGGATTTTCAGTATCCACATAATTGCGATTAGTGTAGCAAGGTTTAAGCAAATGCTTAAATTTCTTTTCCTAAAATCTTTGTTTTGATAGAATCAAAATCAGAAATATAAGGTTTTATTTGAGTAATAAATGGTATTCCCAAAATAATTTCTTCATTAATGTTTTTTGTAATTACAAAATAATTTTTGAGGTAAATACCATTATTGCAAATATGAGCATCAAATAACTTATAATCAATAATTATACGTTCACTTGTAGCACTGTATAATTTGGTAGTCCCTTTGGTAAGGTACTTAGTGGTTCTAAGCTTGTTACCTTGTGTAATGTTGAGTCTAGACAAGAAGGTCAGTAATTTCGGATTTTATTATCCTCTACTAGATTATTTATTTAATTAAATTAATCATAGAATGGATCTAAGAATGACTGTGCTAAAGCTTTTGGCTTCAACATATCTCCATTATCATCACTTTGTGAAGAAGCCTCATCTAGCAGCTGCAAGGCTGTCTCATCATTGTAATAGCCTTTGGAGCTATAGTGGTTTTCATTAGCTTCTAGTATACCCGATATATCACAGCTATTTCTCTGGTATCTATTTGAGGATTGCTTTCACTTTCATGTTTGCTTCCGTTTGAATAAAAATTGTGAGTTTGTTTATCTCTCTCTTTGTGTTTGTTATCCTGTTATTACTGTATGTTATTACTGTAAATGCTACGATCATTTAAAATGGTATCAAAGCTTCTTCTTCTTCGATGATAGAAATGAGTTTCTGTTTAATTTCATCATCAACTTCAAGAAGATTAACTTTCTTTTTCTTCTTCATATTTCTAGGACACTGGTTAGACCTGTGACCCTTTTTACCACATATCCAGCAAGTGTCTTCTGAAGAAGATTCTTTAGAGGTTTGCCTCTTTCCTTTTCTCTTGGTTTTTTCTCTAGGTTCTCTTCTTTTCTTAGAAGATCTTCTTTTATATTTTTCCCGTAGTTCTTTCTCTTATTCCTGCTTTCCTAGCAGAAGGAGATTTAAGTAAAGTAAAACCAAAATCTTGGCAAAAACTACCAAGTTCAGCATAAGTAGTCTTTTGATCCTTTTTAAGTTGTTCCTTTAGCTTAAGATCAGTACAAAGTTCCATAGCAACAACATTTATAATGCTGATGAGATCTCCGTATGTAAGTTGTGAATTCGGGATCTTGCCTTCGCACCTATCTCTAATTTTGGACCTGACTTTTTGAGCGAAATGGGTGGGTAATCCACTGATAAAGCGTTCTTTCGAATAGTCATTGTTGCAGTCAGATCTTATCATGACTTTATTAAGAAACATATCTTTGTACCATCTAAAATCTGTTAATTTTTTGCAGTACAGATTATTAAGAATCTCAATACTTCTATCTTGAAAAAGCCTTGGTTCTCCCACAAAAAGCTTTGCTATACTATATAGCGAAGTAGTTGTAGTATCTTCATAAATAACCTCTGAAGATGTGTTCACTCCATCTTCTGTTTTATTAACCACTCTGGTGGTTACTGCATTAAGAATGTCATTCCTGTTTTGATTATTTAGGTAATTATCCCACCAATTTTTTAGAGTTCCTGTGAACCCTGCAACAATCATGTGGGCTGCTTCTTTATCACCTGCATTCTTCATTTTGTAAGCAGTAATATTCATCCCTATTTCTTGAAGCCTAGAATAAATCTGTCCTTCTGCCATACCATCTATATTCCATTCAGTCAAGCTTGATTCATCTGTAGTAGATGCTGGATGGAGAACGTTTTCCTCAAACTGGACATCAGGGAAAGAAGATCTAGGATAATAATTCCTTTTGTTAGGGTGTCTTTCTAACAGAGTTCTAAGCTTGTTACCTTGTGTAATGTTGAGTGTATACAATTGATCATTTATCCCGTCAAGCAGTTCATTGGAATGGCTAACCCTTTGGATAGCTTAGGAAAGTTTTCTTCGGAGAATTCAGGAATTTTAAAGATAGGGTTAGTCTCAATTTGAGGGCTAACTTTGGAAGAACTAGGTTTATTAGCTATCTGACTAATTCCTTTGAAGTTATTTCCTTTTATATTCCTCAATATGTTGGGATATCACATGGAGAACTTGGTTTGTATAATTGTTCTGTTCCAAAACTTTATTAAGGTCTCCAGTTGTTATCAAGGCTGATCCTTTTTCTATGGGTTTTTTGAAAGGTGCAGCCTTAAGGATCTCCTTCCTATAAGGGATGCTAAGTCCTTCAAGTGGAGGGGTAACACTTTCTATCACCTGTTCTTTGGTGTACCATTTGTTGATGAGAACTTGTAGAGACGAACGAGTGTCATCAATTTGACCAGAAGATTCAAACCAATTAAAAAACTCAACCTCAGTTTTGAATCTTTCCATATCTTTAAACCATCTATCTCTGAAAGAGATTCGTTGATCCAAAGTGTAGGTAGCTTTATACCATTCTACCTTTTGTTTATGCTCTGGTGCTTTCCACCATGCATGCAAAATCTTTTTGTCTGGGACAAATTTATCTCCAGAGGTAAGAACTCCAATAGAATCTTTTCTACCATGGATGGGTTTCATGTCACTAATAGTAGGACTTCCCAAAGTCTCCTCATAATAAACTTTTGGAATAGTTTTAGAAAAATCTACTCCATGAATCTTCCCCTGCTCAGGTTCCCTAGAATTATCGCTAGGATTATCTTCCTTTTCCCGGGGATAAAAAGAAGAAGGCCTGGCCGAAGACATTCTTCTACTTGAAGAAGCTTGGCTAAAGGAGCTGGATCTTAAAAACCTAAGGTTAATAGATCCATCAGGGAATTGAATAACACGGTCTAACTGAGAAGTCTCAGGTTGGAGGGGTGAAGGGTTAGTGATGGAATTGAATTTCCATTCTTCATCAGCAAGAATATCATTCCACTTAAAGAGTCTGGGGACAAAAGTAGTACTATGCTCTTGATTAGCTTCCATAAGCATAGTGACTCCTTTAACGCTAGAGGTAATAGCCTTCGGAGCTATAGTGGTTTTCATTAACTTGTAATATACCCGATATATCACAGCTATTTCTCTGGTATCTACTTTACTATTCATGTTCTTGGTCTTGACATTAAGTGTCAAAGTATCAATAATATTAGGATCATGAATGTCAACAGTAAAATTAGGATAACAGTTAATGTAAACTGGTCCATAGGCAAGATTACTTTCTAGGACTCCTAACAGAGAATCATCAAAATTAAGCAATCTATCATCTCTAAGAAGCAGACAAAGAGGAATATTCAAACCTTTACGGAAAAGAGGTTTAACATTAATTTGCACAAGGCCAATATGAAGGAATTTAAATTCTTTCTTATATCTATTAATATCAGCAAAAATTAACAACTTGATAGTTTCAAGCGAATTATTAATAGCTATGGTGGATTCACAGGTTTTAATATTTAATCTTTTGAATATGGAAAAATTTCCTAACTGGTATATTTTTTCAAAAGGTTCTTTAGGGATACACCAATTTTGTAAATCATTTTCTTTTTTAGAAATAGATAAATTAACACTATTAACAATATGTTGGCTATTATCCATGAAGAGAGAGAATGCCTTTGATTATGCTAATGATTAGTTAATTAGTAACTCAGTCTTTCCATAATATTATCTCTTCTTTATAGAATATGAATCTTTTAACTCTTACTTGTAAATATAGAATCATGTTAAGGATCTTACATCAAAGATTATGGATCTTACAAGAGTTATTTCTAGTAAAGTACCTTGCAGTCTAAAACACCATGCCTCGGTTAAACGACTGCCTGTCGGCATCGCAACTACTAGAAATATTACTCAACACCTTTCTTTGATCACCGAACATTGGTTCTATACTACTAGTAAAGGTTCAAAATTCATATAGTATAAAAGAGAGATAACACTAAGAAGAGACTAAGTAACTAATTTAACTTTTCATTAACACAATAATGGCATCAAGAATTAGCCTCTCATAGCAACTATAAAACAATATGGAACTACTGTAAACATCTTAAACATGCCTAACATGGCCTGATACCATTTAAAACGATCGTAGCATTTACAGTAATAACATACAGTAATAACAAGATAACAAACAGAGAGAGAGAGAGATAAACAAACTCACAATTTTTATTCAAACGGAAGCAAACATGAAAGTGAAAGCAATCCTCATTACAATAGAGTACAAAAGGATGAGAGAAAATGTAGACTGAAATTTTTCTGATGCTTTTTAACTAATAAACTTAAGTCTTATATAGACTTCCAAAAGATAAGAGAAATCGAGGAGCTTTGTTCTGATTTGCTGCTACGAGAATCTCTTTATCTTGAATACGACTTTTGAGGCGTTCCCTTTGATAAAGTTGTCGGCCATTGCTTTTGAAAAGTAGTGATTGCTTTTTCTTTTGTCGGGCATCTACTTTTTTGGAAAGTGATGGCTGCTTGTTGAAAAGTTGTTGGCCACCTTCAAAGTGATGGTTACTTCCGCAACATGCCAAAGTATCTTTTGCTGTTGTGGGATTCCTTGTCTAATTAATTTAATAATTAATCAAGAGATATTCCAACTCTTTAAGTTTTATCTCTTACCTTCTTAAATAATTCTGACTCTTTGAGTCTCTATTCAGAAGGTCAGTAATTCCGAATTTTAAGATCCTCTACTGGATTATTTATTTAATTAAATTAATCATAGAATGGATCAAAGTAAGACTGTGCTAAAGCTTTTGGCTTCAACATATCTCCATTATCATCACTTTGTGAAGAAGCCTCATCTAGCAGCTGCAAGGCTGTCTCATCATTGGGCTTATCTTCTTCTAGATCTGATAAGGCTTGCTGGAGCCTTTTCTTTAAATCATCTTTAGACAATGATTTCTTACCAGGTGTTGACGTTTTTGATGGACGTTGAGTCTCTTTAGGAGCTGGAGACCACCCTTTAATGAATATCTCTTTAGATAAATATTTGATCCTATGTCAAATACATGGATAGAAAAAGTCCAACTAATAATGAAGGAAACTCTTTTTTTGCACAAAATATTTACACAACTTAATGTGCTCTAGAAGAGTAGAAATATCTTGCTCAATTTGAAACTGGTTAAATTTATCTAAAAATGTTTTTGGTAAAACTTTTTGATTTCCTCCAAAACAATTCCACCATTCGTAGAACCAACTGGGGATAACAAATTTGGAAAATTCTGGACTATATTTGACAAACCATGTATAAGTGGTTGGCCTTAAAAATAGAAAGTTAAACCAAGCATTTTTATAAACAAACCAATTAAATGTTTGGGGTCTATGTTCCCTTGAAAGATTGATAGGAGTATGCAAATGGTCTACTTGTCATTCGAAAGGAGATAAAACCTTTTTAATTGTAAATTTCGAATATACAATGCTATCCGAATCTGAATCATGACTTAGCTTATGCTCCACTTCGATGGAACCTGTATCAACCAAAATAAACTCATAATATTTCCTTGTTTTTAATGGATTTTCAGTATCCACATAATTGCGATTAGCGTAGAAAGGTTTAAGCAAATGCTTAACCTCGTAATTTTCATATTCCTTGTCAAAAGCAAGGATTGTGTTAACTGGCAAAGTTACCATATCGAAAACTTCTCGTTCTCTAGGTTTGTTGTGATAAGGAGAGACTGCCTCTAGAAAGGTTTCCAGAGTTTTCATGGTATAAGAATCCTTGGTTTGTGGGGAGGAAAATCTGGGTTTTCCTGATGGGGAAAAGGAACATGGTTCTGATTCTTTTGAAAAGGGTTTCTTTAGAATCAATGGATTCGATGAGGATGAGCTAGGTGGTAGCGGTGGAAAAAGCGTTATAGCATAAGAGGGATTTATAGGAGGCAAGCTTCCAAGAGCTGAGAACTTGTTTAGGCTATTCAATGATGGCCTGACTGCAAATGGAGAAGTAGACTACTTCTTTTCGGTTTCTTTTCCCTTTTCTTTGAAAGGGCTGTTTGTGCTGAATCCTGGCCTCATAACTAGCCTCATGGTTTTCCCTGCAAAATTCTTTAGTTAGAAAATCTGGAAGAGAGTTTTCTTTTCCTTTGATATATTCGACCTGAAAATCAAAGTTAAACAATAAGGCTTGCCATCTAGCAAATATCTGTTTAGAAACAAGATTTTTAACATCCTTTTGAAGAATCTCTTTAGTAGATATACAATCTATTTTAAGAAAGAATTCTTTATAAATCAAATCTTCCTGAAACTTAGTAATGCAAAGGACTATAGCGAGAACTTCCTTTTTAACAGTACTATAGTTTTCTGGGCGGAATTCCAAACTCCTGAGGTAAAATGAACTAATTGTTCTTGACTTTCAGATGTTCTCTTTTGCTTAAGAATCCCTCCATAATCGATGTCTGAAGCATCAGTCTCAACGATCATAAAAGAATCTGGATTAGGAATACATAAGCAAGACAAACTCTTAACCATTTCTTTAATCTTGACAATAGCAATGGTTTGTTCCTTAGTCCAAGGAACAGGTGTTTTCTTAAGCTTGTCATAAAGGGGCTTGCAAACTTGTCTAACCTTTGGAATAAAGCCTGCACATAATTGAGACTGCCTAAAAACCTTTGCAATTAGGTTTTGTCAGTAATAACATCAGGGAATTTATCTGAAAACTCAATAGCTCTGCAAATGGGTTTATATGTGCCTTGATATAAATCATGACCCAGAAATCTGATTTTAGTTTGAAAAAGCTTGATCTTTTTGGCGCTAACCACAAGACCATTATGTTTAACAATTTTGAAGAATATATTTAAGTGTTTGAAATGAGAATCTATGTCCTAAGAAAAGATTAACACATCATCAATATAAATAATTGAAATATGGCTGATATGATTAAAAATAGAGTTCATGATATTTTGAAACTCGGAAGGGGCATTTTTAAGTCCAAAAGGCATAACATTCCATTCATATTGTCCAAAAGGGACATTGAAAGCAGTTTTATATTTATCCTTTTCAGAAATCTGTATTTGCCAAAATCCCGATTTCATGTCAAACTTACTATAAATATTTGCTTTAAAAGTTCTTTTTAAAAGATCCCTTTTATTAGGAATCAGATATCTAATCCATTTTAAAGCAGAGTTCAAAGGTTTATAATTGATAAAAAGTCTGGGCAAGCCTCTTTCTTTCTCCACTGCATTGTTAACATAAAATGCTGAACGGGGATTTAGAAGGTCTAATAATGTTATTATCCAAAAGAGTATTGATCTCCTTTTTACAAATTTCCATTAAATCATGATTCATTTGAATGGGCCTAGCTTTCGTAGAAATGACTTTTTCATTGAATCCATCAACATAAGGAAGATCAACAGTATAGGCTTTTCTGGCCCAAAAGGCATTTGGAAATTCTGAGCAAATTTCTTTTTCAAAAGTTTTTTTGTAAATTAGCAATCTTAGTTACCATTCCTGGGGTTTTTAAAATTTGCTCAATTTTCTTAATTTTTATATCTTCTTTGAGAAAACAAATCTGATTAGAAATTAGATTAATTCTAAAAGCAGTTTGTTTGTGTAAAAATTTACTTTCTTCTTGAGAAAGAATCTTAATAAAAGGAAATGAAATTTCTTTTCCTAAAATCTTTGTTTTGATAGAATCAAAATAAAAAATATAAGGTTTTATTTGAGTAATAAATGGTATTCCCAAAATAATTTCTTCATTAATGTTTTTTGTAATTACAAAATCATTTTTGAGGCAAATACCATTATTGCAAATATGAGCATCAAATAACTTATAATCAATAATTATACGTTCACCTGTAGCGCTGTATAATTTGTTAGTCCCTTTAGTAAGGTACTTAGTAGGAATTAATCCTTTAATAATGCAATTTCTATCTGCACCACTGTCTAACAAAGCAATCTTGTTAAGAGTCAAATTGTCATTAACAACTAATTTAATTAAAATATGAGAACTCTGAGGTCTAATTTTGGTAATAGCATGGATACCTGCTTAGCTGTCCGAGTCTTGCTCTTGTTCTTCATTATCTGAAGCGATTGCCTTAGAGGTTCCTTCTTTATTTCTGACTTCTTTAAGAAGTTTCTCTGTAATAGCATCGATTTCAATATTATGGAGTCTAGTCTTGATTCCTTTCATTTCTTCTTTAAGAGAATTAACTTCTCTTCTTAGTTCCTCGACAGAAGGTTCTTCCTTCTTAGAGTCGAATTTGTTCATGATTTGTTTCATGCTAAAAGGAATAACTTTAGGCTTTTCTTCCTTTTGTCTAATGACTAATTTCTACAATTCAATGAGATAATTTCTCCTAGCTTCTTCATCTTTAATATGCTCGATAGTGGAAAATAGTGTTTCTGCAGTCTTTTCAGAGATAACACTAATGGTTTCACTATCACATAGGCAAAATTCACCATTGCAATTACATTCTGACTCATCTTCTTTAGATTCTGAATTATGAGCGACATTGAGAAATTCTTCGACGCTTTCTTCTTCGGAAGAAGAGTATTCTGTATCAGATGCTTCTTCTTCTTCGATGATAGAAATGAGTTTCTGTTTAATTTCCTCATCAACTTCAAGAAGATTAACTTTCTTTTTCTTCTTCTTATTTCTGGGACACTGGTTAGACCTGTGACCCTTTTTACCACATGTCCAGCAAGTGTCTTCTGAAGAAGATTCTATAGAGGTTTGCCTCTTTCCTTTTCTCTTGGGTTTTTCTCTAGGTTCTCTTCTTTTTTTAGAAGATCTTCTTTTATATTTTCCCGTAGTTCTTTCTCTTTTTCCTGCTTTCCTAGCAGAAGGAGGTTTAAGTAAAGAAAAACCAAAATCTTGGCAAAAACTACCAAGTTCTGCATAAGTAGTCTTTTGATCCTTTTCAAGCTGTTCCTTTAGCTTAAGATCAGTACAAAGTTCCATAGCAACAACATTTATAATGCTGATGAGATCTCCGTATGCAAGTTGTGAATATGGGATCTTCCCTTCGCACCTATCTCTAATTTTGGACCTGACATTTTCAGCAAAATGGGTGGGTAATCCAAGCGTTTTTCCAATAGTCATTGTTGCAGTCAGATCTTATCATGACTTTATTAAGAAACATATCTTTGTACCATCTAAAATCTGTTAATTTTTTGCAGTACAGATTATTAAGAATCTCAAGACTTCTATCTTGAAAAAGCCTTGGTTCTCCCACAAAATGCTTTGCTATACTATACAGAAAAGTAGCTGTAGCATCTTCATAAACAACCTCTGAAGATGTATTCACTCCATCTTCTGTTTTAACAACCACTCTGGTGATTATTGCATTAAGAATGTCATTCCTGTTTTGATCATTTAGGTAATTATCCCACCAATTTTTTAGAGTTCCTGTGAACCCTGCAACAATCATGTGGGCTACTTCTTTATCACCTGCATTCTTCATTTTGTAAGCAGTAATATTCATCCCCATTTCTTGAAGCTTAGAATAAATCTGCCCTTCTGCCATACCATCTATACTCCATTCAGTCAAGCTTGATCCATCTGCAGCAGATGCTGGATGGAGAACGTTTTCCTCAAACTGGACATCAGGGAAAGAAGATCTAGGATAATAATTCCTTTTGTTAGGGTGTCTTTCTAACAGAGTTCTAAGCTTGTTACCTTGTGTAATGTTGAGACTAGACAATTGATCATTTATCCTGTCAAGCAGTTCATTGGAATGGCTAAACTCTTTGGATAGCTTAGGAAAGTTTTCTTTGGAGAATTCAGGAATTTTAAAGATAGGGTTAGTCTCAATTTGAGGGCTAACTTTGGAAGAACTAGGTTTATCAGCTATCTGACTAATTCCTTTGAAGTTATCCCCTTTATGTTCCTCAATCTGTTGTGATATCACATGGATAACTTGGTTTGTGTAATTGTTCTGTTCCAAAACTTTATTAAGGTCTCCAGCTGTTATCAAGGCTTATTCTTTTTCTATGGGTTTTTTGAAAGGTGCCGCCTTAAGGATCTCCTTCCTATAAGGGATGCTAAGTCCTTCAAGTGGAGGGGTAACACTTTCTATCACCTATTCTTTGGTGTACCATTTGTTGATGAGAACTTGTAGAGACGACTGAGTGTCATCAATTTGACCAGAATATTCAAACCAATTAAAAAACTCAACCTCAGTTTTGAATCTTTCCATATCTGTAAACCATATGTCTCTGAAAGAGATTCGTTGATCCAAAGTGTAGGTAGCTTTATACCATTCTACCTTTTGTTTATGCTCTTGTGCTTTCCACCATGCATGCAAAATCTTTTCGTTTGGGACAAATTTATCTCCAAAGGTAAGAACTCCAACAGAATCTTTTCTACCATGGATAGGTTTCATGTCACTAATAGTAGGACTTCCCAAAGTCTCCTCATAATAAACTTTTGGAATAGTTTTAGAAAAATCTACTCCATGAATCTCCTCCCCCTACTCAGGTTCGCTAGAATTATCGCTAGGATTATCTTCCTTTTCCCGAGGATAAAAAGAAGAAGGTCTGGCCGAAGACATTTTTCTACTTGAAGAAGCTTGGCTAAAGGAGCTGGATCTGAAAAACTTAAGGTTAATAGATCCATCAGAGAATTGAATAACATGGTCTAACTGAGAAGTCTCAAGTCGATTCATTTCTTACCTTAAGGCAAGGAAGATGATTTCCAAGGTTTATATCTATCATCTTGTTTAGTTTAAGGATTCAAACTCCAAAACCCCAAATCTTGAGTTAATTCTAGTAGTAAATGAGTTTCCAGAAGATCTTCTCGAAGTTCATCCCAAAAGGGAAATCAAATTTGGATAGATCCCCTTCCCGATACCCAGTCCATTTCGATTCTTCATTATAGAATGACTCCAGCTGAGCTTAATGAATTGAAATAATAATTGAAAGACTTTCTAGAAAAGGCTTTACCAGACCTTGCATTTCCCCATAGGGTGCACTAGTGTCATTCGTGAAAAACAAAGATGGTTCTTTGAGGATGTGCATTGACTATCGTCAGTTGAACAAAGTCACAATCAAGAATAAGTATCCCATCCCTAGGATTGATGACTTGTTTGACCAACTTCAGGGTGCTAGTTGCTTTTCTAAGATAGACCTCAGATTAGGTTATCATCAGCTTAGAGTCAGAGATAGTGACATTCTGAAGACAGCTTTATAACTCGGTACAGTCATTATGAATTTGTAGTTATATCTTTTGGACTAACAAATGCTCCTACAGCTTTCATAGACTTAATGAACAGGGTGTTCAAACAGTATTTGGACTTATTCGTTATTGTCTTTATTGATTATATCCTCATTTATTCTCTGAGTGAGGAGGAGCATGCAACTCATCTGAGGGTTGTTCTGCAAACTCTCAAAGATCGCCAGTTATTCGCTAAGTTTAGCAACTGTGAATTTTGGTTACATTCTATCACTTTCCTTGGTCATGTGGTATCTAGCGAATGAATTTGAGCGGATTCTCAGAAAATAGAGGCAGTGAAGCAATGGCCGAGACCTACTTCTCCAATCGATATCAGGAGTTCTTGGGTTTGGCCAGTTATTACAGGAGATTCATTGAAGGATTTTCATCCATAGTTTCACCATTAACTAAGTTGACTTATCAAAAGGTTAAGTTTCAGTGGTTAGATGAGTATAAGGAAATTTTCTCGAAACTAAAGACTAGGTTGACTACAGCTTCGGTCATGACTCAACCATACGGTTATGTAATCTATTGTGATGTATCCAGGACCGACCTAGGTTGTGTGTTGATGCCGCGAGGTAAGTTCATAGATTATGCTTCTAGACAGCTTAAGGTCCATGAGAAGAATTACCCGAATCATGACTTTGAGCTTGCAGCTGTAGTATTTACCCTAAAGATTTGGAGACATTACTTGTATCGAGTTCACCTAGATCTGTTCACAGATTATAAGAGCCTCAAGTATGTGTTCACCCAGAAAGAGTTAAATCTTCGTTAGAGGAGATGGCTTGAATTCCTCAAAGACTATGATATGAATGTGTTTTTATCATCCCGGTAAGGCTAATGTAGTAGCTGATGCTCTTAGTAGATTATCTATAGGTAGTATAGCACATGTTGAGGATGAAAAGAAAGAATTAGCAGAAGATGTTCACCGGCTAGCTCGCTTAGGAGTTGGTCTTACAAACTCGTCAGATGTTGGAGTAATAGTTCAGAATAGATCTGAATCTTCATTGGTAGTGGAGGTTAAGGAAAACAAGATACTGATCCTATATTGCTTCAGTTGAATGGTGCAGTTCATCAGCAGAAAGTAGAGGTTTTCTCCCAAAGGGGAGATGGTGTGCTTCGTTACCAGGGTCACTTGTGCATTCCTAATGTGGGTGAGTTGAGGCAGTAGATCCTTACAGAAGCCCATAATTCCATATATTCTATTCATCCAGGTGCCACTAAGATGTACCGTGTCCTGTGGAAAGTTTTTTGGTGGAACGGCATGAAGAGAGACATAGCAGATTTTGTGGCTAAGTGTCCTAATTGTCAACAGGTTAAGGTAGAACATTAGAAACCAGGAGGTATGACTCAAGAGATTAACATTCCTACCTGGAAGTGGGAAGTTATAAACATGGACTTCATTATAGGTTTACCTCGTACTCGCAGACAGCATGATTCCATTTGGGTATTAGTAGATAGAGTTAATAAGTCCGCTCACTTCTTGGCTGTCAAGACTACAGATTCAGTGGAGGACTACGCTAAACTCTACATTAATGAGATAGTCAGGTTGCATGGGGTTCCATTGTCTATTATCTGAGATAAAGGTCTATAGTTTACCTCTCATTTCTGGAAATCATTTCAGAAACGTCATGGTACTGAGGTAAATCTCAACACAACGTTTCATCCACAGACAGATGGTCAGGTAAAGCATACCATTCAGACCTTAGAGGATATGTTGAGATCTTGCATGATCGATTTCAAGTGAAGTTGGGATAACCACCTACCTCTGATAGAGTTTGCCTATAACAATAGTTACTATTCCAATATTTAGATCTCCAATTGGTTGGTTTGAAGTAGGTGAAGCAGCCTTGACTGGGCTAGATTCAGTTCAAGAGGCTATGGAAAAAGTTCAGCTCATCTGAGATAGACTTAAGACAACTCAGAGCGTCAGAAGTCCTATGCAGATGTAAGGAGAAGGGACTTAGAGTTTGAAATTGATGATTGGTTTTCCTAAAAGTGTCACCTATGAAGAGGGTGATGAGATTTGGAAAGAAAGGGAAGCTCAGTACAAGATATATAGGTCCTTAAAAGATTCTAAAAAGGGTTGGTAACGTGGCTTATGAGTTAGAGTTGCCAGCAGAACTAGCAGCAGTTCATCTAGTCTTTCACATTTCCTTGTTGAAAAAGTGTGTGGGTCATCCAACATCGATAGTGCCATTAAAGAGTGTGGCCGTGAAGGATTGCCTCACCTATGAAGAGGAGCCAATTAAAATCCTTGATCGTCAGGTTCGTAGGTTGAGAAATAAAAAAGTCGCTTGAGTGAAGGTTTTGTGGAGGAGTCAGTCCGTATTACTTAGGAAGCAGAAGCAGCCCTGAAGGCCAAGTATCCTCATCTCTTTCCTTCCGATTTCGTTCCATCTTAAGGAAATAATTCATCTCTAGTCTCTAAGCTTACTCTTGTGAAAATTCAGTCTTAGTATCATTGTTCCTTTAGTTGTTCTTGCATTTTCAGCGTATTTGCATGTTCTTGGAACTCAGTTCAGTCAAAAATCAGGTTCTAGTATCTAGTGGTAGGGATTTGAGTTCCTTCCCTCCATACCCACCTAGTTTAGACTTCATTCAAAGATGAATGTTCCCAAAGGGGGAGATATTGTAACACCTCGGCAATCAAACTTAGACTTTGCAGTAGAAAACAATAGAAAAAGGTGAACCACGGAGGGGTTCGCAGGCCATGATCAGGACCACTGTCCGTCACCCTTATCGTGGTTCACACCCTCTAATCAGTGGTGGACCAAGGAGCCCCTCACGAGCCATGGACCACCTCACGAACCATGGGGGAGGGGTTTTTGGAGGATAGACAGAGCTCACAAAGCCCAGACATCAGACCACGGAGTCCTCCACGAGCCGTGGTCTTGATGAGGGGCTGTGGTGGCGCCCGTCGTCCTGAGCCACCAGACCCAGCCCATGTGAAGAACCACGGTGACCTTCACCATCCGTGGTCCTTCACATGGGCCGTGGTAGGGCTCGTGGTTGGACCACTCAAAAACCAGTAGCCACTGGCCAGCAGACCATGACCTAGTCGACGGGCCATGGTCCTAGTGACAGCCCGTCACTAAGGGCGTGGTCGGCTTCGACAGATTTATAAGTGGGGTCATTTTGGTCTTTTCCCCGATGTGTTGGACACCTAAACAATGACTTTTAACCCGTAAATTATGTAGTTTTGGTCAGTTTAAGCCTAGTAGCTTAATCAAAACCTACCCTAGTCAATCATTCTCCTTAATTCATCAAAAACTTAGAGCAAAAAGAGAAGAGACAGTCGACCAAGCTTTCTCCAAGAATGCAGCAAGTTTTCCTCAGTTTTAACCCCAAAATCAAAAGATTTCTTTGTGAATTTTGTTACCATGTATGAGGTATTTCACTAGTGGGTTCCTTTCATCCACTAGGTCCCTATAATTCAGACAATTTCTTGATTCCTTTTATCTTGTGTAGACCTAGGGTTTCTACAACCTTAGAAAATTGTTGTGATTTAGCTGTTATAGTGTTCTTAATCAGATTATCATTTTTTCATAACATTGTAGCTTAGTTTCTTGCATTAAATTCAAAACCCTAGTTGTGTAGATTCATTTAATTCACGAATTGTCATATAAACAGATATACATGCCTCATATTTTGAATGTGTCATTATCAGTACTTAAATGTCACATTCTCAATTAGCATGTCAGAGTATTGAGCTATCTAGTATATTTCACTTACGTTGTATTGTAAACATTTCTAGTGGGAGTAGGCTTAATACTAAGTTGGACTAGGGTGAGTATAAGTCCTCGGCATCAAATTTAGTTATCACGAGTATATTGGGTCCTCTCGATGGGGCGATACATTGACTCCACTTAGCTCACTTGGTTTTATTTTCAAGTTATACTTTGGTATTCATGTCCTAGTCATGATTTAATCCTTGGTCACAATATTTACATTCATATTCTTATATGTTTGTTCAGTTATATTCTATATCCTACATGCTTAGTACATTTACATCCTTTCATGATGTAGTTTATCTCCATTTCAAGTGAGTCCTCATACTTGGGACCAGAGACATGTTTTCTAGATTCAGTCTTTTATTTTCAGTTTCAGTTTTTGCTAGAGTTAGCTGGGGACATGTACCAACAACTCTAGTTAGTTAGAGCCTTTTCCAAACATAGTATTAGGTTCATCTTTTGATTTAAGTTTAATCTTTAAGTGTTATTGAACTCGTAGTATATTTCATATATTCAGATCAGTATTGGGTATTCCCCACTTTCAGTTAATTATTGTTTTAAGCTTCTTCATAGTATATTTCAATTTAGTTGTTTAGTATGCTTATGATATGGTAGCTTCAAGGTTAGCTTGGGGTCTGTCGTGATCCTAGGTAAAAATCAAGGGGGTAGCCTCGGGGTGTGACAACACATATTAAATAACTTTCATATAAAATAAACACACTTAAAAATTATAGATATTAAATAGATAAGTAAAGTAATTATTTCAAATTTAGAGACTGATAATGATAAAAATATATAAATAATAATAATAACTTAATAAATTATAAATATTAAAGTATTTAATTAATTAGATACAAATTTAAGCATGTAACAAAATCTATTTTAAAATACATATTTAATCGCATAACAATTCAAAATGGGTTATAGGTCAAAAGATGAATTGATGGGCAAAGACGTTGATTGAGTGGCTGATTTTTCTGTTTAATGGGATGATGTTAGTGAAGCCAGATGGAATGATATGGGATTATGAAAATGGTAAGGCCGAGACTTTATTTTCAAGTGACATATATAGTCTAGTTTTACGAGAATCAGGTCATGTGTAGTTCTAGATTTAGGAACGAACTAAGCTTGTCACGACCCAGGGCAACCCCCTAGATGCGATACGGCATACTCGACCCCGAATGGGTCTCATACAAGCCTCATAACATTCTTGAACATAAGAACATAGGAAAAATAGAGAAGAATTAAAACTTTCTTTACAATCGAAGACATTTTCATTTAAAAAGCAACCGAAAGACTTTCTAGACTTTATATACTATGTCTCAAACCGTCTAATACCTTGAATACAACAGTGAGACTTAGCCCATACAAAAGCTTTACATAAACTAAAATACATAAAAGGAACACAACGGGTTTTGTCCTCGAAACTATGAGGACTCACCAAGTCTTCATCTTCAAGCACCTTAGAATCCTTCTCCTCAAGCATAGAACAACAACATCTCCAAACCCTACACTTTAGTAATAGAAAGGGGAAGAATGGGGTTAGCACAATTAAGTACTAGGTATGGAAGTCATCCAAAAACATGCTTAAAAAGGACATTTGATTCGAAAGTCATGCTTTTATGCCATTTGATAAAACTTTCATGAACAAGTACATAAGAGGCATAGTAGTCAAACATAACCAACATATAACTCATTACCTTCACATAAACCTTCACTTCAAGTAACCCTTAGGCTATATCTTGTGCAATGTATGGATAGCGTCCCATACCAACATCCACACCAAGGTACCACCTTAAGGTCACCAAAAGTGAACTTACCATTTAAACTTTCCATCTTTCAATAATACTCATTCATAAGAGACCTAAACCTTTAACAAGTCATTTTATCACATAAGGACCATCACCTAAGACAACTCTAAGTCATGCTTATGCACTGTGCAAGTAGCATCCCATACTACTACTCACACTAAGTACTCCCTTGAAGTCACCATAAGCAAGGCACATTCATATATAATAAGTCATGACAAGGAAGTAACTCATAATACAATCCAAGTATAGCATGCATCTTTACATTAAGCATATAAGAGTCAACATTACTCAATAACATCATTTAGAGGATTTTCATTCATTAGACATTAGATAAACATTCTCATTAACTTCTTCCTTTGGGAACATTCGAACAATAGTCATTAAGACTTAGAGAACTCACTATGACCCTCTCAAAGCCTACTCGTGCAATACATGGATGGCATTCCATACTACCACCCACACTTTGTAGAACTCCTCAAGAAACCATAATGCACATCTCACATGATAAGAATAAGCGTTTAACCGACATAGACCATGCAAGCTAGACATGGAATCCGGTGTTCTACCCCCACACTGAAAAGAGGTAGTCTCATTGCCTAAGGAAGACCGATAATATTAGCTTGGATTGAATTGAATCCATTGGCTAATATCCTATGCAGGCACATAGTTATGGAATAGGAAGATGTTCATTGGAACCCTAGCCTAATGTTGGGAGAGTTTCCGTCTTACCATATACACTCGGTGCTTAGCCTACATTCCTATAGAGTATTTCAATCACATTGCAAAATTGTACTTGAGAGGGCCACCAACATTAGGCCTACCGACCCAAAGCACATACATATAAAAGGTCACCACCATTAGGTCTACCGATTCAATGTATATTAAGGATAGCTCATTGATCTTCCTATAAAGGGCCACCACCATTAGGTCTACCACTTCTAGGTTCATCATTTCACACAAGAAATGGACCACCACCATTAGGTCTATCGCTTCAAGGATTTTACATTTACATTGGTTTCTAGACTCATCAAGAAGGGCCACCAACATTAGGTCTACCGGTTCAAGACATAGTCTAAAGTACCTCATTAGTCATTTATAGAAGGCTATCAACATTAGGTCTACCAACTCAAGAGATTCATTCATTCATTCATAAAAAGGCTACCAACCTTAGGTCTACCAATTCTAAGTAATCAACACATTCATTAGTCATTTATGAAAGGGCAACCAACATTAGGCCTACCGATTCATGATCATTAAGACATTAAGTCAAGATACATTCATTATTCAAGAAAAAGGATGCCTTAGCCTACTAATTCAAGATATTCAACATTACATTATAGAACCCTTCACATTCCATCATCAACATTCATGAGTGTTAATTGAGGATATACTATCAACAACAACACAATTACATTCTATACATGATCATCATTCTATCATTGAAATCACATGCATATCCTTCACATCACATTTATATATACAATATCATGAAAATACTTCAATTCCTCATACTATCCCTTCAAGGCCATGATCACAATACAAAGTAATTAAACACCTCCACCTTTCAAGTGGATCAATATGTCACGGACTTAGAGTCTCACTAATGTTTCGTGTGGCACTTGACAACTTACTCACGAATCTTTCACGATCTTGCAAGCTCAAGTAAGCCCTTTGAAACTAAGATCGCTAAGAGAATGAAAGGAAAGACTTAGAGAATTTTGGAAGAAGGCTTTATATTGCTTGGAAGATTGCTTACACTTTGTTGGATGCCTTGCAAATGAATGGCACCTCTATTTATACTAACACCTAAGGACTAAAGTGTAATTTAAAATTACTATACAAGTCCCTACATATTTACACAATGGTCCCTCTCTAGAATTCTCTACATATTCTAGGGAATTCTAAGGCTTTCTTGGAAACTATCTAGGGAGTTCTAGAGTGTTCTACTAACCTCTCTAGAACTCTAGATTCTTCTCCCTTCTTCCAGTGCAAAATTTTAAGGGCAAGGTGGCGGATCATGACACTCTCCCCCACCTATTGATGCGATGACCGCGTCGCATTGTCGCCGCGTCGCTAATTGGGTCTTGTCTTCTAGTACGTGTGGCCAATAATTCATTGACTCGATAAAGGCCCTTGTGCAACTCCTTTAGCTGCTTTCTGATCTCCTTTAGCTCGGCCTTATGATCTACCTGCTTTCTAAGAGGCGCGCGCCTTGACGGCTTCCTTGACATCACGACACTGTTCCTTTCTGGAACCTTCTCTATGCATGGTGGCAAGGACCTTTTTGAACCATTGTCTTCTTTCAATCTTGCAATGGTGTCTATCAACATCGACTCCTTCTTCTTAGGGGTTTTCTCGAGCTGCATGGCTGTTAGACGAACTCGTCCTTCTGCCGTTGGTACCTTAACCAAGGGCACCATGCATGATCCTCCTTTATCCATGACCACGAGTTGTTGAAGGTAAGGATCGATCACCGCGTGGCACTCTTTGAGGAACTCCTGCCCTAGAATGATATCAAAAAGGTCTAAAGGAGCGACAGTGAAATTGGTCTTACCTTGCCACTAGCCTAGCGTGATGCTTACTCCATGTGCGACTCCACTCACGGGAGTCGGTGGTGCATTGACCATCCTGAGTTGGGCGTTACTTGGACTGTAACTCAGCCCCAACCTTGTTGCTACCGTCTTGGTCATGATATTGGGCTCTGCACATGTGTCGACCATAGCACGAGTGGGTCTTCCATTAATCATGAGGTCGACATACTGCGCGTCGTATCCTCTTGGCTTTCCTGGCTGCTTCGTGATGGCTCCATATAATCCTATCAAGCCCAACTCTACGCCTTGTCCTTACTCCTGTGCATCTTTCTCCTTCTGCTCTCACAGGATAGCACCAAGGCTCTTCAGTTCAGGGCACCTTGCATAGCCATGCGGCCCACCGCATATATAGCAACCACTTCTTTTGGTAGTCTTTGCCTTTCTCTCCGTGTCGCCATGACATGTAGACTTCTTGCCATCTAACTTATAGGTATCATGCTTCTTGGGATGTGGCCGCTGCTCCTCGACTTTACCACGATCTCCCCCACCATGGTCATGACTACCTCTCATCTCCTCTCCTCTGGCTCTGTCTGGCTTCTCATGCCTAAAGTTTGTCAAAGCTTCGGCCTGCGTGATGGCTTCATCTATAGTCCTGACCTGCCGATGTTCCAACTCCGTCCTGGCCCAATTTTGTAGCCCATCCATGAAGTGGAACAGCATGTCGTCGTACGTGAGGTTGGGAATCTGAAGTGTGAGGGTGGTGAACTCCTACACATATGCACGTATGCTACCCATTTGCTTCAGCTCCCTAAACTTGTGCTTTACCTCATAGATAACGTTGTTGGGGAAGAAGGTCTTCTTGAACTCTTCCCGAAATTGCTCCCAGGTGTTGATGGTGCACGTCCCCTTCCCTATCTCGGCCTCCTTACACCTCCACCATAGCATGGCCATCTCTGAAAGATACAACACAGCGGTGTTGATCTTACTCTCGTCTCTCTTCAGCCTATTGCACTTGAAGTAATTCTCCAAATGCCATAAAAAGTTCTTTACCTCTTGCGCGTCACGGACGCCTTTGAACATAGGTGGCTTAGGAGCCTCGACCTTGGCCTCCCTATCTCGGTCAAGCGATGATAATCCTCCAACTTCCATGCCCTCCTTGAGTGCTTTTATCTCGGCCTTCATGGTCTCAATCGTGCTTAACGCCTCCATGAGCCGACACTCCAAGGAAGTGATAGCCTCCTTCATCTCGAACTCAGCCCGCTGACGTCTCTCCAACTCCTTACGGATGTTTTCAGTCTCCTCAAGGGTGAAGTGTTCAAGAGTTTTGAACTTGTCGTCTGCCATATTCATACGCCGGCCTAATATCTCCACGGCCTGCCTCGCCACTTTAACCCTTACGACCCATTCTTCTCCAGCGGTGACCTCAATGGCCTCCTCGCCAAGTTCATCATCACTTGCTTCGATGGTCAAAGGTGGATGAGATGTTAGCGCCTCACTCGGTGTGGGGTCGAGCAGCATTTCCTCATTACTCTTTTGGTGCTTCTTTCCCTTGCGGTTTTTCTTTCCATCATCCAAACGGACGTTAGTGGTGCTAGTGGCGTTCATGTCTCCTTCGTTAGCCATTCCCTTAGTAATAAACCTCGCTATGATACCACATTGTCACGGACTTAGAGTCTCACTAATGTTCCGTGTAGCACTTGACAACTTAATCACGAATCTTTCACGATCTTGTAAGCTCAAGTAAGCCCTTTGAAACTAAGATCGCTAAGAGACTGAAAGGAAAGACTTAGAGAATTTTGGAAGAAGGCTTTGTATTGCTTGGAAGATTGCTTACACTTTGTTGGATGCCTTGCAAATGAATGGCACCTCTATTTATACTAACACCTAAGGACTTGGGGTGAATTTACCAATACACCCCTAGCTAGGCCGCAACTTGATAACAAAATAGGTCCAACTCATGCCCTAGACTCACAGACCATGAGTCCATTGATGTACCTTGATGATGGTCCGTGGTCTAGGCTGTAGCTTGGTTTGGGGCCCCTTGAACTACGAAGGGCATCCACGGGGCGTCGATGGAACTACTGGTCATAAACCCCATCCATATGTCACTCCATTTTTTGGCAGTCTTAGTTTTCCTTGGGGTCATAGGGGTTAAGCTTAGGGTCCTCCTCAAGGACCCCTAGGGTGGTCCATGGGGAGTCGTACCCTGATGTTTAACCCCTAAACCCCTCAACCATAGCTCGGGACAACATCAAACAAAATCAAAAACCTCATGAAAACTCAAATACACACAAGTTAGGCTCTAGTTTCACTTATTTGGTTTACGGGTCGTTACAAAGCTCCTAAGAGAAAATAATGATATGAGACTTGAATAGAAGCAATAACAAATTAACTAGATAAAATTGGACCACAAGATGGTATGAATAGTGATAGAATGACATAAGTTATGAGAGAAAAAAATCATATGAGTAGTGCAAAATGATGAGAAGGTCCTTATTGCAATAGATATATAAGTATATAAGTCATATCTAAAATTGTAACACCCCCGAAACTAGTAGGCTAAACTAGGGCTAAGGGTGAGGGCAACAAGCCAAGGGTGAGGGCAAGAGCTAAGAGAAAGGGCCAAGGCTGCCCAAGTTCTCTATGCACTGCCCACCTTCCCACGAGAGCCTTCACGGCTCGTGGTGGTCACCACAGCCCCTGGGACCACCCGTGGTGGTGAGGAAGTAGCTCCCCAAGGCTGCCCCAAGTTGGCCTCCTCCACACGAGCCACTTCACAGCTCGTGAAGGCTTAGACGGCTCGTAGGAGGGGTCGTGGAGATGACTTAGCTTTTATAGGTTAAGGGGAAGGTTGCATAGCTACTGGATTATGACCACGAGAGGCATCACGGCTCATCGTAGGCACCAGGGCTCATGGAACCTCACATGAAGGGCTTTGCACTAGACTTAGAGTTTATGGTCAACTTCAAATGATCATACCTTTTAGCTCAAAACTAATTAGGTGGACCATGACCTATAATATTAAAGGTCTCTAAGTCTTCTTTCCAATGCCACCGAGTTTGCCCAATTCCCATCTCGGAGTAAAAATTTATGCCCAAATAGGGAAGCACTTTCAGACCGAAATTCTTCACGACCCGTTTGATGGGCTGTAGTGATGATGATGACCCGTTTTGGCCTCCATCATGCCATTTCAGCAGTTTCTAGTCAGAGGACTTTTTAGGTCTTTTCTCAATTTTTTTAACTCAAAGCTATGTCGTTTTGCCCAAGCCTAGGACCTCTATATAAGTCATTTTGACCCCAAAACTCACCCAATTAAGTCATTTATTCCAAAACCCAAAATAATTCCCAAAGTTCATCCTCTCCAAAATATTTCTCTCTCTAGAAATTTGAAGAAGAAGAAGAAGAAGGAGATTCAAGCTAGGGTTCAAGAGCAAGCTTTTGTACATCAGTTTCTTTGGGCTTTGATAGTAAGGTATGGTAGTTTTCATCTATGGATAGCTTTCATCAATAGAGTCCCTTCAAAATCTCAATTTCAAAAGTGACAGAAATCCCCAATTGTTAAGGTTTAATTCAAAATTCATGGGTTCCTTTCAAACTCGATTCTAATGGTTGAATTATGTTATATTAAACATGAATTGATGATTTCCTATGGTTTTTATTATATATTCCCAAGAACCCTTAAAATTTCCATATTTTCCAATTATTATGATGTAATGTGGGCTTTGATTATGAAAGAAGATTATTATGAAATCAAGCATGAATTGATGAATTACCATGATTTTATGATGTTTCCCCATGAACCCATGAAATTCCCATATTTCTCAATTGTCATCTTATGATGTGGGTCTTTGTTGATGAAAGAGGAATGTTATGAATTTATGCATGAAGTATAGAATCACATGAATTAAAATGAAATCCATGTCTAATGCTTGAATTCTAAATGTGTTGATTGAAAGTAAGCTTTGAACCTTGAAAGGGCAAAGTATGAGATTATGCATGTTTTATGAAATCTATGTCAATGCTTTAAGAATACTTTGAGAGTGAACTGTAAATGATTAATATATTGTTGTTGTGTTGATTGAAAGGCTCTCATGAACACATATGAACATGATGTGAAAGGTTTTCTCACATAATGAAGATTCTAGGTTGAAAGGCTTTCTCACCTAATTGAATCTAATACTTAATGTAGACATAGACGGTGAAAGGTTTTCTCACGCATGATCTAAGAGTTATCCTAATGAATTAAGTTAGATTGATTGTCAAGGACATCCTTCCATGAAACATGAGTTAAGTCAAGACTTAATATGTACTCTGTGGGATTAATGCTTAGCACCGAGTGGATATTGATTTGAGATGGGAGCCCTCAAGTCGGTTGAGGATGGGTTTTTGGAAGCAATCTCTTGAGATGGAAGCCCTCACATCAGTTGAGGCCGGGTTTTTAGTAACAATCTCCTTATCCCATAAACTATTTGCTCCCGTAGGATATTTAGCTAGTGGATCCACCTAAGCTAACAAACCATGGTTCTAGCTTAGGTAAGTAGGACAACCCTTTTCGGTGTTGGTAAACTGGGTGATCATGTTATAGCTCGCATGGTCTCATGTCGGTTAAGGCTTATTCCCACAACAAGAATATGAATAGTTAACTATGGTTACTCAAGAAGCTTTGGATATGAGTTCAATGGTTTTAAAGATGATGATGATTTATATTCCCTATGTTTAATGACTTATGATTTCTAACCTCTTATATTATGTTTAACTTAGTAAATTGCATGGTTTGAAATGAAATGTCCCTTTTAGCATGTTTTAAATATTTTTATACATGGCTATCATACTTGGTGCATTTTTGTACTAACACCTACTTTTGCCTACATTTTTTCCAAATGTAGGGTCTGGTACTCAAGGTGGTCATTCTTGTTGTTAGAGCTTGGATTAAATTATCTTCCCGAGCTTGGTGAGTCCTCATGGTTTGAGGATGAATTTCCTATGTTTAGTTTCTTTCATGTAATTTCTCTTTTGAACATGTTGTATGGGCTAGGCCCTATTTCATTCAATATTGTAATAGATGGCTATGTTGAGACAAAGTGTCTAGACTTCCGCTTTCTTTTATGAAAAAAAATTTAGACTTGAAATGCATTTTATTCTTGTTATTCTATTTTCTTATGTTATGAGGACTAAGTGGTTTGTATGAAGTCTTTCGGGATTCTATACGCCATGTAACATCTAGGGGTACCCCTGGGTCATGACAAACTAGGTACTGAGAGCACAAGATTTCGAATGATCCTAGGATGATGTCTCATAAGCCATGTCTAGTAGAGTTTTGTTCATGAGTGTGAAGCGCCACATTTATGAATGAGAAGCTACAAGATGTTTAGGAAAATTCCACTTTTTTCATTACTCTTAAGTCGTGCGATAAGATTTTTAACTCTATAAGGTCTTTCTCCTAATCCTTACCCGGTAGTCTAGAGGACATGACTACTCAAGGAGCTTTCACTAGTGGAATTGAGGTAGAAAATGTCGTGACAGAAAGAGAAGTTGATCTTGTTTGCAATCGATCGGTCTCTGCAACTTGGAGCTTGTGCTATGACTAAATAAAGTGATTAGGGCATATATGGAAATTAAATGGTAAAATAATTTATAAACATGATGTGATTTCCCATTTAGACCATGGTATTTTCCTTAACACGATAAGAATGACGTCTTAGTCTATGACAACTTAGGGCCATAATACACAAAAATTTGATTCTTAGGTCATGGTATGATGTCCCCAAGCTATGCAAAATGATTTCTTTAGACTATGACACCTTCAGAACATGGTAGGTAGAAATTAAATTCTTAGGCCATGAGATGATGTCTTTAGGCCATGAAATGTTGCCTTTAGACTATGACACCTTCGGAATATTAAATGATAATTGCAGCTAATACAAACAAGACAATTTAGTAGGCAAATATAGTAGCCAACATGATTTAGAAGGAAAATACATAGGCTTTGGTAAGCAACATTTTAGTAGGCAAAGATAAAATGTTCGATGAAGTGTAGAAGGCATAAATATATTAGGCTTAATAGTAGGCAACACAATTTCATAGGCAATGTAAATTTTGGTAGATGATGCAATATAGCAGGTCAAATGCAATAAAGCAGGCAATATAATTTTAGTATGTTAAAATGCAATTTGGCATGCCGAATATTATGCCAGTAAGCAAATGCAAATCTAAGTAGGCAATGCAACATAATAGACCAAATATAATTTAGTATGAAAGACAATATAGGAGGCAACTATGCAATTTTCAGTAGGCAATTCAATATAGTAGGCAAATAATGTAATTTTTAGTAGAAAAGGCGATATAGTAGGCAAACTGTAATTTTGGGTAGGCAATGTAATATAGTAGAAACCAAATACAATTTGTAGGCAATCGATAATTAAAATATAATTTTAGTAGGCAATGCAAAATTTAGTAGGCAACTGGAATTTTTATTAGACAATGCAAATTTAGACAATGAAGTTTTCAGCAGACAATGCATTATTTTTTAAATATTTTTTTAGGCCATGCTAATTAGTGAACACTAGAATATAATAGGCCAAATGAAATATAGTAGGTAAACAATTTTAGTGGGCTAAATGTAATACAGTAGGCCAAATACAATTTTTATTAGGCCAAATGTAATATAGTAAGCCAAATGCAATATAGTAGGACAATATATATGGTAGAAAAAAAATCAATTTTCAGTAGGCAATGCATATAGTAGGCCAAATGCAATTAATACGCAATGCTAATTCAGTAGGTAATACAAATTTAGTAGGTAATGCAAATTCAGTAGGCCAAATACAATTAGTAGGCAATGCAACTTTTAGTAGGCAATGGAATTTTAAGTAGACAATGCAACATAGTAGGCCAAATGTAATTTAGTAGACAATGCAGTATAATAGATCAATAATGTGATTTCTAGTATACCAATACAAACTAGTAGGCAAATGAGAAATAGTATAAAAATGAAAAGTAGTAGACCGTGCGATCAAAGTTGAGGAGATAAAGTAGCTTTAGATCATAGTCTCATTGAAAGGATAGGGGCACAATTACTCATGTGAAGATTGCTTTTGACATACGTACCTGTCTTTTCTACATTCGAAGATAAATTATTAGTTTATAAAAAGGGTGGTTGATTTGTGTCTCCGCTCTAATCCACATGTTTTATTCTTGATGTATAATTGAAGGTGAATCTTCTATTTTGCATGTATTTTTGTCAAAATCTGTCCAGTGTAGAGATTTTGATTCTTTAACACTTCTTTGTAGATTGAAACAACTTGTCATGAATTTTTTAGGCTCTCTCAAAAATTATGTCCTAATCTCGTGAATCGCAAAAGAATGCTTCTTTAATTTTTTTTTTTTGAGATACTCTCAAAAATTTTATCCCATTTATATGCTCATAGGGAAATGAGAAATTTTATTATGATAAGATCGAACTCCATATGAATGCCTATATATCCCTCTTAAATAGGAATCAGGATGATCATAGTTCTACTACAAAGCAAAAAATCATAAACAAAGACAATAAAATACTTCTCAATAGCATTTGAAATAGTAAGCTTCAACCAAAATTTGTCATTCATTTTCAAGTATGAATGTAGCAACCTTGACAAAATAAACCTCAACTTTCAAATTATTCACTGGTGATTTGAAAGTGGATTGTTGGATACATTTGGTGTAGGATCCTTCAAGTGTATTGCCTTGGTATTAATCATGTTTTGAATTTTATCTATAAGAGAATGACAAGCTTCAATAGTGTTCCCCTTCATCCTTGAATGATAGTCACAAATTTTGTTGGGGTCATACCATTTGGATTAAGTGTCTGGGTTCATAACAGAAATAGGTGTAACATAGCCAGCCACCTTGAGCCTTTCATAGATTTGGGTTGTAGGTTCAACTAAAAGAGTATAGTTCTTGATGGACTTCTTTTCAAAATTGGTCTATTTTGTAGTTTTGTTGTTGTTTGGGTGGAGGAGTTTGAAAATATGCAGGTTGGATATTATAACAAGGGTATGTATGATATTTATATCGATACTGTGGATGAGGTGTTTGATGTGGAGTCATTTGATATGGGGGTACTTGGTAGGAAGAAAGTGATGAATCGGTGTTGGATATTGAGGAGGTGCGAGATATGGTGATATATGGCATTGAGGAGGTGTGGGTGTAAGATATTGGTGAAGGTGAGGGGTTTTAGTTCCATGAGACATCATAACATAACCTACTTTTTTTGACTTTCTGATAACCCCTCAGATTGGAGGGCTTTGTTAGTAGTCTACAAAGCTTTTAGATTAATGATGGTACCATTCTTGATACTTCATCAATTCTTTCTCCTAATTTAATGTGTCGAAAAAATTCTTTTCAGTGACGAGCATCATCCTATCACAGTATTGAGATTCTTGAGCATGAATAAAATAGTCTTTCATTTGAGACTCCTCCATAGGAGGTCTAGCCCTAGCAACTTCGGAGCTTCACTTTATAGCATAATGTCAAAATGTCTCACTCAGTTTTTTCTTTCAAGTTTTTGAATATAAAACAAATCTGGTGCATTTTGAATATTGAATCCAAACCTATCCATAAAATCAGAAGCCATGTGAGACTCCTCATGAACAAATTCATTCTAATTTTCTCGTTCTTTCCAAATCCTACAAGTTTATCACAATACATACGTAAATGAGCCTTTTTCTAATGCCATTGAACAATTAAACTTTGGGGGTGTTTTACCCCTCAAGTTGCTCAACGTTTGGATGCAAGCATAAATCTTCATAACTTAAATAAGCCAATACCTTGCTCCCTTCTACATGTTCTATCCTATTAGTCAACTTGTTTAGCTTCTTTGCCATGGATTTGTAACACCCCGGGCTTTGAAAAGGTTAAAGTTGGTAAACGGGCAGGACCACAAGCCTAAAATAGGTCAAGGACCCTTCTCTGAACCCTAATAGTCCGTGAAAAGGGTACACTGGCCATTTAGGGTGGTGGCCCAGCCATTAAAGGATTCCAAAAAGCTGAGGGTCCTGGACGATTCCCTAAAGGGGCAGTGAAGACCTATACAGACAATTTAGGGGTCCTTTTAAGACACCCATCAACTTCTAAGTAGGGCTATTTTAGGTATTTCCCTTATGTCTTAGGTACCTAAGCTATGTCGTTTTAATCCCTATACTAAGCCCTATATAAGTGAATTAAATCTTAAAACTACTCATTCTAAATCATTCACCTAAATTCCAATTTCCCTTCAAGTTCATCCAAAAAATTCTCTCTCTAAAGCTAAGGAAGAAGAAGCTAGGGTTTCACTTCAAGATTCTCAATTCACCATAGATTTTGTGAATAAATAATAAGGTATGTTAGTATTCACCTATGGAGTCCTTTCCTCCATAGGGTTCCCGAAATATCACATTTTACAAGTTAGATTTTCAATTCAAATTTAGGGTTTTATTCAATCTTCATGGGTTCTTTTCAATTATGATTCAATTGATTATTTTCTATCTTTTAAGGGATGGATTGAAGTAACTACATGTTTTTGAGTTTAATTCATACGAACCCATGCATTATCCATGATTTTTAACTATGAATATATGATTAAGCTTATGAATCATCAAAGATGAATTTATGAAGATATGCATATTTTTATGAAACTGATGTAAATGAACTTGAGGATGTTTTGACTATGAATACATGATGAAGTTATGAATCTATGAACATGTTTTATGAAAATTATACATGTTTTATGAAAGTAATGTTTATGACTCAAGTAAGATTATAGATCAAGGTATTTATATGTTTTATGAAGCTTGGCCCATGACATGAATGAAACCAAAATTTTCCATCAAGCTTTTGGACTATTTTACGAAATTAGGTCTTGATTAGGATGATATCCAGCTATGACATCAAAGATTATACACCAAACATTTAAAACTATTTCCATTAGTAGTATGACACTTTTAGTATGAAGTTAATGATTATGAGTCTAATAAAGCTATTATGAAAAGATTATGGACGATGAAAGATTTTTCTCACGCATGGTCTAAGGAGCAGTTCTATGATGTTTATAGCTTGAATTAGTAACTTAATTGTACTTTTCCATGTATAGTAATATGAATATGATTAATGACTATTCCGTAGGATATTATTTAGCACCAAGAGGATATTGAGATATAGGATCTCTTGTAGGAGAGACCGGGTCTCTAGTAGCAATCTTCTTGTTACATAACTATGTGCCACCATAGGATGTTGTCTTAGATAGACATTAGCTAGTGGATCCACTTTAGCTCAGACTTATGGTTCTTACCTTGGCAAGTACGGACATTCCTGTTTTGTGTAGGAGAGACACTAGATTCCATGTTATATCTCACATGGTCTATGACGAATATATGAAAAACATCCCACAATAATAAACTAAGGTTACTTTAAAAGTATCTCAAATTTTTTAAAGATTTTAAGCTTGCATTAACCATGATTATGACTTATGTTTCTAACCCTTTTAGCTTATGATTTAGCTTGGTCATTGCATGTCATGAAAAGTCTGTTATATCGTGATTTCTTACCTTTTATACATTGATATCATACTTAGCACATTCCATGTACTAATGCATAATTGTTCCTACATTGTTTAACTAATGTAGGTTCCGACACTCCTACCTCTCACACTCATGGCTCATTGATCTTTTGGCACTCAAGGATTGGTGAGTTCTCATGTTCCGAGAACCAAAACACATTTATTGATTTATTTATTTCAGTTTTTGGACTTTGCATGTGATGCATGTGTTACATCCCAATTACTTTCCATATGATATAATAGATGGCTTGTTGAGACTTATGTTAGACTTCCACTTTTGTGAAACTCTTTTATGATATAAGACTGTTATTTTGAAATCTTTATTTCTATTATCTAGTATGATGTATGGTTAGTGGCTTGTGTAGGGCATCTCAAGGTTTTATATGTCATGTTACGCCTAGGGTGTATTTTGGATCGTGACAAATTTTGTATTCAGAGCACAAGGTTTAGAAAGGTCCTAAGATGTCTCACAAGCCATGTCAAGTATAGTCTTGTTCATGAGTGTGAAACACACCACTTTTATGAATAAGAGGATATAAGATATTTAGGAAATTTTGCTTCTTTTATCATTCTAAATTTTTATCATAAAGTCTATCTCTAGAACAATCCTTCTCCTTAATCGTGTTTGATCCTTTTTAGGATATGGCCCCTCGAAGAGCATATGTTAGTTGGAATGCAGGTAAGAACGTGGAACAACAAGATCCTCAAGCTCCTCAAGTTCAGACCAACCCTTTGGCCAAGCAAGTGACTAATGATGAGTTTTGAGCTGTATTTCACGCATTAGGCCAAGATATGACGGCTCAAGAAAATAGGGATGTGGTGGCTCCTGTGAACCCAAGGAAGGGTACAGAGGCAACAAGGGTGAGTGACTTTACTAGAATAAATGCTCTCAAATTTCATGGGTCTAAAGTTGAGGAAGTTCCTCAAGAGTTCATCGATGAGGCCTACAAGATTGTAGAGATTATGGGTATTACCTTGGTGGAAAAGGTAGAAATAACCGCTTACCAACTCAAGGGTGTCGCTCAAGTTTGGTTTAACCAATGGAAGGGAGAGAGGGAAATCGATGTGGGTCCTCTTGATTGGGAAAAGTTTAAGGTTGCTTTTCTTAATATGTTCTTTCCCCTTAAGATGAAGGATGCAAAAGAACTTTGGGTCACTAACCTTCGCCAAGGAAATATGAGTATGAAAGAGTATGCTTTGAAATTCACACAATTGTCCAAATATGCTCTAACTATGGTAGCTCATCTAAGGTCAAGGATGAGTAAGTTTGTGTCGAGTGCTTCCAAGTTGGTGGTCAAAGAAGGCCTAACCACTATGCTTTTTAAGGAGATGGATGTCTCATGCTTGATGGTTCATGCGCAACATATCAAAGAAGAAAAACTTAATGAGAAGGCTAGGGATTCAAAGAGGGCAAGAAAGGAAAATGATGATTTCTCACATTCAAAGTCTGGTGGAGGTAATCATTCTCAAGGTAATGGTTTTATGAGCAAATAGTGTGTGAGATATGGAGAATTCCATAAGGGTGAGTGTCTAGCCAGTTCAAGTGCATGTTTTGAATGTAGAAAGAGTGGTCAAAAGATGAGAGATTTCCCATTGCTTACAACTAAGAGAAGGGATGGTAGGAAAGTTCAACTTATTGGTTCTGGTTCGGATACTCAGAAACAAAATAGGTTTATGCACTTTGGGCTTGACAAGATCATGAGGGTTCCCCAGATGCGGTAATTGGTAAGTTATAATATTTTATCTTGTGGCTATACACTGCTTGATATTGAGTGTTTCGTTGGCTATGATAAACTCCATGTATGGTTATTGTGTTTGAAGTTGACCTTGAAATCTTTATGGAAATTCTTTGAGTATTTACTTGTATCAGTGGTTCCGTGCTTGTTAAGACTTTGATGCTATGTTTGGGTTGAGGGATTGGATTCGAAAAGACTATAAAGGTTTGATCCCAAGGGAAAGATAATGTTCTTCATGGTGGGTGTGTGTAGAACTATTTAAATTATTGAAAAGATTATTTTCTATGGTTTGGTATGTGATATACCGTGAGTTTACGGTATTTCTAATACATTTCACTTAAGAGTTATGTGTGTCTAGGGCCATTTTGTAGTGGTATTAATGCCTTTTTATCATGTTTGTAGGAAATAAGTTCGGACGTGGAAGTTATAGCTGAAGAATGTGTATAAAAGGGCATCTACAAATGTGACTTACAGACCGTAGGTCCAGTCATGCCTCTTAGATGGTAGACGTAGATGGGCAAGCAAGGCTGAAGGAAAATCAGGAAATTCTTGACCAAGTGTGGAACCACAGTTTCAAACGACGGATCGTAGGTCGACCTACGGGCCATCTGCAAGTCCATCAAATGCTTCAGAGAAGGGGTTCCAGTACCTAAGTTTGAAGATTCTAAGTATGGAGCTATGGAGGAGGATCCACGGACCGTGGATTGAATCACGATCCGTACTGTTGATCCGTCGATTATGTCAGAGATGAAGATTTTTGAAGTTGGAAAATTTGCCTAAGTCCTAAACCATGGAAGGAACCTATGGACCGTAGGTCAATCCAAGGTCTATAGGTCAGTGTCATAGATCAAAACCGCGTCCTGAAACATTATTGCCTTATTTTGTTTCCTTTTTAGTTAGGACTTGTTTTTCGATATATAGGATAGGGCATGTAAACCTCATTTTGGGGGGTTAGACTTTATTATTTTAGTTCTAGTTTTTGGCTTTGGAGATTAACTTGCAACTTTAGCAATTCTTGATTTCCTAAGTTCATTTTAAAGATTTTGACTTTGAAATTCAAGTTGAGATTCTGGGTTTATTCTTCTCATTACGTAAGTTCATGATTTCTTCATCTAAAAATATGAATTGTGTTCTTGCTATTATGGGTAACTAAATCCATGACTAGGGTTGTGGGAATCATGAGCGATTAACAAAGTATGAATAGTAGATAAGTGATTCTTGAATAGTGTTATTGCATGCATTGATAATTCTTTTGTTTAGAAGTCTTTTTAATGAGTGCACGCATTAGAACTCGCCTTGTTGCTACTTGCCGGACCAAGGAGGTAGTTAATAAGAAAACAATTATCAACATAGATTTAGTGTAATACTATCTAATAGTCTAATGTCGATTGGTGCGAGGGTGAAAACTAAGCCATACATCGATCTGATGTCTAATATGAGGTAACGGTAAGGGTTAGTAAATTATACACACGTAGCCGGACGAAGGTGCGGGGTGAAATTCTCTACTTGTCGGACCAAGGAATTAGAGATACCTAACTTATCACTTTGCATGTAATACACTAGGAAAGAATTGTTATTACTAGGATGACTGCATTATGAGCTTATGGGGAACAAGTACACCCTAGTTTCTCTCTCATCTTGATAACAACCAAAGTTTGAATCATGCTCACTGATTATTCACATAATTTTCAGAATTTGTTTCACAAATCCCCCCTTTTTAATTACTTGTTTCGGAAATACGTTGGCTAAAAGAATATAGTCGTGGGTTAAAGTTAAGTCAAAACCATATTCCTCGTGGGATCAACCCCAACCTACTAGTTGGGTTCTTTACTTGATAATGATCGCTTATACTTCTTTAGGGAGGTGTAATTTGAGTGTATCAATATGTAAAAGGTCGGAGGCAATGTGATGTGTTAGTATCCCTATTTCTTCCTTCTATCTTCGGGTCTAGCTTGAGGCATTAGCCCCCCCATGTCACTCTTTAGGATTATTCTGTTTAGTCACTCCCATATTTCCTCATGCATGCTCATGAAAGTTTTGATTTTGAGGTATGATGTAGCTATTATTGCTTTATGATCATGTGTATTTGAGTATGATTTGCATGCATGTTTGTGAAAAGATATTTTAAAGTATGTGTTAGCTTGGAGTTGAATTTCTTCTTAGTTATGTGCATTTTTATGAATTTGCATTCATGTTGAGTTGTTAGTTTTTCTCCTACTCTCTTCGGGTTAGCTTGAGTTCTATTTGAGGACGAATATTCCCAAGGGGGAGATATTGTAACACCTTGGGCTTTAAAAAGGCTAAAGTGGGTTAACAGGCAAGACCACAAGCCTAAAATAGGCTATGGACCCTTCACTGAACCCTAAATGGTCCGTGAAAGGGGTCCACTGATCGTTTAGGGTGGTGGCCTAGCCATTAAAGGCTACCAGGAAGTTGAGGGTCCTGGACGGTTCCCTAAACAGTCCATGAAGACCTATACCGACCGTTTAGGGGTCCTTTTAGGGCACCCGTCAACTTTTAAGTAGGGCTATTTTAGGTATTTACCCTATGTGTTTGGTACCTAAGATATCTCATTTTAACCCTTGTTCTATGCTCTATATAAGCAAATTATGTCCTAAAACTACCCATTCTAAATCATTCACCTAATTTCTATTTTTTCTCCAAGTTCATCCCTAAAATTCTTTCTCTAGAGCTAAGGAAGAAGAAGCTAGGGTTTCACTTCAAGATTCTCAATTCACCATAGCTTTTAGGCATTGATTACTAAGGTATGTTATTATTCACCCATGGTGACCTTTCCTCCACATGTTCCCCAAAATCTTCAATTTTACAAGTTAGATTCGTAATTCAAAGTTAGGATTTTATTCAATTTTCATTGGTTCTTCTCAATTTTTCAATGTTTGTTTTCTATCTTTTAACGCATGAATTAAAGTAACTACATGTTTTTGAGTTGAGATCATACGAACCCATGCATGATGCATGATTTTTTACTATGAGCACATGATGAATCTTATGAATCATGAAAGATGAATTCATGAAGATATGCATACTTTTATGAAATTGATGTAAATGAATTTAAGGATGCATTAACTATAAATACATCATGAAGTTATGAATCTATGAACATGTTTATGAAAATTATGCATGTTTTATGAAAGCAATGTTTATGACTTAAGTAAGCTTATAGATGAAGGTATATATATGTTCTATGAGGCTTGGCCACATGACATGAATGACATATAGATTTGCCTTCAATGCTTTTCGACTATTTTTCGAAATTAGGTCTTGATTAGTATGGTATCCGGATATGCCATAAATGATTATAGACCAACCTTTTAAAACTATTTCTATCTATTATGAAAAGATCATGGATGGTGAAAGGTTTTTCTCACACATGGTCTAAGGAGCTACTCTGTAACACCCCATATCCTAGATAGACCAGAATGCATATTTCTCGATGTGTAGGTGCCACCTACGGATCATAGGTTGAACCACGGTCCGTGGACCAGGTCCGTGGAATGTAGTCCATAGAAAAACCCCAAAAAACCTTGACCGTAGGTAGGACCACGATCCGTGGACCAGGTCCGTGAAACGTGGTCCGCAGAAAACCCTGACCCACGGCCACGGTCCATGACTAGGTCTGTGAGCTGAACGATGGCTAACCAGGACAGACCGTAGGGTGGACCATGGTCTGTGGACCATGTCCGTCAATTGGTCCAGACAGCTTTTAAGTCAGGGTCATTTTGGTCATTTCCCTATGTGTTGGACCCCTAAACTACGTCGTTTAGACCCTAAATTATGAGGTTTTAGTCAGTTTAAACCTAGAAACATAACTAGAACTTACCTTAGTCAAAATCATTGATCAAAACTTAGAAAATTAGAGCTAGAGATGAGAAAAGAGGTCAAGAGCCCTAGTTCAAGAACGCAGCAAGATTCCATCAATTCCAGCCCTGAAATCGAAAGATTTCTCTGTGGAATTCGTCACCATGTATGTAGGATTTCACTACTGGGTTCCTTTCACCCATTAGGTCCCTAGTTTTCAGTCAGTTTCTCGATTCCGTTATTATGACTTGACCTAGGGTTTCTTAAATGATTAAGATTATTGGGTTCTTCACTATTAGAATGATCCAAATCAAAACAGTATGTTAATATTCAGTCTATTGCATGAATTTCAGAACCCTAGCTATGTAGTTCTTTAGTTCTTGAATTACACATGCTAGGCTAGATATATTTCGGTTATTTGAGATATACATGCCTAAGTCTTAAATGTGTCATTATCAGTTATTTATGCGCATTCTCAGTTTGCATGTCATTTTGAGCTATCTAGTATATCACAGTAATTCAGTCATAATGTGTTAATCACTTAATCCATTTGGAGTAGCATAATACCAAGTTGGACTAGGGCCAGTCACCCATTTAAGTCCCCTATGTGGGCATCATTTTTGTGATCATGCCAGCATTCCTCTATACCTTTGGTCAGGTGTATTGGGTCCTCTCGATGGGGCGTATACATCGGACTCTACATTTAGCTCATGTGGTTTTATTATCGGTTATTAGTAGCTCCCACAGTTCAGTCAGATTCCATTGCATTGACCATATTTCAATACAGTTCAGTATTCAATCTCAGCATGCTATAATTTGGTCATTGCATTCAGTTAGCTCAGTATGTATATCATGTTCAGATTATGCTCTTGCTTTATTGCTTGTTTAGTTATATGTTTATTTCAGTTTTACTCTATCCTGCATGCTTAATACCTTTGAAGTACTGATGCATACTCTGCGCTACATTTTTTCGTGATGTAGGTTCAGATTCTCAGCATCCAGATCACGCTTAGATCGGTTCCCGATCTCCAGTTTAGCAGCATCAGTGGTGAGTCCTCATTCTTCGAGGACAATAGTCATGTTATATTTCCATTATTTCAGTCTTTTAGTTTCAGTTTTGCTAGACTTAGCTGGGGCATGTCCCAACACTTCTAGTCAATTAGAGGCTCTTTTCAGACATAGTTAGATTCAGCTTAGTATTTGAGTTTGATGCTTCTTTTGTATTAAACTCTCAGATTTGATATTCAGTTTTAGTATATGGGTATCCCCATCATTTTAGATTTACTTATTATTAGCTTCCACAACAGTTTTATTTCTCAGTTTATCTTTAGTATGCTCATGATTATGTCAGCAGGGTTAGCTTGGGGTCACTTGTGATCCTAGGTCCCGTGTCCGCGTCTCAGGGGTAGCTCAGGGTGTGACAAACTTGGTATTAGAGCACTAGGTTAACTGTTCTAGGATGTTTGAATAGCCGCACTAGGTAGAGTCCTTTTCATGGGTGTGTAGTGCGCACCACATCTAATTAGAGGGAGGCTACAAAGTGTATTAGAAAAATCTTCATTTTCTTGGTACTCTTATCGTGCGTAAGGTATGATCTAATTCCATTCTAATTTGACGTTCTACGTTTCAGTAATCATGCCTCCTCGTAAAGCTAACACCAGGAATGCGAATGCCAAGAACGCAAACGCAACTCCTCCAGTCCTAGATCAAGAAGTTTCAAATGCAGAGTTTTGGAATGCCATTCAAATGTTGGCTCAGAGCGTTGCCAACTAGAACAATCAGCGGGCTCCAGATCCAGCAAACGCTAATGTTGGGTCAGCTGCACACAGAGTACGAGACTTTGTTAGGATGAATCCGCCTAAGTTCTTAGGATCGCAGGTTGGAGAAGATCCCTAAAACTTCATTGATAAGGTCAAGAAGATCATTGAAGTGATGCAAGTAACTGGGAATGATCGGGTTGAGTTAGCATCTTACCAACTTAAGGATGTAGCTCATATTTGGTATACTCAGTGGAAGGAAAACATGGGTACAGATACATCTCCTATCACTTGGGATTGCTTTAGTGAGACCTTCCTAGACAAGTTTTTCCCAAGGGAGATAAGGAAGGCAAAAGCACAGGAATTTATGAACTTAAGGCAAGGTAGCAGACAGTCCAAGAGTATAGGCTCAAGTTTACCCAACTTTCTAGGTATGCTCTTCACATCGTTGCCGATTCCAAGGCTCAGATGAATAAATTCCTATATGGAGTGTCAGACTTGGTGAAGACAGAGTGTAGAAATGCTATGTTACTAGAAAATATGAGCATCTCTAGGCTCATGTCTCATGCTCAGCAGGTTGAGGGTGATAAGCTTAGGGAATAGGCTAAGGAGAACAAGAAGGCTAGGACTGGGAACTATGACTATTCGCAAAAGAAATTGGGTGGTGGAAATCGCTCGCAGGGTTAGCAAGAATTTTCAGCTCCAGCACCTTCATTAGCTAGTTCCATCCTCCAAGTTCAGACATAATCAGAAAGGTAGGGCATCAGGCTCTAAGATTCAAGGTAGTGTTTCAGGCACCAAAACTTACCCAACTTGTCCTAAGTGTGGTAAGAACCATCTGAGCGAGTGCCTTGTAGCAAAGGAATAATGCTTTGGGTATGGTCAGTCTGGTCACAGGTTGGAAGATTATCCTTCTAGACAGGGTCAAGGAGGTAACAATGGTAGAGCTTAGTCCACAACTTCAGCAACACCAGTAGGTTACCCGACTTAGCAGGGTAACTTATTTGGTACAGGTGGCGAACAGTGCAGAAATAGGCTCTATGCTCTTCATGCTCGCCAGGATCAGGAAGACTCTCCTGATGTAGTCACTGGTACGTTACGAGTCTTTGACTTAGATGTTTATGCTTTGTTAGATCCAGGGGCTACTCTTTCCTTTGTAACTCCTTATATAGTAGTCAAATTTGATGTTAGTCCAGAAAATCTCTTAGAACGTTTCTCAGTCTCTACTCCAGTCGGTGACCCAGTTATAGCTAGACAAGTATACAGAAATTGCCCAGTCACAGTCTCTCAGAAAGTCACCTCAACAAATCTTTTAGAGTTAGAAATGGTAGACTTCGATGTCATTCTAGGCATGGATTGGTTACATTCCTATTATGCCTCAGTCATTTTTTGAACTAGGATTGTTCATTTTCAATTTCCAGATGAACCAATCTTAGAATGGAAGAGTAGTAGCTTAGCGCCTATGGGTCAATTCATTTCTTACCTTAAGGCCAGAAAGATAATTTCTAAGGGTTATCTCTATCATGTAGTTCGGGTTAAGGATTCAAGCTCCAAAACCCCAACTCTTGAGTCAGTTCTAGTGGTTAATGAGTTTCCAGAAGTATTTCCAGAATATCTTCCCAGAGTTCCTCCTGAAAGGGAAATCGACTTTGGAATTGATTTACTTCCAGATACCCAGCCTATTTCTATTCCTCTTTACAGAATGGCTCCAGCAGAGCTTAAGGAATTGAAAGAGCAGTTGAAAGACCTTTTAGATAAGGGCTTCATCAGACCTAGTATTTCACCATAGGGTGCACCAGTGTTGTTCGTGAAGAAGAAAGATGGTTCTCTTAGGATGTGCATTGACTATAGGCAGTTGAACAAGGTCATAATCATGAATAAGTACCTCATCTCCAAGATTGATGACTTGTTTGACCAACTTCAGGGTGCTAATCATTTCTCAAAGATAGGCCTTAGATCGGGTTATCATCAGCTCAAAGTCAAAAATTGTGACATTCCGAAGACGGCCTTCAGAACTCGGTATGGTTATTTATGAATTTGTAGTAATGTCATTTGGACTAACCAATGCTTCTGCAGCTTTTATGGACTTGATAAATAGAGTGTTCAAGCAGTACTTGGACTTGTTCGTTATCGTCTTTATTGATGATATCCTCATTTACTCTAGGAATGAGGAGGAACATGCGAGTCACTTGAGAGTTGTTTTGCAAACACTCAAAGATCACCAATTATTCACTAAGTTTAGCAAGTGCGAGTTTTGGCTGCAGTCAGTTGCTTTCCTTGGGCATATAGTATCCAGCGAGGGTATCTGAGTGGATTTCCAAAAAATGGAAGCAGTGAAACAATGACCTAGACCTACCTCTCCTACAGATATCAGAAGTTTCTTGGGTCTAGCGAGTTATTATAGAAGGTTTGTGGAAGGATTTTCATCCATAGCCTCTCTGTTGACTCTCAGAAAAAGGTCAAGTTCCAGTGGTCAGATGATTGTGAGAAAAACTTTGAAGAACTGAAAACTAGGTTGACTACAGCTCCAGTTTTGACTCTACCAAAAGGTTCAGACAGTTATGCTATCTATTGTGATGCATCCAGAGTTGGCCTAGGTTGTGTGTTAATGCAGCGAGATAAGGTTTTAGCATATGCTTCTAGACAACTTAAGGTGAATGAGAAGAACTATCCAACTCATGAACTCAAGCTTGCAACAGTGGTGTTTGCGCTTAAGATTTGGAGACATTACTTGTATGGTGTTCACGTTGATGTGTTTACAGACCATAAGAGCCTTCAGTATGTGTTCACTCAGAAAGAGTTGAATTTCGCCAGAGAAGATGGCTTGAGTTCTTCAAGGATTATGATATGAGTGTGCATTACCATCCTGGTAAGGCAAACGTAATAGTAGATGCCCTTAGCAAACTATCTATGGGTAGTGTAGCACATGTTGAGAAAGAAAGAAAGGAACTAGAAAAGGATGTTCACATACTTGCTCGCTTGGGAGTTCTTCTTATGAGCATATCAGATGGTGGTGTAACAGTTCAAAATGGGTCAGAATCTCCTTTGGTAGTGGAGGTGAAGGAAAAGCAAGACAGTGATCCGATATTGCTTGAATTAAAAGGTGTAATCCACCAGCACAGGGTTGAGGTTTTATCCCAAGGGGGAGATGGTGTGCTTCACTATCAGGGTCGATTATGTGTTCCTAAGGTGGGTAAGTTGAGACAGTAGATTCTTGCAGAAGCCCATAACTCCAGGTATTCTATTCATCCAGGTTCCACGAAGATGTACCGTGATCTGTAGGAAGTCTTTTGGTTGAATGGTATGAAGAGAGATATAGCAGATTTTGTGGCTAAGTGCCCTAATTGTCAACAAGTGAAGGTAAAGCATCAAAAACTAGGGGGTATGACACAAGAGATCGACATTCCTACTTGGAAGTGGGAAATGATCAACATGGATTTCATTAGAGGATTACCTCGTACTCGCAGACATCATAACTCCATTTGGGTGATAGTTGACAGAGTCACTAAGTCTTCTCACTTTTTGTACTCAAGACTACAGATTCGGCGGAGGACTACGCCAAGCTTTACATTAATGAGATAGTCAGGTTTCATGGGGTTTCTTTGTCTATCATCTCAGATAGAGGTCCTCAGTTTACCTCTCATTTCTGAAAGTCATTTCAGAAAGGTCTTGGTACTCAGGTTAGTCTTAGCATAGCATTTCATCCACACACGGATGGTCAGGCAGAGCGTACCATTCAGACCTTAGAGGGCATGTTGAGAGCTCATGTGATCAATTTCAAGGGTAGTTGGGATGATCACCTTCCTCTTATTGAGTTTGCCTACAACAATAGTTACCATTCCAGCATTTAGATGGCCCCTTATGAGGCATTGTATGAGCGTAGATGTAGATCTCCAGTTGGTCAGTTTGAAGTAGGTGAAGCAGCCTTGATAGGGCCAGATTCAGTTCTTGATGTTATAGAGAAGTGCAACTCATTAGAGATAGACTTAAGATAGCCTAGAGTCGCCAGAAGTCTTATGCAGATATAAGGAGAAGGGAACTAGAGTTCCAAGTTGATGAGTGGGTTTTCTTAAAAGTGTCACCTATGAAAGGGGTAATGAGATTTGGCAAGAAAGAGAAACTCAGTCCTAGATATGTAGGCCCTTACAAGATTCTGAAAAGGATTGGTAAAGTGGCTTATGAGTTAGAGTTGCCAGCAGAATTAGCAGCAGTGCATCCAGATTTTCACATTTCACTTTTGAAGAAGTGTGTGGGTGATCCAGCATCCATAGTACCATTAGAGAGTGTGGTCGTGAAAGATAGTCTCTCTTATGAGGATGTACCAGTTAAGATTCTTGATCGTTGGGTTAGAAGGTTGAGAAGCAAAGAAATTGCTTCAGTTAAGGTTTTGTGAAGGAGCCAGTCTGTTGAAGGAGCTACTTGGGAAGCAGAAGCAGCCATGAAGTCCAAGTATCCTCACCTCTTTCCTTTCGATTCCACTCCAGCTTGAGGTAATAGTTTATCTTCAGTTTTCAGCCATTCATGCACATATTCAGTCTTAGTAGCATGTTCCTTCAGTTTGTACTTGCATTTTTAGCGTATTTGCATGTTTTTGGAACTCAGTTCAGTCAAAAATTCATTTTCAGTGTTTAGTGGTAGGGTTAGCAGCTCTTTGCCTCCATTCCAGCTAGTTTAGTCTTTATTCGAGGATGAATGCTCCCTAGGGGTAGATAATGTAACACCCCGTATCCTAGATAGACTAGAATGCAGATTTCCAGAAGTGCAGGTGCCACTTACGGAGGCCACCTATGGATAGTAGGTTGGACCACGGTCCGTGGAACGTGGTCCACAGAAAATCTAGACCGTAGGTGGGACCACGGTTCACAGAAAACCAGAAAACCCAGACCCACGGCCAGGATCTACGGACCGTAGGTTGAACCACGGTACGTGGACCAGGTCCGTGAAACGTGGTTCGTAGAACCCATCCTCTGAGCAGAACGATGGCTAACGAGGATGGACCGTAGGGTGGACCACGGTCCGTCAGTTGGTCCAGACAGCTTTTAAGTTATGGTCGTTTTGGTTTTTTCTCTATGCGTTGGACCCCTAAACTACGTCGTTTAGACCCTAAATTATGAGGTTTTAGTTAGTTTAAGCCTAGAAACATAACTAGAACTTATCTTAGTCAAAATCATTAATCAAAACGTAGAAAATTAGAGCTTGAGAGGAGAAAAGAGGTCAAGAACCCTAGTTCAAGAGCGAAGCAAGATTCTATCAGTTCCAGCCCCAAAATCAAAAGATTTCTCCATGGAATTCGTCACTAGGTATGTGGGATTTCACTAGTGGGTTCCTTTCACCTATTAGGTCTCTAGTTTTCAGTCAATTTCTCGATTTCCTTATTATGACTAGACCTAGGGTTTCTTGAATGACTAAGATTATTGGGTTCTTAGCTGTTAGAATAATCCAAATCAGATTAGTATGTTAATATTCAGTCTATTGCATGAATTTCAGAACCCTAGCTATGTAGTTCTTTAGTTCTTGATTACACATGCAAGGCTAGATATATTTCACTTATGTCAGATATACATGCCTCAGTCGTAAATGTGTCATTATCAGTTATTTATGCGCATTCTCAGTTTGCATGTCATTTTGAGCTATCTAGTATATCACAGTAATTCAGTCATAATTTGTTAATCACTTAATCTATTGGGAGTAGCATAATATCGAGTTGGACTAGGGTGAGTCACCCATATAGTCCTAGTACTACCAGCCACGTAGGTTGAAAGTCCCCTCTGTGGGCATCATTTCAGTGATCATGTCTGCATGCCTCTATACTTTGGCCGGGTGTATTGGGTCCTCTCGCTGGGGTGTATACTGACTCCACATTTAGCTCATATGGTTTTATTATCGGTTATTAGTAGCTCCCACAATTCAATCAAAATCCATTGCATTGACCATATTTCAGTACAGTTCAGTATTCAGTCTCAGCATGCTATAACTTAGTCATTGCATTCAGTTAGCTCAGTATGTATATCATGTTCAGATTATGCTCTTGCTTTATTGCTTGTTCAGTTATATGTTTATTTCAGCTTTACTCTATCCTGCATGCTTAATACCTTTGAAGTACTGACGCATACTCTGCGCTACATCTTTTAGTGATATAGGTTCAGATTCTCAGCATCCAGATCACGCTTAGATCGATTCCCGATCTCCAGTTTAGCAGCATCAGTGGTGAGTCCTCATTCTTCGAGGACAACAGTCATGTTATATTTCCATTATTTCAGTCTTTTAGTTTCAGTTTTGCTAGACTTAGTTGGGGCATGTCCCAACACTTTTAGTCAATTATAGGATCTTTTCAGACATAGTTAGATTCAACTTAGTATTTGAGTTTGATGCTTCTTTTGTATTAAACTCTCAGATTTGATATTCAGTTTTAGTATATGGGTATTCCCCATCATTTTAGATTTACTTATTATTAGCTTCCACAACAGTTTTATTTCTCAGTTTATCTTTAGTATGTTCATGATTATGTTAGCAGGGTTAGCTTGGGGTCACTTGTGATCCTAGGTCCCGTGTCCACGTCTCAGGGGTAGCTCAGGGCGTGACATACTCTTTGATGTTTTTAGCTTTGATTAGTAACTTTATTGTACTTTTTCATGGATGATAATATGAATATGATTAATGGATATTCAGTCGGATTTTACTTAGCACCGTGAGGATATTGAGATGGAGGCTCTCCCGTACAAAAGATCAGGTCTCTAGTAGGAATCTACTTGTCCCATAACTATGTGCCACCATAGGATCTTATCTCAGATAGACATTAGCTAGTAGATCCACTTTAGCTCAAACTTATGGTTCTTACCTTTGCAAGCAAGGACATCCCTTTTCGATGTGGGACAGACACTGGATTCCATGTTATATCTCATATGGTCTATGTCAGTTATATGGTAAACATCCCACAATAATGAACTAAGGTTACTTTCAAAGTAAATAAAGTGTTTTAAAGATGTTAAGCTTACATTGACCATGATTATGACTTATGTTTTCTAACTCTTTTATCTTATGATTTAGCTTGGTCATTGCATGTCATGAAAAGTCATTTTAGCATGATTTCATACTTTTTATGCATTGCTGTCATACTTAGTACATTTCATGTACTAATGCATACTTGTGCCTACATTGTTTTACTAATGTAGGGTCCGACGCTCCTACCTCTCAGACTCGTGGCTAGTTGATCTTTTGGCACTCAAAGATTGGTGAGTCCTCATGTTCCGAGGACCAAGACACTTTTATTGCTTTCTTTATTTCAGTTTTCATACTTTGTATATGATGTATAGGTTATGTCCCAATCACTTCCTTATGATGTAATAGATGTCTTGTTGAGACTTATAATAGACTTCCATTTTTGTCAAACTCTTTTATGATATAAGATTGTTCTTTAGAAATCTTTATTTTTATTATCCTGATGTATGCCAAAGTGTCTTGTATAGGGACTCTCGGGGTTCTATAGACCATGTTGCACCTAGGGTATACTTTCGATCGTGATAGGATTGTATCAACAAATCCTTTTGAGAGGATTGTGGTTCTTGACACTGATCAGTAAATGTGGCAGTTTCAACATATATAGGACTGCTGTCAAGATTCCCAGCGGCATGTGCATAAGGCTTGTTGGTAGTTGATACTGGTGGCATACCTTGAGCATAAGAATTATTTTGAGGGTATGATGTGTGAGTTTTATGGTAGGTAGAATTCAGATTTTGCTTGTTTGCAGAAAGAATATTAGTAAAATTTGGTTTATTTTTAGGACGAGAGCTTGGATGAGTTGGTATAAAATGACTCAAGAAGGAGGCCTCATTCATAATAGCATGGTCATCTATGTCTGCATGATGAGTGGTAGTATTTGCACTAATTTGAGGTCTATTTAGCTCAATAATTAGTGTCCTCAATACCTAATTCTGTCCTATTCTTATGATATATTGATGATTTGCAGCAATAAAAGTAAATGGACAAGACAATGGTTGATGTTTGAAACAATCACCAAAAATGCAAAAAAAAAGTACAAACTACACATTGCTGATCGCTTAACAAGACAGGTGAATCGCTAAATAAACCTAAGACCGCCTAAGTCGACAGTGCATTGAGTCAACTCTCAAGGTCAATTGGTGAAGTTAGATAAGAATGATATCCACCAAAAGACAAAAGGTGGAGTGAGTAGATATCACTGACAGATAAAATGATTGTCCAAAGGGCGACGTGAGGTGGTAATCAACGATTCACCAATTTGACAAAAGCGAACTCAAACGGGATTGCCGAATAAGGCTCACACACCTAAATAAGAAAAAGGCGATCGAAGAAAGATGGGTGAGTTACCGAATATGATTGGTGAACTCAACTAACATCACCAAATGAGACGTAGAGTTAATTTTTTGACAAAATTTTGAGAAACTATAAATAGCCCAGGAAAGAGAGAAAGAGGGTGTGAAAATTGAGAGAAATAGTCTGAACATTCTAAAGAGAGAAACATTTTTCATTGAGTGAGAACACTTTTAGTTTGAGTTTTTCATATTTGTGAACTTGAATTTGGTTATTTGAGGTTGAATTTGAAGTGAGTTTTCTATCAAGTTCTCAATTTCATGCTACCCATGGCTATCTTAATGAAATGTATAATTTATTTACATTTTGCAATGTGTGGCTAAAACCCCAAACTTTTGGGGTGTGATTATGGGGTTGGGTGTTGATGTAATTTATTGGTTTATTAAATTGCTCTGTTTTATGTAAGGGTTCTCCCCTAGCCATTGTTCAAGGGCAACGGTCATCACAATGGCCCGTGAAGCCCCACACGGACCGTGAAGTCGTCCATGAAGGGTTTTCATTAGACTTAAAATTTGGGGTCAACTTCAAACGATCATATATTTTAGCTCAAAACGAATTAGGTGGCCCATGACCTATCAAATTAAAGATCTCTGAGTCCTCTTTCCAACGCTACCGAGTTTGCCTAATTCCAAGCTCGGAGTAAAAAGTAATGCCTAAAATAGTAAAGCCTGTCAGGAAGGATTTCTTCACGACCCATTTGATGGGTCGTGGACCCATGGTGGTCATGATGACCCACATTGGCTTTTTAGTGAGCCAATTTGGCAATTTTTAAGTCAGGGGTTGTTGGGTCTTTTCTCAATTGTTTTAACTCAATACTACGTCATTTTTCCTTCTACCCAAAGCGCTATATAATGATTTTAAACCCTTAAATCACCCAAACTCAATTCATTCTCTTAAATTTCCAAAAGTTGATCAAGCACTTCCTCTCTAATATTTCTCTCTTTAGAAGTTGAAGAAGAAAGCTAGGGTTCCAATATCAAACCTCCAAATCCTCCATTGCTTCCAAGCTTTTGGCATCAAGGTATGATAATTTTCATCCATGGAGTTCTTTCCTCCATGGAGTTCGTAAATTCTCCAATTTTCAAGTTAGAAATCTCCAATTGAAATTAGGAGTTTCTTCCATGTCATGAGTTCCTTTCAATGTTGATTTATTTGATTGATTTATGAACTTTTATGCATGAATTAAAGTAATTGCATGTTTTTAAGTTGATTTCCCATGAACCCTTGTGTAGCCCATGTTTTCTAAGCTATGTTGATATAATGTGGGTCTTGAACTATAAAACATGAATTTATAAAAAATATGCATGTCTTCTCTTTATGAAATAGATGTAAATGAATTTGAAGATGCATTGACTTTGAAGACATGATGAAGCTTATGAATTATTGAAAAGAATGCATGTTCATGAAAGTATGTTTATGACTCAAGAAAGCTTATAGATGAGATTGTCAATATGTTTTATGAAGCTTGGTTACATGACATGAATGACATCTAGATTTGCCCTCAATGCTTTTCGGGCTATTTTCCTGAATTAGGTCTTGATTAGTATGGTATCCGGATATGCCATCAATGGTTAGAGACTATGATTTCAAAACTATTTCCATTAGTATGAGGGCATCTCTAGCATGAAGTGAATGACTATGGGCCTTAAAAGCTATTATGAAAGATCATAGATGGTGAAATGTGTTCTCACGCATGGTCTAAGGAGCTATTCTATGATAAGACAAGTGGCGACTACCCACGACTTTTAAAGATAAGACAAGTTAAGATTAATAACTACTCTGTGAGATTTATGCTTAGCATCGAGAGGATATTGAGATGGAAGCTTTTTCGTGTAGAGGTTGGGTTTCTAGTAGCAATCTCATTATCCCTGCCCCCATAGGATGATGGTCTAGATAGACATTAGCTAGTGGATCCACTTTAACTCAGATTCATGGTTCTACCTTAGCAAGTAGGACAATCCTTTTCAGTGTGAGAGACATCGAAAGATCATGTTATAGCTCACATGGTCTTTATGTTGATTAAGGCTAATTTCCACAACAGTAATGAACTAAGGTTACTTCAAGAAGCATTTCACATGTGTTCAAAGAATGCTTTACTTGCATTGATCATGATTACGTTTTATGTTTTCTAACCCTTTTATCTTATGTTTTAACTTGGTCTTCGCATATCACGAAAATGTCCCATTTAGCATGATTTCATATTTTTATGCATGACTATCATACTTAATGCATTCTTGTACTAACACATACTCTTGCCTACATTTCCCCAAATGTAGAGTCCAATTATTCCGATTCACACCTCTGTGGCTAGAATATCTTAGTAGTTGAAGACTGAAGATTGGTGAGGCCTCATGTTTCGAGGACCAAGCCTTTATTTCATTATGTTTTCATTTTAGTTTTGAACTCGATATACATGCTACGCCTGATAAGCTCTTATGTACTAGATGACTTTGAGACGATGTTTAGATTTGCGCTTTTCTCTATAAAACTTTTATATGTTGAAACTGTCTTTTTAAACCTTTTAAACTCTAATATCTTGTATGATGTATGCTAAGTGGCTTGTATGGGACGTTTCGGGGTCTTGTACGCCATGTTACGCCTAGGGGCTACCTTGGATCGTGACGTACCCTAACTTCATTGTACCTTAAGAAAAATAATAGGTCTTCATTCTTCTTCCTATTTTTTCCTTCTTATTATTTTATAGGTTCATGAAAACAAATTTTGAGGCATTTTTCAAATTTCAAATTACATTTAAAATTTTCATAGTAAAAACTGATATTTAAATAAAGTATTTTTCATTTTGAATAATTGTGGTTAGAGCCGTCAAAATGGGCTAAGCCCATAGGGCCGGCCCAACCCAAGCCGTTATTAGGGTAGGGTTGGGATAGAATTTTTTAAGCCCATTTAAAACTAGGGCTTATAAGCCCGACCCATATAAGCCCTTGGCCTTTGAGGATTGATTGGTGCCGGGCCGGGGTCAGCCTATGGGCCAAACTTTTTATTGAAGGGTAACTCACAATAATCTTACTAGTATATAATCTAATTACTTAAATACACACTATGTTGTAAAATTATGAATCTTACCATATTTTGGTACGTCCAGATACATGTATCTCGGAATATATGTACTCAAAATTAGGTTAATTTGTTCTAGATACACTTTATCCAAGTAGAGTTGCATGTATCTAGGATACATAGACAAATTTCGCGCCCTCACTTCACTCACATCTTGCTTGTCACTCTCTTATTGCTCTCGCGTATCTGGTATGCGAGATACATACTAATTACACTAGATTTTTTGCGAGTGTTATTGAAATAACACCATTGTCTGCCATATTTGATTTGAAAATCTTCTCATTTTCTTGATGTTATAGAATTATAAATTTGAAAAGAAAAAAATAAGGGCTAGCCCACCCCAGCCCTTGACCCCTGGGTTGAGAATTGCCTTTCCAAATGAAGGACCGCCCCACCCTAGCCCTTCCAATTCCTTGGCCCTCGAGGCTTGGGCCGACCCTTTTTGACACCTCTAATTGTTCTCGTCAAACTGCAAATAAAAGAGATTAGTTGATAGTTGAAGAGTCCATTTTTTTTTTTAAAAAAAAAACAATGAAATGTGAGAGAATCTTTGTAGTTGAGCATTAGTATGGGAGTTGTTACTTGAGGTTTCAATTTGTGTAATTGAATCGTATCCTGCCTTTAGTTCCCATATATATATATATATATATATATATATATATATATAGTAATAAATAATATATGTTTTTGTTAATTCAACATTCTTTCAATGGCATTGGCATCTGAGATCTCAATCGCCGGAATCCTGGCTAGTAGCGCTATCGCTGCTTGTTTTGCGGAGGTATTTTTCTTGCGTCTCTGAAGTGATTGATATTGTTAATTTAGAAGATAACTAGTTGATTAGATCTGTGAATTTGCAGTTGTGTACTTTACCGCTAGACACCGCTAAAGTTAGACTACAGTTACAAAAGAGAGCAGGGGAAGGTTCCGGCAAGTACAGGGGATTATTAGGTACAGTTGCTACAATTGCTAAGGAGGAAGGTTTATTAGCTCTTTGGAAAGGCATTGTACCTGGCTTACATCGACAATGTATATATGGAGGCCTAAGAATTGGGTTATATGAGCCTGTAAGTATTCATTTTTGGAATTTATACTCCTATTTCCTTAAAGAATATAGTAACAGTTTTTGATTCATTCCATCAGGTCAAGGCCTTCTTTGCACATACCTATTATGTTGGAGATGGTTCCTTATTCACTAAAGTGTTTGCTGCTCTTGTTACTGGTGAGATAAACTTGATCATCACACTCTTATGATAATTGTATTTATTGACGGTTGACCTCTTCTTTCCAAATTTCCAAAGGTGCAATCGCAATTGCTCTGGCTAATCCAACTGATCTTGTAAAAGTTCGGCTCCAGGCTGAAGGTAAAGCTGGTACACCTAGGCGCTATGATGGTGCTTTCAATGCATACTATACCATAGTGAAACAGGTGATTGAGGATCTAACATGCACAACAAATTTATTCATGCACAATCATTTACATATTTTAGTTTATCAAATTATAGGAAGGGCTGGCAGCTTTGTGGACAGGAATTGTGCCAAATATTGCACGGAATGCTATTATCAATGCTGCTGAACTGGCCAGTTATGATCATCTCAAAGAGGTACATCTAATCATATTTTGATTCACCTGCTGTACCTCGACTACTTTTCTGCAACTATTTCATACACTGCTTCTCTGAAATTATATCATATGCAGATAATTTTAAAACTTCCAGGATTTACAGACACTGTTTTAACTCATCTCATAGCTGGTTTAGGTGCTGGATTCTTTGCAGTTTCTATTGGTTCTCCAGTTGATGTGGTAAATTCCCTGTTCCTCAATATGTTAAAAGTGTTTTTAAGTGAATTCAAAAAAAAAGATTATCTACCTATGGAACCTGCATTTTCTTTTTGGCTTTATCTGTTTTAAATTGTTTGAACCTGCATTTTCTATTTGGCTCTAGCTGTTTTAAATTGTTTTTTCGGAGAAATTACTCTTTTTTCTAATCATGGAAATTCTTATCGTTTTGAGACCAGAAATTTTTGAGATAAGATATAGGAAATGCACCAAAATGTGGCTTAGCTGGTGCTTGCATGCCACTATTGTAAAAGAAAAGAAAAGAAGGTTTAGAGGACTGATGTCGCAACTTAATTATCTATACCTGTTCGTTCCAAGCTAGTTACGGTCAGTGTACATATTCTCAATATTCAGTTTGCTCTAGTGGGTCTCAATTTGAGTTTGGTGACTAAAGGATTTATTAATGTTAGACTATGTTTATGTTGATTGTTAACCTACTGCAAGCCTCCGCTTTTATCCGAGCGTCGGACCAGCTATGCTTTCTGAAGCTCATATAGGCGGAGTTGATTTAAACCCTTGGGCACTATTAGTATGGAAGAATAAAAGAAACCATAAAATCCGGTAGAACTGATACAAGTGTTGTGTTGTATATTGCCTAGCTAGATATCAGTGCATTTTATCTTTCAAGCAATTGATTTTAGAAGAAAGTGAATGACTAAGTAAGTTGTAGTTGAGATCATGTGGCTATTACTATCATACTCTTAGGGCTTAGCTATATCTATCATATTTGGTTGCATGTTCGAATTCCATTAGGATCTCGTAAACCATACCAAAAGTTTTAGTTTGAACCAGAAAGTGGAATTCCCCTTCGGACTGACTTAAAATCCCATCAAGCTTAATTCCATGTTATTGTTGATATTTATGCTATTCTTACTCTTTGTTTTTCGAAAAATGAAGTTCTTGCTGAAATTTTTTAATATGGAGGTATGGAAAGCATCATAGAGAAATTTGAGAAGAAGTTGGCTTTATGGCAGATGCAATACCTTTCTTGAGGGGGCAGGCTTACAGACACAAACAATGTCCTAGATAATATTCCCTCACACTACATGTCTCTCAACCCTATGCCAAAAAAGATATAGCTACAGCTAGACACAATTAGAAGGAACTTCCTATGCAAAGGAAACATCAAGTTCCATAAATTCTATTTGGTCAAGTGGCCAAAAGTCACACTCCTCCCTAAGCACCTGGGTGGTTTAGGCATCAAGAACTTGGCTGTCCAAAATAGATGTTTGATTATGAAATGGTTATGGAGGTTCAATAGGGATATAGCATTATGGAAGAGGTGGTCTCTGAAAAACATGGAATCCAGTCACACTGGTGCACCAAAGTCTCCAGAGCACCATTTGGGGTTGGCCCTTGGAAGTACATTGCTAAACTCTGGGAAGAATTCAACCAGCATCGTAAATACCAAGCTGTCTGTGGTTTACATGTTAAGTTCTGGACAGATGGATTGGTAACACCACTCTCCAGAATGATCCAGCTCTCTACTCAATATCAAGCAACCCCAATTCCTTATCTCCCAGAGCAGAGACAACAACACTTGATCTCCAATCTCCAGAAGACACTTCGAAGACTAGGAACTTGAAGACTTATTCAATATGCTTTCTAGATTGGAGAATTGCATATTCAATGAGCAAGATGCAGACAAAATTAGATATGAAGGAAAGTCAGATGCCAAATATACAGTGAAGGCAGGATATACAACTTTGAGTGCCCAAAATCAAATGGGCACTTGGCCATGGAAACTGATCTGGAAAAATTAAAGCATCCCCAAGGTGTTATGTTTTAGCTGGATAGTACTGCATGAGGCCTGGTTGACTCAAGAAAATCTTAGTGGAGGGAAGATAATCACTGTTAAAAGATGCTATGTGTGTAAACAGAACATAGAAACCAATAGACATCTCCTTCAACTGTCATGCCCCAAAATGGATTGTGACGTGGCCGACACCCAGTGCCTATTAGCTTGCACCAAGAGAACCATTATAATTAATTTCCATAGTAAGCGAAAGAAATGAGAAAAGAGTTCATTAACGATAAAAGTGCATCAAATCATAAACTAGACATAAGTAGAAATGTCATTCACAATTCCATATGAGTATTCATTATACCAACTAAATACAAAGTCTCTATGACACTACAAATGAAATGATAAAGTTATGGGGAAATCCTGCACTGTACAAAAATATACAATTAAATAGGTGATCCCACAAGTACATAGGTGCGCTCACCAAAAGGAGAAAGTTGCAGGAACTCTTGTTGTTCGTTGATCGCCCTGCATCTGGCCATGTCCTAAACCTAAACTTTACATCATTTTAAAAATGATGCCTGTGTATTGGAATACTCAGATATGTGTCATAGCCACCACTCGTGGTGGGGAAAGTGTTATACAAATATATATGGAGAATGTAACAAGTGCATGAAAGATATATCATCAGCTATTTAACTCACCAAAAGCATACAAAGGGAACATAACTAGAATCGTATAATAGAGGAACCAAGTATATAATTTAATTCATCAAAAGATGTAATGAAGCACACATTACTTTATAACATGTTTAGAATCTTAAAACCATCTCAATTGTGTAGCGTTCCACAGTTTTGATGTCAATGTCTCAAGCCTCATAATCATTTGTGAGTATACCTCGGGGTTCCTTCCACGAGCCCAGCATATTCTCCCTGCTAGATAAGTTATGATACATCAGGGACGAAACCCACGGGCCTGATTATCCCCTCGATCGGACAAGCAATGGTACACCGGATTACAAAACCCATGGGCCCGGGCATCTCCTCGACCCGATGAGCAAATGAATATTAAAGTCTTTTGTAAACATTCTTACTTACTTCCTTTTCTTAAGTAATGGCTTTTGGCTGAATCTATTTTATTAAATCAAAATAGGGTAAATCAAATCAATTCATTCATAAACATGTAAAAACAATTGTAACCAACAAGTCACAAGAGATCAGTAAATGATGAAGTGCATCGCATATTAACCCCAATAGTCATAAAGAATCTTTAAGTTTTTTAAATTTTCAAGAACTTAACTATTTAGGCATTTCATCATTTAAATCCCCAACCAAGAGTAGACCATGTCAACTTGTCTCGCACATGCATGGGATCTCATTAGCATTATCATTCAAGTAATGAAGTGATTTTTGAAAACATACAAGTAGCTAGAAGTTTGGCATACCTCAAAGTCTCTTTAATCAAGCTAAGAGTCGCTCCAACTGTTTCAAAATACTCCAACAACTTCTATATACATTCATGAACTCGTAATAATCAACAACATATACCAATACCAGTTTAATCAACAAAGTGTTCTACACTTGGGCTGAATTTTCACAAAATTCATATTCCCTCATTTTAGGTGATGTCTTGGTTAATCACCTAAAAAATAATCCCAACAACGGCATAACTACATTTATTTGAGCCATATTAGACAATAAGTCCACCATTTAAACCCATAGACACTATTGATCATCACTTTCACCAACTTCATACCCTTTATTAATGTCATATTAGGGTTTTGCATTTATGGTCACTCAAACCATTGACCAACTCAAATAACGCCTTTTTACCACCATAAATATCCATAAAAAACTCATACTTATCATGTATATAAGTGTAGAAAGTACCTTCTTGAAAAAAAAATTCAATTTTAGAGATTATTTGAAGATACTTGATGTTCTTGTAGAAATCTTCCCTAACCAAAGATTATAATGTTGTTCGTATAGATATTAACCAACTCCGACTAACACAAATATTGGACAAAACTTACCTTGATTAGCATAAAAATGACCTTAGCCGTCGAACCCTTGAAGAACCATCGTGAGACAGAGCTGGATTCATTTGTTATGGTAAGAAATGAAGAGTTTTTTTTGTTTGTTGTTTGAAAATTCCAATAGTTCCCTTTGTTTTGAGACTCGCTTAGTGGAAAAAAATTGTCATTTTAAGTTCCCATTTCGTGACCTCAGAATACCTTAGCATTTGAGTTGATTTTTTTTTTGTTGGTAATTTCATATTGTCTTTTGAACATCATTACATTCTCCATCCATGTACCCGGGGATCATGTTATATATGTCCAAAAATATTTTTCTTAATTTTCGTCGCCATTCAGTATGAAAAATAATATTTTCTATATTTGTTAACATTGAAGTGTTAAATTTAAATCGAAATTTCATGGACACTTCACCTACATTGTGCAATGGTTGCTTATATTTGGAACATGTTCATGACAATTTTATGCTTAAGATGGGTCATGCCTGACAGTATCAAGGATGTCTACACTGGTTGGATTTCATGGCAAGTTGATAAATCCATCGGAGAAGTCTGGAAAATGATTCCTGCTTGAATTATTTTGGTGTGTTTAGATGAGAGGAACAAAAGATGTTCTGAAGGAATATCAACTCCAAACCATTCCCTTAAGGCTAGATGTCTTTTAGATTTGTTTAGCTGGTATAGTTTATTTCCCGTAGAATCTCATTTGAAGTTGTTGGACTTTGTAAGCTCATTATCCTTAGCATAGGTCTCAATTCTTGTTGTAACAGAGCTATCAATCTCACTCTTTTGTAACTATTTTTCCAAATGCATCTTCTTGATGCCATTTATAATACTACTAACTTCATCAAAATATAACTTATAAAAATGTGTTGCTTATTAAATGTTTTTTTATGAATGAAAAGGTTTTTGCTTGCTGTCTTTTAGGTCAAATCAAGAATGATGGGAGATTCAGTATACAGGAACACCTTTGATTGTTTTTTCAGAACATTGAAGTACGAGGTAATTTGTTAAGTCATTTTCTGTTTCAGAACGCATGGTCATTTGTCAGCATAACATATTTATTGTAGGTAGAAAAGTATTAGTAAAATGTACTTCAGTAATTTGCGACCTAAAATTGTTTACTGCATATGTAGACACAGAATTGTAGCAAGTCTAACTAAAGGTGTTCCTTTCAGTAATTGTATTTTCAAAAGTAATATACGTCCCAAAGTATGAAACAATACTCATGCTTGAAATAGCTGAAAACTTCGAATTTCAGCTTGAACATCACACATAAGATTGATTTATTTTTATTTGGAGAATTCAGAAGTTGAAGTTGAAAATCACTCATTTGTATTTTTTTCCATGCATCTTCTTGATGCTTTTTAGTGAAAGAATCATATTTCATAAAAACTAATCAGAAGTTGAAATGTGCCTCTGCATGCAATGAGAAGTGGATTCCTCCCACTGATCATAAAGAAAAAGAAAGAAAAAAAGAAGAAAAAAGTTGCAGGAGTAGGTAGTGAGATAGATAACAAATAGCGGATGACGGATATGACCTATTTTTGTCTAATTGCTAAATAATGTATGAGGAAAAATATTGCTGTAGAGGAACTTTTTTTATAACACAGAAAGCAGCTATACAATTAACCAAATATTTACTCCTGTTTCTATCTTCTTTGTATGAATTCCTCCTTAATAGACCTATACTTCTTAATCCCTTGGTGTATCAACTGGTGTCAATGGGGAGCTCAGAGCAGTGGATACCCTTTAGTTACTAGTTGACAAACTGCTTGCTGGCGATCCTGTATTCTCAACTTACATTGTGCATCACTGATCTCAAATTTACGCTGATAATATCAAGAAAAGTTCGTTTCCGGATTAGTAGATATTAATATGAAATGCTTATATAGCTTAACATGGCTAATGCAGGGACCACTTGCTTTTTATAAGGGTTTCCTCCCCAATTTTTTTCGACTAGGATCGTGGAATGTTATCATGTTTTTGACTCTTGAGCAAGTAAGTACAACTCCTACTCTGGGTCTAAAACCATGACTATAGATGTTAAGCATAATACTTAAATTCCAATGAGTTTTGAGAAAATAATTTGTCCATCATTGTTATATATGTTGAGTTGAACCAACTCTCATTTAACCAATATACCTCTTTATCGTTTATATAGCTTCTTTTGACCATGGAAGGCAATTATGACAAGAGTAGAGATTGTGCATTGTCGAGTATTTGTGAGGGAACCAACATTTGCATGCTAACTTTTATGTTTTTAGATGATAAAAGAACGGAAAAGTGGTATCAAGATTCAAGAAAAGCGAGAGTGTCCCCGATAACATTTTTTGTGGTATAAAATGATCGTAAAAGGGATTAAATTGCCATGAACGTATTGAAAATTGATTTAAAAAAATACCTCCCTTCGACCTAATGAGCCATAATTCCCTTTAACGTTATCTCTAAGCACCAAATTCCCCCTCATTTTAACGGGATATGGAATATGTGGGCCTTTTAATTAAACATGTGGCACAATTTATTGGTCCACATGGCAAAAAGACCAGCCCGAAAACAACCCAATCCAATTTAAACAGACCCATGCCCTTATATACCATAAACCTAACCCCCAATTTCACCATTGGAAACAATCACGCAAAACTCTTGTTCTGCTTTTGTTTCTTCTTTCCAAAGGGATTACCTGTTGATTTGATACCATCCATGGCCAATGCCAAGTTATATTGCAGACATTCTTGGATTTTTCTTGTGATATCATAAACTTCACATGCTAGACCACTTCTTCATGATGGCTTTTTAGCATGTGAATCTTCTAATAGTATATAAATCAGGTAACTTGAATAAAAAGAAGAAAATAATGTAGAAGCAAAAATACAAAGATTAAAGACAATTTTTAAAAGATATTCGAAATTTGAGAATAAAATTCCTAAATTTCAAGATTAAGTTTAACAACCCTAATTGATCTTAGTATTGAAAATTAACGGATTAGAACTAATTATGATACAAATAGAGTCAATCAAGAACTTAGATCAAAAGGTAATCTAGACCCCTATTTCGATGAAATTAGAGACAATAATTAGTATACGACTAATTACCATCCTTGATTTATGAATAAGAACCAAATATATCAAGTTAAGAATAATCTTACCTCTTAAAGAATTGTTCTTATAAGGTTTTAAGATAAATCTATAGTCACATCACACAAAGGTGTAAAAAAGAGAAATCTCTCAAATAATATTTATCACGTCTAATGAAAAATAACAAAATCCAACCCTAATATAGGAAAAACCTATTACAAATAGCATGAAATTCGAATCCTACTTTATGGAAATAGTAAATACTAAAACCAAACTAGACAACTTTTAAATTAGGAAATTTTCAACTAGGAAAGCATGTAAAAAATAATACCAAACTTCTTCCTAAAATTAGCTAAAAAAGTGAAAGGAAAGAGTGGCCAAATTTCCTCCGATTCACATGCCTAATTTCAGGCCTACTTTGGGCGTGAATTTCAACCATTTTTGGGGCTTTGACTTTCAGCACTTCGGGGATGCAAATAACCCTCTTGTTGGGCACTCCTTTGGGCTCCATGTGGGCCCTTTCTCTTGGGCTTCATGTGACCCCAATCTTTCTCTTCTTGGACTTGGATCATGAAGTACGTGCTGCACTTAGTCCCATTCTCTTTATAATTCTTGGGTTCTTCCACGATAAGCATCTTCTTGATTCCCATTGAAACCTATCAACTTTAATGGAGGTATGCTACCGTGGATGCTAAAAAATAATTCTTCCTCGAATTTGAATCTTGCAAAATAAGAAGACATGCATTAGTAAACAACATCCATTAATTGAAAGCAACAATGGTAGGAAAAGCAAGATAGTGACCACGTGTCCACTTAACCAAATTAAGCCTAGCATGTATAAATACATCCTTATAAAGCATGTGGACATTATCATCCAAGTAGAAAATTCTCTTGCTTATATAAGCACAACTAAATTCCCGTCTAGATGCCTAAGGAAATGATACATGGAACTCCAATTTAGTTCTATCAATAAAGTATTTCAATGGGCATGGAAAAAATGACACAAGATCCCTAAAACATTCATCAAATTGAACACTTTAATGATATAGCCAAGTATCCTTTATTACACCACTCACATATTCTTCCACATAAAAATTATTCATATAAGCACATGAGTTTTCAAGAAGGTTAGAAGAATTTTTGAATTTCAAATAGAATCTCATAATTTCTAAGTAATTACTCTTAAAACAAGGTCCAACAAAGAGTATTTGATCACTAGTATCATAATAGTCATGTATCTCCCATCACTAATTATCACTTTTTTAAGCTCACAATCATCAAGACTTGAAGAATAATGTCTTATCCCACGGAAAGAACATATTTCAACAAGTTGTCACACAAAAACTCATTCAACTCTAGAAGAATAAGAGAGGAGGAATCATCTAACTCTTTCACAAGTCCCCTCCCACAAGCATCATGCCTAATCAAAATGATGTCATGCTCAATTTTAAAAAGGAAAAAATTACTCTTATGCTTGAACTTAGAGGTAATAGTTAATGACTTATTATATAGCAAAATATCATCATCCTCAAAATTAATATAATCACCAATATAAGAAATAAAAGTGTAGTCCATTACTTCCAGAAAAAAACTTAGGTATTTTAGGAATACCAAGAATATGAATAAACCAATTATAGATATTGTACTTGGTCTTGTTTAGCAAAGGAACACCATCACCTTGTTTTTTCTTGTTCATTAGTGTTAGATCCACATCTGTCTTGTTGGACTTCTTGTCACGAGTCTTATCTTGGACAAATCCAAAATAATTCTCTTTACCTTTATCCTTCTCATCAACATGCACTTGCACAATGGGGTATGTAGTTTTGACCATCTTAGGATTAAGTTTATCTAATGATGGTTCTTCAATGCAAACTTTCCCATGCGTAGCTACAAGAGAGTCGAAACAACTAGAAAAAAAGTAAGAATGTTAGATTTAGTATAAGAAATTGCCTCACTCAAACTCTCTTGTTTTTCTCTCGTTATCTCACGACCTTCCTCCGCTTATTTTACTCTCATGGTCACGATCTCACTTTTCTTTTCTCTCGATGTCACTTTTTTCCTCATTTGACATCCCATTCTCTTCACACAACACATCTTCTCCTTTTTCCTCTCTTGGAATGTCAACATGCACTCCCTTGCTCCTCTTAATCTTTTCTCTCTCATCATCATCTATCCTCTCTAAATTTTTTTATATCCTCATGAATTTGTCAAGGAGTCAAAGATGCGAGAGCAAATCTCTCCCTATTCATCTTGAGAGAATATTTATTATTTTCTATGTAGTATGAAGCTCCGCTATTAGCATAACATACCATGATTTTCCCATTAAGATATGACAAATTATACATGAGAACAACAGCACACCAAACCTTGTCCTCATAACTTCCAACAGTGAACGACAATAACGCCCTTTTATTTTTCTTTACTCCTTTCCACTTGTAGGGTGCAATAAGCTCAAAACAAGGTAAGTTCAATCTCTCAACCATATAAGTGCTAATTAAGTCATATCCAAACACTATCATTTCTCATGGCACATAGCTTAGACAACATTTTAACTCTAGTTTGAAAAATAACTCTACCTTGGTCCTCTTCATCCTTGCCAAGTTGTACATTCATTTGGGTTGTCCTCCTTTACTCAACTATGATGGCATCTATCGCACCAAGTCGGACAATACTCAAATGGAGCACCTTGGCTAGGTTGTTGTCGTTTTGAGTTCTGGCTTTAGTTTCCTTACCTATTTGAGACATCTCAAGAAAATATCAAAGAAACAAGTATCTCTCAATTTGGCTCCCCGCATCCCCCCCCCCCCCCTTCTCGATCTTGTACTCTCTTGCCTTTTTTCACTCAAATTACTACCTTTGACTGAATCCTTTAGAGATTATATATAAACCCTACTAGTAACAACCCTTTAGAAGTAAGATGTAGAAAGCAAAATAATTTACCAAAACTCAAACGAATTGGGTGATGAAACAAGGAAAAAAAACAAATTTGTGTGACAAGAATTATTTTCAATTTTTCCCCCTCTTCTTGATTTGACTCTTTGACTTAGGAAAACAAGAATCAAAACAAATCCGGAGTTTCTTGAAACTATCTTAATTCTCAAGCAATTTTTTTTTTTTTTTGCTATATATGTAGCTTACCTTTTTTTTGGTGGATCAAGAACCTCCCAAGATTATTAAGTTGATAAGAACCACTGTCATTCCACTTCATTAAAATTGAGTTTACTTGAATAAAAACAAAAAAATAATACGATACGAAGATTAAAGATAAAATTTAAAGATATGTGAAAATCGAGAATAAAATCCTCAAATTTCAAGATTAAGTGCTAAGAACTCTAATTGATATTTATATTCAAATTAGCGCATTAAAAACAACTATTGATTCTAATAAAGTCAATTCAAGAAGATCAAAAGGTAATTTAAATTCATATTTCGAAGAAATTAAAGACAATAAATAGTTTGAGACCCGTAACCTTTTTTAATTTGTACTAATAAGAACCAAAGATATCACATTAAGAATTAAGCTTATCTCTTAAAGAATCATTCTTATAGGGTTGTAAGATAAATTTATATACAGAATGGTGGAAATGAGATAAACCTCTCAAATAATATTCATCACGTCTAATAAAAAATAACAAAGTATCTTTCCCCAAATAGCACGAGATTCATCAAATCCTATTTCTATGGAAATAATAAATACTAAAACCAATCTAGGAAACTTTTAAATTAGAAAATTCTAAACTAGGAAAGCATGTAAACATAATACCAAACTTCTTCCTAAAATAAGCTAACAAAATGAAAGGAAAAAGTGGCCAAATTCCCTCCATTTCACACGCCTAATTTCAGCCCTACGTTTGGCATGAATTTCAGCCGTTTTAGGGTTTTAACTTTCAACATTTTGGGCATGCAAATAAGCCTCTTGTTGGGCACTCCTTTGGGCTTCTCTTGGGGTCCATGTGCCTTCTCTTGGGCTTCATGTGACCCCAATCTTCCTCCTCTTGGACTTGAACTTGAATCATGGAATACATGTAGCACGTAGTCCATTCTCTTCATAATTCTTGGGTTTTTCCATGATAAGCATCTTCTTGATTTTCCATTGAAACCCATCAAAATTTAATAGAGGTATGCCACCGTGGATACTATCAATCGTACTTCTAGCTGAGGCCAATTTCGTTCACCCATTTCCAGTTGGTACATGAGAAATTTTCTTGTATAAGATGACATATGAGAGTTAAGTTTATCTGTTCATGGTATATACAAGCATTGGTCTTTTGCAATGGGGTCAGAGCATTGGTCTTTTACAATGGGGTCAGGTAGTTTTGGGCTGGGTCTTATAGCCATTAGGATCAATAAATTTGTGCCATGTGTTCAATTAAAAGCTCCACATATTCCATGTCAGCTTGACCCTTCGGGGTGGCCCAGTGGTTTGGGCTTGGGACTTCCATGTTGGAGGTCTCAAGTTCGAAACCCCTTGCCAGCGAAAGCAAGGGGTTTGCCTTCTAGGTCGAGCTCGTTGCACCGGGCTTGCCTAGTGCGGGTTACCTCTCCTATGTGGTGTGAGAAATATAGAAAAAGAATATTATTAAATTGTTGTCGTGTTAAATTGTTACATTTGACCCCATTATTATAGATAACACATTTAGATCCTTTTCCAACTAGGATCATTTTCTCTCTTTCATTCTCTTCTTTATTCTATAAAGTATATATATATTATAATATTTACATTCCTCTGCTGGTGATAAATCATAAGGAGTTTAACATTCGGATCCATAGGGTGTGATATAGGTCTACATCCCCCATCATTCCTCCCTCAATGAATGTCAAAGGCATACTTGCGTTGAGAAATAAATATCGACGATGATCGAGCCACCCCTCTACACAAAAAATACTTCTGCATTTTGTTGTGCTCTAAGAAGTGTAAAGAATGAAGATGTTGATGATAATCGGTGATATCATGAATATTATCATCATAATAACAATATCATCGTAACAACAGAAATATAGAAAAGAAATTTATTAAATTGTTGTAAATTGTTATTTTTATACATTGAGACCCTATATTAGATAATACATTAGAAATCCTTCCAACTATTCTTATTCTTATTCTATTCTTATTCTTTTCCTATTAAATAGGATATATATATTATTCTAACATGTGGTTTGCGAGCTATTGCATAGGAGTGGGGGTTTTACCCTGTGCGCACCCAAAGGGTAGCGGCTGCGGGTTTCCCTTGTCGTCAAAAAAAAAAAAATATTCCATGTCGGCTTCCGTCAAAACGAGGGGCAATTTTGTGCTTTAAATAATGTGAAGGGCAATTATGGTCCAATAGGTGAAAGTAGAGTATTTTGATCCATTTTCAATACGTTCAGGGAAATTGTGACCCTTTTCTGTAAAATGATTAATACCTTCCTTTCAAAGGAATATGGACACCGTTTTGGTATTGAGCAAAATGGGAAGTTGGACTACTTTTTCAAACAGAGGAAGTAGGATTCAGGAAACTGTTCAATTTTGTTATGTTCCTAGGATGCCACCTAATATTCAATTTTGTTCTGTTTTTGGGCTAGCTTGACTCCACCCATTTGAACATCAAGGATGTGTTTGGTATGAAGGAAAATATTTTCTCGTAGAAAATATTTCAATTGAAAATGTTCATCGTGAAAGTATTTCTTTTAAAATGTTTTCCTGAGTAATACATGGCTTTCTTGCTTATTTCTTGTGTACTATTATCTCAAAAGTATTTGTGTACAATATAGAAAAATACTATGGGAGGTGAGGGTTGAAGTATAGGGGAAGGGGTAGGGGTAGGGCGTGGTGGGCTACTGAAGTGTGGGGATGAGGTGTGTTTATTGTGGAATGTCACTTGTGGAATTTGTTTTCCCTATTTCTATTAGGAAAGTCATTTTCCTCATTTTAAGGAACTAGCTTTTATAGAGAAACATTTTCCAAAAGTTTGACCAACTAGACATGGAAATATTGAAAAATTCCCTCCATCCTTAAGCACTCTTCGACCTTGGACTCTAGCTTGACTTCAGCCATGTGAAAATCCAAGTTTGATAGTAATGGAATCCCAAAATTAACTGTTCTGCCCTGATTACTTTACTAGCCTCTCTCAGGTTCCTTAGACCATCCTTTCAGATCCCTCCCCCAGTCTGCTTTTCTCTCCGGCCCCCCTTCCCTTCCAATAGGGCATCTTCTCCCCCATTCCTACCTAGGTAAAGCCACCGTTTCTTTTATATATATCTTGTTGTGTGTTCATCTGCAGTTTGCACCTTGCAGAACCATGTTATATTACACATGGTTAATTATTTTACTTACATTCTTTTGTTTTATGTGTTAAATTTCTTAATTAAAGGAAAATAGCTGCATGTTTTTGCTTGGATGGAGTATGTAGGGGACTTTGGATAACGAATATGTAGATTTGTCTAATGAAGGAAGCCATTACCCAAATGGTGAAAAGTCAAAAGCTAAGTTTCATTGTTCCATGTTAATTATTGACTGGTATTGTGGGAACTAAACTCTGCCTGCATATAACTGGCTGGCCCAAAGTCTTGTGAAAGCGATTCTATTCTTTTCTTGTCATTCACAGTAGAAGCTTCTGTAATTTCTATATGAGGTGATTATTGTGTTGGCATGACGAAAGCCTCTCTTATCAAACAAAAAAGAATAAAGAGCCAATATCATTTTTTTGAAAGGTGTATTTTAACTTTTCAAACTAGAGCTAGGTCTGTTTATGCTGATGACTTAAGTGCCTTGAGGCAGGGACGATTTTGTTAGTCTCATCTAACCTAAACACAAAATAGCAAGTTGATACACTATTGACCATCCTATTTCTTACGTTGTGTAATATTTCTGTGATAGGTCAAGAGATGGTTGGGATGATAAATAAATTGAATTGGCCATTGAGTGTCTGCCAGCAGAAAGGGATTGAATTTGTGCATCTGCAATTGCTTTCTAAAGAGGTCACAAGTGTGATGTGGTTGTTTCGATCCAGATATCACACAAGTTACACGGGAGTTCTACTTATTCAGAGGGTCTTTATTGTGACCAAGGGTTGCCTTTGTCTTTTCTCCAGTTACTAGTGGAAAAAATGGCATGCTATATAAACTTATACATGAAATTTATACTAAATAGCCCTATTATACCTTCTTCTTCTTTTTTTTTTTTTTTTGGGGGGGGGGGGGGGGGAGACAACTTTTTGAGCTAGTCAATAGCCTGATTTCCTTATTTGTGTGTATATATCTCTCTTTGAAATTTTTTCTTGAATTGAAATAATAATTCTGATTTTGAAGAATCTCCACCAACGACATTGATTTCAACACATGCAAATTCACTTTTGTATTCAAGTCGAAGAAATGCTTGATTCTTATTTAATGTGAAACATCAACATGATTGAGGCATGACTATGTAGTACTTAGATGTATACGTTTTCAAATTATATGTATATGCAATCAGTGGCGGATCCACGATTTTAATGTTGTGGCTGCTCATTTAGCTACCAATCACAAAATATAAGTGTATAAATTTAACACTTGTCATAAAAAAGACAATCATATTTAAATATGATAGCGAAAAAAATAAATAAAAAACTACAATAAAAATTATCTTGGATTAAAAAAAAGAAGAAAGATAACAGTTTTTTCTATAAAATTTTGTTTAGGAAAATTCAGCAAAAGACAGTTTGTGAAAGGGAAAAAAAAGGGGAGTTTGTGAAAGGGAAAAAAAAGGTTGCATCTTACATAAATCCCACTACTTTAGATCTTAATTATTAGGATTCTTGATAGTTTGTAATATTACTTTTTATACCATATTTTGGTCTCGAGATACATGTTTCATTAATGGTGAGATACATGTATCCAATAATTTTTTAAAGTCGAGATACATGATTTGGTAATTTGAATTGAAGAGGGTATAACTTATTTCCTTAATTGAAAGATTGCTTGCTGACTAATTAACAACCCAAATGATTTACAGGATTCTTGAGTATCAATTTTAACAAGTTTTTCTAAAATAACGAAATCATAACCCAAGTAATTTTGTTATTGTACTCTTCATCTTCTTCATCAGTTCCTTTCTTTGTATTTGAAAGTTTTAAGTTTTTATTTTCAAATAGTCAATATCGCAATATTGTTGAGGCATTCGGGTTCATGGATTTAAGAAGCTGAATACCAAAATTATAGAATTGATGGAATGCTTTTGAGAGATAATGCAATGTACAATGATCTAGTTGTAGGTATCTCGACTTTAAAAATTGTTGGATACATGCATCTCGCCATTAATGATAGATGTATCTCGGAGCCTAATTTGTAAAACTTTATACAATCGAACTTTAGAGAAATATGAACTCCATCTCAAATACATGAATTGGACGTAAAATCAAGATACATTAAAATAATGGGGAAAAAAAAAGTAATTTACCTCTCTGTATACTTGTGATTATCAAGATTTAGTTTTGAATTTGGGACATGCATATAAGTATTGAGAGGATTAAGGAAGAAAGGAAGATAATGGAGATGTTTGAAGATGGTGGGGGTGAGGGTGAGAGATACAATAGGTAATGGAATTGGGTGAGGGGAAGGATAGATTGAGGTGAGGGAAAAGAATTTGAATTGATAATTTACCATTAATTAAGGATTTTAAATTTTAAGATAATTATTCAATATCATATTTAAAGGATTTGTATATCTAATTAAGTATTTTAAAATATATGGTATAAATATTAAAAGTGGTATTGTGTGATTTTTTTACTAGAGGTAAATTAAGTGTACATAGTACTAAAGTATGTCTAGTTAAATAGTTTTTTCAAAACACAATCAGCATAGGGAGAAAAAAATAAATAAGTAGAACGAGAAGAGTTGAATTTTAAACCAAAAGTAATGTCCCTGGGGGGAATCGATGTGTGGCATACAACCAAGAAAAGACCTTGAGCACCCACCTATAACCATCAGACCAATCAAACCATTTGTTTCATGGATCCTCGCGTTTAAATTTTATACAATTCTTCTTAATTTCTATATATATATATAATTTGATACGAAATTAGTGGGTATTCGAGCACCCAGGAAGTACCATGTGGATCCGCCCTTGTATGCAATAGGTATTATGTATACATATTTGACTGTATATATACAAAATTGATTATATGTATCAAAATATATTGAAGGAAGGTAATATATCTATCATTAGTTACACAATATAATTATGTATACTAATAATGTATACATACAAAATATAAGTAATATATACATACTACATTTATCCTATCACAATCAATGTATACAATAAATTTGAATCAAATTAAAAAAAAAAGGTATACATCAAATTTTCAACATGCTAAATAAATGTATACAATGATAATTTGCAATATAGTTTAATGTATATATGTATTCATATAGTTTCATTCATTAAAAAAAGTACAAATCTTAGGAATCTCAAGTGTAAGAAGCAAAATACATCATATCCCTACTCTTTTTTAATTTACAAAAATCTCTTAAAATTGTTGTCATTCGGATACATCACATTTGATACATTATACAACTAGTTTGTTGAGATTAAAAAGGAAATTAAATATAAGATTAAATGTCACTTCTCTAAATCATGCAAATCAAATTGATGTAATCTCTCCCAAATAACAGCTCCAAACAATTCAAATTTCAAATTTTCCTCTCTTAAATCTCTCCAAAATCGTAATAGATTAAAAAAAGTCGATAATTTTACATAGTTATGTATCATATACAAAAAAAACTTTGAATATGATATACACTGATTTAGTTATAAAACAGTGTTGCGGATGCTTAACAACGTGTGATACATCACAACATCTGATACTTATGTGTCATAACTATGAATATGATAAAAACTGATTTTGTTATAAAACATTAGTGTTTATGTATCAACAGTAATGTTTGATAGTGTCTACAGATACATAGCCTTCTAGTTGAGTAATGCTGGGTGTATGTATCGGGTAGTAAAAGAAACAAAATTTATAATAGTTGTGTATCCAATACATAACTATGAACATGATACATACTAGTTTATATTTCAATAAATTAGGATAATGTATCAAAACTAATATTCGAAAATGATATATTGTCCGTGATAAAATTGTTATGTATCATAAAGGTGAAACAAACGAATTATACATTAATTTAAGAATCAAAATCAACTAAATACATTAAAAGATCTTATGAAAGCAACAAAAACTCAAATAAAAATACAACAATTTAATTTGCTAAAAGCAAAAAAAAAAAAAAGACGAAGAAATCCTTCCACACTTTCTCCTTTGCTCTGTATCAACTCTTGTAGTTTCTTTTTTCCCCACTTTCAACAATGGCGTCACTCATGGATCTCGACCCAAAACCCTTACTGGAGCCACCAACAACTCTTAATAAAATTGTAATGTATAATAATGTTGAAACGAAGGAATTATACATTAATTTAAGAAACAAAAACAACTTGATACATTAAAAAACTAAATACGTATGTGTTGGCAAAAGATGAACCAAAAATCGAAAAAAAAGTCAACAATTTGATCTACTGAAAGAAAAAAAATGATGAAGATATTCTTCTACACTTTTTTTTTTTTTTTTGATTTGTATCAATTCTCATAGCTTTTTTCACTTTTAACAATGGCGTCACCCATGAATCTCGATCCAAAGCTCTTACCGGAGCCACCATCAACTTGACCCCCTGCCCCCCTATTTTGGGCATTTTTTCCACAATCAATTTTGAAGTTGAAGACGCATCCTTCTTCAGCTAAATTTGTAGATGAACAAGCTAAGAGAATAAAAATAAATCGATACATGATGAAATGGAAAGAAAAAAATGGATATGAAGAACTACCTCTTCAATAACTTGCAATCGATAAATCGGAAAGAAAAAAATTGAAATTAAAAAATAGAGTGATGGAGATAACTGGTGATACCATTGAGTGATTTTAGGCGTGAAAAAAAAAGGAAAAAATTTTGTGGGAGTGATAGTTTACAGTGATGTATCCAGAAAAGTGAGAGAAATTGTGGAAAAGAGGTATTTTTGTAAATTTTTTTAAAATGGTAGGGAATAATAGAAAATAGGGTAAAAAAAGATGTATAGTTAGGTAATTTTTCCTTAAAAAAGGGAAAACTACATAAATTAGGCGTATTAGGCAAAATATTTATACAAATTGGACCCAACCCAATATATTTACCCTAATTGGACAACCTAAACTATTGACATGACTACCCCCTTATTGTATTCATACCATCAAAGGGGTATGAAAATAAGGGGTAGCTACTTGTAAATAGTTTCCTTTTGGGGTTTAAATGTTCTTTGTCATATATGTCCCCGAACTTTGCCAAAAGATCTAGATATACTGTTTGAAGTTAGTCTCAATTGTCCTCGCCGTCCAAATGGAATATATAGGCAATAGGTATTATGTATACACATTTGATCGTATGTATGCAAACTTGATTATATGCAATATTTTGACAGAATATAATATATCTATCAATGGCTACATAATATATTTATGTATACTAAAAATGTATACAAATAAAATATAAGTAATATATACGTACTGCATTTATCATGTCATAATCAATATATACAATAAATTTTGAATCAAATTAAAAAAAATATACATCAACTAATCAACACGTTAAATAAATGTATACAACGATAATTTGCAATATAGTTTAATGTATATATAAAAAAATTTCATATGCCACATGTATCCATTATAAAAAGGATCATATATGCCCCTGAACTTTTTCAAATGGTCTAGATATACCATCTATTTGAAGTTTGTCTCACATGTTTTCTCGTCGTCTAATTGTTTTATTTTAAAAATGAGAAGAATGAGGTTTTAAGAACCGCCACTTAATTTTTAAAAGAAAATTAAGAAAACTATTTTTTTTTTCAAAAGATTAAAACAAAAATCAATTGAAAATATTTAAAGGGTTCGGGGTTCATATTAGCATTTCGGAAAGGGTTTGAAAGCACCCAAAATGCCCGCTAACGTGCGGTTATCCGGTAACTAACTATTTGGCTAATTGACTTTAAAATAAAAGCGTCCATACTTAAGCTAATTAAGAAGTAATCAATTTAAAATTTTAAAAGATCTTAAAGGGGAAATGGGGATATTGAAAATATTATTTAAGTACAACATTTTACAATTTTTCTTAAAAAAGTCGAGTAGAAAAATATTTACTTAATTTTAAATAATTAATTCAAAATGGTTACCTTTTGGGGCATTGATAAGGAAGAACCTTAAAATTAAATAAATACATAAAACACATAATAGCAAATAAATAGAGAAGGAGGGAAAGATTTGGGCCGAAGTCTGGTTCTCTGTCCACCTGGGCCAGTACTTGGGCCTAATTTCGTTTTGGGCCTTTGACCCATTTAAATCACTTGTACTTGTCTTAGTCTACTATAGAGAAATGTTTTTCCTTTGGTCCTTAGGCCCAATTCTTCCACCTGTCCTAAACTTTAACAAGATAATAATAAATAAGAAGGGGGCTTAGGCCCAATAATAACAAAATACAAAGCTGAAATTTGAAGCCTTTTGGGCCCATTTTTGCTGTATACGGGATTTGTATCACACTGTATATCAGTGTATATGCTGCGTCTTTTCAACTCCGAGACCTATTCGTCGGTATATACGACATGTCCGACTTAGCAAAGGTGGAATTTGAGCCTTTATGGCTCTATCGAAATGCAAAGAGGAGGAAAAATGTCCATAATGGACTCGGATAACACCACATGCAACAAAATGATAGTAAGGATTAGTACCCAAGAATAATAGAGAGACAATATATCTAAAGCAAATCATAGCGGCCCCTAAACCAATATAAAGCAAATAATTTGAATGAACTTAAACAACATGGATCTAGATAGCGGGATTCAAATTCCAAAGACACTAAATACTCAGGTCATGCTAATGATAAAATAATGACTATTTAAGATACTTTTGAAACACTTTAAAAATATCCACAGCAAACAAATACTAACCAACTACCATATCGAAAATTAAATATCAATTTGCACATAGACAACTTGTATTAATAGAAACTCCACCCAGTTAATTCCTTCTTCATAGTTAATGAAATTGGAAACAACGTTTATGCTATCACACAAAACAAATGAACAAGACACTACTACTTTACTGGAAACATTATTTAAAGCCATTAGCAGAACTAACGCTAAAACAACATTACAACCCAAGAGCAAATTGGAGTTATTTGGATTCGAGGTTATGCTCTCATTTTAGAAAGAAAACAACATTAACAGACCACAATAGAGCTTGATGTCAAAATAGACTTACAACAAGCATGAAAGTAACAACCACTAAGATGCTGAAAATTGAAAGAGGCTACAAGGAACAGAGAAGGAAATTCATCAAAACAATAATCATAATTAAAGACCAAAGACCCTTTTAATCTACTCAAAATGTCCATGGATGCTCAAAGACGACTTGACTCATACAAAGGACATATTTTATGCCTCAACCAACAAAGAAGCACCAAATCGAACCCCAACGATTATTATCAGATATCGACAATAAATCCAAAATCAATCAGAGACATTCGAGAAAGGGAGGAAAGAATCAACACACCCTATCAATTCACAAAAAAGAGCATCAACTAAAAACAAGAATTAGAATTGAAAGAAGTTTACCTTTTTGGGGGCAACGAGCTGAGACAAAACAAGTTGGAAACAACTTCTCCATAACGAGTTACGTTCCGACCAGCTTTGGTGAACCAGTAACGAGAAAGAAAAACCCCAAAATCTAGACTCCGAATCCTCGTAATATACCTTTAGATTATTACGTATGTCTTTTTCTACGTATACACAAACGTTCACCTCTATATACTGTCTGTAGCTTTTTTCTGTTTTTCTCCTCTATATTCTTTCACCTATGTTTTTGCCAACTTTCCTCTAACCTCCTTCCAATGAAGAAAAAGAGAGTATTTATAGGCGAAACCAGGGCACAATTTAGGGAGGGGGGATGGGGGGAAGATGAGGGCAAAACGGGTAAGAACAAAGGAACGAATTAGAATTTCAAACCTTATCTAAAAAAACTAAAGGAATATGCTGCTTTGATACCCAAATTTTTTAACAAATCCAACGAGTATAAGGAGAGGTGGACATTTAGGATGCATACCATGTCCTTGAAGTTCCACGCGACTTGATCTTACATTGGGAAGGACGAAAATACAACTGTTGTAGGTGTTTTTCGGTGTTGGAACAATACTATGGTACCATTGCTATGGCAGAGGAGGAAGACGACACAGAAAAGAGAATCACGCATGATTTTCGTGAACTCGCAGTGTATTTTTCCGTGAAGATGACTCTGAATTGACGCCGCTTAAATTGATGTTAACGCAGTATTGGTGTGTATTTGGATGTTTGTTGCTGTTTCCGTGGACTCGTTCTCGCGTGAGGGAGATGAGGCGCGTACAGGGGTTAGGGGTTTAGTTGTACGCGTGTTGAAATTGTTGTTGTATGCGTTGTTTCTGGATTGTGCATAAAGGGAATGGGTTGGGCCCATTTTGGCGGGCTATTGAAAAGAGGTAAAAAAAAGGCCCAAAATTGGTCTCCAAATGGGTTTCAGGTGAGGTCAAAGATGAGTTAGATGTTGGAGTTTAAGAAATAGCCAAATTGAGTTGAATTAAAAAATTTGGCTAAACCCTAAATAAGACGAATTAATATTAATTAAGTAACAAACTTCTTAATCTTAACGTTGTAAACTAATGATTCAAAATTATAACCATAATTTAAACTAAACTAATTTAATAAAATACTTACTAAAATTAAAATCTTTTTGAGAAGATTTTAAAAATGCTTTTAAAATATACTAATTATATACAAAATTATATAAAAACATATATATTATTTAAAAATTATAAAATGATAAAATTAATTAAAAGTAACTTGACAAATATTATGAACTTTATAAAAACTAATTATTTCAAATCGTTTGGAATTTAAGAAGCTCGGTGATTAATGTATATTGTGGAGGTCCAAAATTGGGTGTCAACAACTATCCCCCGTTTGACTTGGATTGATGAAAGAAATTCCAAGCAAATGAAATTGACTTATCCAATTTTGACCGACCACATGTCCATCTCTCGAAAAAGGGATTTGGTACGGACTTAGGAAATTATGGCCAAACCCCGAGTAATGGGTTTCATACACATCTCAGGATATATGAGAATTTAGGCCACTTGTAATTCAATATGCTTGATTTCACGCACGATTCTGAAATAATTCAAAAGCCTTCCTGATATCGAATTATGAAGGAACCGAAATGCTTGGGAACGAGATTTAGAATGTTGTAATACAGCCGAGTTTTCAACACTGCTCCCGCCTACATATCCTCAGCTTAGGGAATCATGCTGCTTGTAGTAAAACTCAATCGGTAACCTTTTGTTCTGGAAAAGTGACAAAGTAAGTCGAGTATGAAAAGGAGGCTTGCAGCCTCTTAGCCATGAATGCGGAGCTCTTCACATCCATAAGTAAGAACTCACACGGACATGATTTCCAAAGCTCTTGGAGTAGTGTCACTCAGATTGGAAAGTTGCCTCCGGTGAATACCAAAATTTTCGAATGCGAAATTAAAACCGAAAAATCCACATGCCTTCCGATAGGGGTGTGGTTTGATAGTGGTGGAAGTCGTTCCTCAGCTCGCATCCTAAGAGTTTGATGCTCCTTTTCGTACTATGTCCCAGTTCGTTGCTAAGAAAAAGTTCCACGTTATGCTGCATCATTTTATATGTCGTCCGCACCTGTGGTTTGTTTTGAGAATTCATCCTTTTGGATGCTCTCGACAAAGACTGAGATAAAACTCATTAGCATAAAATGTAATTCAAATGGAGAGATAGTATCTTTTATCATGTGGACATTTAGCTGCTCCCTTCAAATAATTGACGTCACCTTTCTTTCAATTTGACGTTGCGCAAATGAAGCTTATAGCTCATATTTGTAATATAATTTTTCAATGTACTCTTCTTTTGATATGAAGTAATAAGAAATAGACTGGTATAATATGTTGATGGCTCTCTTGACGACTGATGTTTGCGTAATCAAGACACAACTTCCAATGCAAGTGTCTACAATCGTACAATAGTAAAGTAACCCAACCAAGGGTTGGGATCGTTCCTATAGGGAGTGGTTTTGAGAATTAGTAGAAAAATAAAATTAAGTTCTAATTAGTCATAGCTAAAAACATTGTCGAATACCAACATACTAAATCAAAGGGGTGACGCAAGCGTCAATTATCAATGGGGGGTTTTGTCACAAGTAAATAAAAACAATAAAACTACAAAGAGTACTAATCAGGGAGATGGGGTTCTTGGGATGTGATAGGAATACGGGAAAAACTAAACTATTGTGTACATGCTTTTGATAATAAATCTGATGAATATTTGTGACTAGGCTAGACTATAGTGGGGGTAAATTCTCTCTCGAGCAACTTACCCCAAATCAAATGGGTTCCTCTCGGACACCTACTTGCCGCATGAAGAGCAGCCTCAACCTTAGCCCACTCACTCTCTCAAGATGAGTGTGTGGGAATGAGACTAGGGTTCACTCTCTCGAGCTGAACCTCATGTCGACCCAATCCCACCGTCCATCAATTTAGTAGTCTTAGTTTTACGATCTCTCTCTCTCACAAGCCGAAAACACAAAGGTGAAATCGTATTTGCAACTACAATTTCATTAAGTTCCACCACAACTAGTAAACAAAATCACATCTAAACAACAAATAAATCATAAACAAGCAAGACCCAATAGATAATCTAACCCATATTCACAAAATAACACCCCAAGAATTGGGGTTTCAGCTAGACATGTAAAAGAGATAGAAATTTATACCAAAATGAGTTTGCATTCAAATGGGTATGAAGATTGAAGTCTCAAAACAAGCCAAGATTGAAGAATCCACAGGACCCAAGTCCAATTTCTTGGAGTTGAAACCCTTTGAGTCTTCAAGTTCTTCGAAACCCTCTCCAAACTTAGAACTCAAAAGTCTATATTTAAAATCTGATGCTAAACTACAACTCCTCAACGAGTATTTATAGTTTTCAAAAATCTGTGCTACAGCGGATAATTCAGTGTCGTTAGTCGAGATCGCCGATCGACTCAGCGATCTGCCCTTTGATAGGTTTCATCGCCGTCTTGCTCTATCCTTCAGCATCATCGTGTTTGGATCATTAGGCGACATAGTACAGCTTCGCGGAACTGCTCAATGATATGCCGACTGCTTCTTTTCACTGCCAATTTGATCCTTTCCTTCAGGGCTCAGCACACTGGAACAAAAGGCGAGGATAAGACCTTTTGGCGACTCGCTGAATGGGTTCGGCAATTCTTAGATCTTCATTTCTTCGATCTTTTAGCTACTTTTGTTCCTTTTTGCTAAGGAGTGTCCATGCTTTCCCTTAAACTTCAAATACCTGAAACTTAAGGGTTTTCATCAGATATTGAGACAAAATATGCATTTGAGGACACTAATTCTATCAAAATATAGCCCTAAATGAGTCCAATTTGTGGACTCATCAACACCCCTAACTTAAACTTTTGCTTGTCCTCAAGCAAACTCAAGTTCAACCGTTCAAAAAGGGTGTCTCGAACAGTGCTGCACAAGACTCAATCATGAATGCACACAATAAGACTCAATTTACTTATGCAAAGATCAAATGTGCACTCAAAGATTCAAGTTGTGACTCACCAGTATCAATGAACCTCATGCTCACAATGCTTGCTTCAAATGCAAGTTCCAGCTTAACCAAAGTGTTCAAATGCCCTTACACAAGGAATGATTCCAATTTCACACACAAAGGTTTAATCATTTAAAGCTCCGGAATCAAATGCAACGCTCACTCTCACAAGGAAGAACACAATGCATGCTTTCACCCATAGGTTTGCCCGTATTTTCCAATCAACATTTGTTTCAGCTCACTCAAGATCAAAAAGGTCTTTTCAAGGCTTGTATTGGGGCTGAGTGCAAAGGTATGGTCATTTAGGCTTAGTGACTTTCATCCTCATGAAATGTGGTGCTCACAACACTTCCTTTCCTTTTCCTTCATCATTCTCTTTAGTGCTCATAAGTCGTCCTATTATTCACTTTCCATGGATTGTTTGGGAACCCCATTTCTTTTGTACTTTATTCCACAACTTTCTTTTTCATTCTTCTTCTTTTTCTTTCTCTTTTCTCTTTTTTTTCTAATATGGAGGGGTTTCAATTTTATCAAAACCATGGGTAAGAGGGACTTTCTTGCACTTCTTGGTCTGCCTTTTCTTTTCACCACACCCTCAACTTAGGCTTTTGGCCTAAGTTGGCTATTCAACTAACCACAACTTCATGAGGATTATGCGTAATGGATAAAGAAAGGTTATGATTTCATCAAGTTTCTTCCAAAGAAAGGTAAGGATCAAGGGGTGTTCAAAAGTGGTTCACACACTCACAAGGTAGGTCACAAAAGAGGTATATGTCAAATTGGCTCACACTCTTAGAAGTTGCCTAAGATCATATCAAGAGATAGCATCACTTAGTTGACCGGATCAACAGGGCAAATTCTAGGATCTATCATGCATGGTTCAAAGTAAGATCATCACACTAGGCATTGACACTACAGTCAAACAAGACTCCACACTTTCGCTAGTGTGCAATGATAATCACAAGTGACTTAATTCGATACTAGGCTAGTCATAAGGAGATGCAAAGAGTTCACATATTGTCTATGCAACTTCATTTGGCCTAGTTGTAGCCGTACATTCATGTTCGTTCGATTAAGAGCACTATTTGAGTCATCGATATTGATCGGAACCAAGACTTGAATTTTGCAAAAGAACAGCCATATTCTACACACGAGAGGTGGAAAAAATTTTCGGATGGGTCAAAATCATTCTTATTTAAAATAAAATGAGCCATAAGCTCAAACATCCACAAAAACAGTGTAAACACAATTTAAGCACAAATCCCAAATATAAATAAAACACGATTCACGAGTGGCACACAAAGGTGGGCCTCACCCCACCATAATAAAAAACATTTGTCCTCAAATGCAAATAACAGAATATCTAGAATTTAGAATAAAGAAAGACAGAGATAGAGGTAGAGAAAAATCTTGTCTACACAGTCGCTCCATCTGTCTGGGCATTAGTGCCCGATGTGTCAGCCTGGAATTTGATAATGGCCCCCAGAGCTTCTTCAGAAGATTCAGCGGTAGCTGACTTACTAAGATTGTCCAAGTCATGAGCCGCCAAAAAGGAGTGGATAGTGGTGAAAAATCCACGTCTCCACGAAAGAATAGTGGGGTCTCGGGGATTTGTTCTCTTGCTAGCACATGGCTTCTTTCCCTCATTATTCATTTTGGGAGGATTTGTTCCCTTCGTATTTTTCCTGAAATTTTTCGCTCTTGTTTGTCGAGGTGGCATATCTCTTCCAGCTACTTTCGATCTAGCCATTTCTGCAAAGCTTTGAGAAAAAGTTAGAAAGTATTCAGACAAAATCAAGGTAGTTCAATTGCAAAATCACTTCGTTGAACCAGTTGGCAAAGCGCGCAACTACTTCGGCGGTTTACCGAGGTGCAGACAAAAGGGCAAATAGGAAGTCTTTCGGCGAGGCGCCGAATGCGTTCGGCGACATCATGTATCTCTTCAAAAGTTACAGAATTCAACATCATATTTGGCATTAAATTAAAGGTGAATCGCCGAGTGATTCGGCGAGCTCGACCCAGCTCGCCAAATGACCCAACGTGCCTGCTTTTGACCCAACTTTTTGAATTTAACCCCGCAACCCTCGAAAACAAAATTAAGGCATGCACAACTCAAATTAGGCTTAGAACCAGTGACAATCATGCACAACCCACAATTTTTTTATCCAATTTAAAGTTCAACCTTCAGGAATTCACTATTTAACTTAGTACGGGCAAAATTTGCGAACCTAACAGGCAAACAAATATTCTAATCCTACTAGAGAGAACAAAACACATTATCAAAGTAATGTCATCACATTTGAGTATAACTTTTGAGAAAAGGGATGTAGGGCTTGAAAACCAACCTTTGGTACCGATTAAGAGAAGATTGAAATGCTAGACGACAATGTAATCCAACTTCGGGCATAAATCGACACCAGAAATACTCTAGAAATGCAAAAATATAGGAGCTAGCGTGCGGGTGTGAGTTTGGGAAGACAAAAAGTGAATGAATTTGAAACTTTTAAATCTTTGGCTTGCAAAACTGTCCAGTTTTAGCCCATTTGGTGACATTAGTCCAGATCGCCGATCTATTTGGCCTAACGCCAAGTAGTCATTTGTCTCGCCGAAGTTTACAAAACATCTATGTTTTGTGGGAGTCCAAACGGTCGTCTCTGTCGGGATAGCCGACATGGTCGGTGGTTCGCCAATAATTTCCTGTGCTCGCCGAGTTTTACAGACTCCAATTTTGGAGATGTCTAGAGTCAAACAATGGATAAGGTCGGGTTAACCGACTGATGAGTCCACAAATTGGACTCATTTAGGGCTTTATTTTAATAGAAATAGTGTCCTCAAATGCTTATTTTATCTCAATATCTGATGAAAATTCTTAAGTTTCAGGTATTTGAAGTTTGAATGAAAGCATGAACACTTACGTGTAAAAAGGAACAAAAAAGTTGAAAAGAACGAAGAAACTGAAGCCTGAGCTTCGCCAAGCACACTTGACGAGTTGCCGAAGGGACATACTCCGCCCTTTGTCCAGTACGCGAAGCCCTGAAGGAAGAGGATCAAAAAGGCGATGAAAGGAGTAGTCGGCGTGTCGCTGAACAGTTGTGCGAAGCAGGGATATACCGCCCAATGATCCAGGACACAAACATGCTGAAGGCAAAGCACAAAAGGCGATGAACCAAAAGAAGGGCGAATCGCCGAGTTGATCGGTGATTCTGACTAATGTCGCTTAATGACCCGCTGCAACACAAATTTTTAAAAACTATAAATACTCGTTGAGAGTTATAGCTTAGTATCAGATTTTTGTATCATAATATTTTTTCAATGTGAAACAATTAATATAATTTTAGTAATTTTTCTCTGAGTTTGAGAGGGTTTTGAAACTTAAAGAAGAAGAGGATTTCATCTCCAAGGATTTGGACTTGGGTCTCTCGGATTCCTCACTCTTGGCCTGTAACAAGACTTAAATCTTCATACCCATTTGAATGCAAGCTCATTTAGGTATAAATTTCTATCTCTTGATGTGTGGCTAAAAACCCTAATTCTTAGGGTGTGATTTAGCAAATATGTGTTAAGATTATTGTTGGGTTTTGCTTGCTGATAGGTTAGATGTATTTTAATGGTGATTTCACTTAGTGGTTGTGGTTTAATTTAATGGGTTTGTAGTTGCAAATATAAAACCACCTATGTGTTTTCGGCTTGCTTGAGAGAGGGGTCGCGAAACCAAGACTGCTAGACTAATTGCCTAAGGAGTACGTCGACATGAGGTTCAGCCCGAGAGGGTGAGCCCTAGTCCCATATCCTAACACTCAGCTTGAGAGAGTGAGTGGGGTAAGGCGTAGGCTGGCCTTCATGCAGCAAATGGGTGTCCGAGAGGAACCTATTTGAAACGGGGTAAGTTTCCTGAGAGGGAACTTATTTCCATCTAAAGCTTAGCCTAATCACTATATCTTGCAAATTTCCTATCGAAAGCATGTACCCAGCGATTTATACCAATATATATTGCGGTCACATCCCAAGAATCCCCTCTCATTCATAGAATTCTCTGTTATTTTTACTGTTTTTGCTATATTTGTGACAAAACCCCCATTTGATATTTGGCATTTTTGTGTCACCCCCTTTAATTTACAATGTTTTTAGTCGTTAATGTCTTTAGCTACAACTAGTTAGAACTAATTTTATTTTTCTATTAATTCTCGAAACCACTCCCTTGGGACACGACCCCAACCCTTGGTTGGGTTATTATACTATTGCATGATCGTAGACACTTGAATTGAAAGTTGTGTCGTTGATTACGCAAACATCACCGACCTCTTTGGCGATTCGCTGATTGGACCTGTTGCTCACCAATCTGCACTTTTCGTTTACTCTCCACACTTTCATCTGCACAATCAACACATCATTATTTTATCAAAGAAAAAGAAAGCAATAAATGGTTTTGGGTTGCCTCCTAAACAGCCTTAGTTAACGTCATGGCACAATGCAAGTCCATCTTTAAACCTCATTTTTGGGGTTGGCCATAGTATCACTAGGTAAACCCCTTTTCTATCTCGGATTTAGGTGAGACGACATCTAACCCATTTGGGTCTCCAACTGCTTGATTGATACTGAATGGGAGGTAATGGTTTGGCTAAGGGTCGACACATCCTCTTTCATCTCTTTCAAGATCTTGTCTGACCCTTCAACTTTATTTAGGATACGAGAAAACATATCCTCAGACCTACCACCCTCTGAATCCTATGACTTTTGGTGCTCGTAAAGAGGCACATACCTATCCTTCTCCCCATCCTTCCAATTAGGATTTCAGTCTCTCCATTCACAATCCTTCCATCCTTCATCTCTAGCCCAACCTTGGTTACCACCCTGCCTTGGGTAGTTTGAACGATAACCATCGCCTTGGTTGGCTAGGAAGTTCACTTCCTCATTATACAAGGCTTCAAATTTCACCTCCTCAGGATTTGCACACCCAACCCCCATAGCGTTGACACTACGGGCACCAGCCCCCATGACATTTTTAGATAAAATGTCAAGCTGTGTTATGATCTTAGCCATGTTTTGGTCTCTCTCATTATCTTTTTCCATCTGCTCCATGGATAGCTTGAATGTGAGAGGGGCAACTTGGTCTTCACGGGTGTACCATGCCCTATTGATGGTCGTCATGCCATCTAAGAGTTGGGCTACTACTGCATACAGTTGTTGCATCAGGCCACTAAGTGAAAGTTGATCAACGACACCTTTGTTTACTGAATCCAGGCTTTGGTAAAAGTACTGTAGCAAGACATTGTCAGGCAGACCATAAGTCGAGCATTGTAGCACCAACTTTTTAAATCACAGCCAAGTCTCATGGATTGGCTTGCCCTCCAAACTCTTAAAGCTTTGGATACTATCCCGAAGACTCATCATTTTTGAAGGAGGAAAAAATTGCACAGTAAATGCTGTTACCAATTCCTCCCAAGAAGTGATGGATTCAAGAGGCAACTCCGCTAGCCACTTGCACGCCTCTCCTATCAACAAGAAAGGGTATAGCCTTAACCAAACTGACTCTTGAGAGATGTTTTTGAAAGAGAATGGTCCGCACACATCCACGAAGTTTTGAAGATGTTCGTGAGGATCCTCATGAGCCAATCCACTGAAAAGTCCCTTTAGTTGCAAGAGTTGCAACATAGTTATGTGGAATACTGCATTTCCCTCGGCTGGAGGTAAACGGATGGCCCTAATACCTCCCATGAGATGGGGGTCATTAATGGGGGTCATTAACACTCATGCATTCTGAAATATTCAGACAAGCAAACAAAACAAAACTAAAAATTAAGTAAGTAAACTACAACTAAGAAGAACAAAAATTTTACTTAACTAAAAATTCTCAAATAACACCACTCCCCGATAGCGGCGCCATTTTGATGTTTGTGTAATCAAGACACAACTTCCAATGCAAGTGTCTATGATCGTACAATAGTAAAGTAACCCAACCAAGGGTTGGGATCGTTCTCATAGGGAGTGGTTTTGAGAATTAGTAGAAAAATAAAATTAAGTTCTAATAAGTCATAGCCAAAAACATTGTCAAATACAAATATACTAAATCAAAGGGGTTACACAAGTCTCAATTATCAATGGGGTTTTTTCACAAGTAAATAAAAACAGCAAAAATACAAAGAGTACTAATCAGGGAGAGGGGGTTCTTGGGATGTGATAGGAATACGGGAAAAATTAAAATACTGGGTACATGCTTTTGATAATAAATCTGATGAATATTTGTGACTAGGCTAGACTATAGTGGGGGTAAATTTTCTCTCGAGCAACTTACCTTGAATCAAATGGGTTCCTCTCGGACACCCACTTGCCGCATGAAGAACAACCTCCGCCTTAGCCCACTCACTCTCTCGAGATGAGTGTGTGGGAATTAGACTAGGGTTCACTCTCTCTCGCTAAATCTCATGTCGACCAACCTCACTGGCCATCAATTTAGTAGTCTTAGATTTACGACCTCTCTCTCGAGCAAGCCAAAAACAAAAAGGTGAAATCGTATTTTCAACTACAATTTCATTAAGTTCCACCACAACTACTAAATGAAATCACATCCAAACAACAAATAAATCATCAACAAGCAAGACCCAACAGATAATCTAACCTATATTCACAAAATCACACCCCAAGATTTGGGATTTTAGCTAGACATGTAAAAAAGATAGAAATTTATACCAAAATGAGTTTGCATTTAAATGAGTATAAAGATTTAAGTCTCAAAACAAGCCAAGATTGAAGAATCCACAAGACCCAAGTCTGATTTCTTGGAGTTGAAACCCTTTGAATCTTCAAGTTCTTCAAAACCCTCTCTAATCTTAGAACTCAAAAGTCTATATGAAAAATTCTATATTAAAAATCTGATACTAAACTACAACTCTTCAATGAGTATTTATAGTTTTCAAAATTTGTGCTGCAGCAGATCATTCGGTGTCATTAGTCGAGATCACCGATCAACTCAGTGATCCACCCTTTGGTAGGTTTCATCACCGTCTTGCTCTATCCTTCAGCATTGTCGTGTTTGGATCATTGGGTGACATAGTACAACTTTGCGAAACTGCTCGGCAATACGTCGACTGCTTCTTTTCACTGCCGATTTGATCCTTTCCTTCAGGGCTCAGCACACTAGAACAAAAGACGAGGATAAGACCTTTTGGCGACTCACCAAATGGGTTCGGCGATTCTCAGATCTTTATTTCTTCGATCTTTCAGCTACTTTCGTTCCTTTTTGCAAAGTAGTGTCCATACTTTCCCTCAAACTTCAAATACCTGAAACTTATGGGTTTTCATCAGATATTGATACAAAATATGCATTTGAGGACACTAATTCTATCAAAATATAGCCATAAATGAGTCCAATTTTTGGACTCATCAACGATGTTCTTGCAAATGAAAATAATAATGATGATTCTTCATTCGTAAGATAACAATAATCCATTGGTAGGATGATGCTGATCCATTGGTATGATAATGCTGCTACATGATAAGATGTTAATGCTCCTTCGGTAGGATGATGATGTTGATGCTGCATCGATAGGATAATGATTCTTCATTGATAGGATGACAATAATGATAGGATGATGATGCTGCTCCATCAATAGGATGATGATGTTGATGCTCCATTGATAGGATAATGATTCTTCATTGATAGGATGAAGATAATTATAGGATGATGATGTTGCTCCATCAATAGGATGATGATGCCGATGATTCTTCGATAGGATGAAGTTGATTCATTGGTAGGATAATGTTGATGATCCATTGGTAGGATAATGATGTACCATTGGTAGGATAACGTTGATGATCCATTTGTAGGATAATGCTGATCCATTGTTAGGATAAGGATAATAAAGATCTGTCGATAGGATGATGTTGATCCATTAATAGGATGATGTTGATGATCCATTGGTAGGATAATGTTGATCCATTGGTTGGATAATATTGATGATCCATTGGTTGGATAATATTGATGATCTATTGGTAGGATAATGCCGATCCATTGGTAGGATAATGATAATAATCCATTGGCAGGATAATGTTGATCCATTGATAACAAAGATATTGAAGATCTGTCGGTAGGATGATGCTGATAAAGATCCATTGGTAAGAGGATGGTGATCCATTGGTAGGATAGTAATTATGATTATTGGTAGGATAACATTGATGATCCATTGGTAGGATAATGTTGATCAATTGGTAGGATAATGATAATGAAGATTGGTCAGTAGGATGATGTTGATGATCCATTAGTAGGATAATGTTGATCCATTGGTAGGATAACGTTGATGATCCATTGGTAGGATAATGCCGATCCAATTGTAGGATAATGATAATGATCCATTGGTAGGATAATGTTAATCATTTGATAGGATGATGTTGATAAAATATCCTTCTATAGGAGGATGACGACTATCAATTGGTAGGATGATAAAGATCTGTCCCCCTGTTTTACCTTCGAACATTTGTATGTTCACTCACTATTTTTAGTTTTCTAGTAGTGACTTGTCTTATTGGGGATTTGAGCGAAGACAATGTTACTCATATCCCAATTACTTCTCTTGGAATCAGAAGCATTAAACTATTTCCTACATCCACAGAAAAATTGTTAGTTTTAAGTGAACTAATCTGTGTTGATTTCTTCGATTGTTTTCTCCTTGTCTTCTTATCTTCGATTGATTGCTCTTTGTCTCGCTATCTCTGGTTGATTGCTCTGATCCCCTGCTTCTTGATATATAGGACAAAACATTTGAACCATTATAGAAAAAGACTTTAAGAAAAATAGGTTTTCAAGAAGTATTTGAAAAAGGATCACTACCGAGTGTCATATCACATCAAGCTTAAATGAACGCCTTTAGGTTGATGCTTCAAGGTCTATCAGATAACTTATTGAAAAGATCTGAAGATTCTTGAAGTTTGGGTGATCTGACTCTTGAAATGTTGAAGATTGTTGAAGTTGACTTCTGATCTCATAATGGACATGAGGATCATTTGAAGTCACTTCTAAACCTTTGATCATGCTGGAGGTATTCAAAGTTGCTCTAAACTTTCGATGAACCTTATTGAAATTTTGAGGTCATCCTCAAAATTTTTTGTCCCAATTAACTGTCTTGGTGTATCTTGAACCATAGATGAACGAATCATGGAATTTTTGAGATCTTCTCCATAATTCTGTCACATTTACAACTCTCAACATAACTTCAGTCTTGACTTGTTGGAGAGATTCTCTTCTTGAGAATTTTTTAGTCCCTCAAAAATTCTGTCCCAATTGCTATTGTAAAAAAAATAGAAATCTTACGGGAGATATGACTGAGTCGTTGTGGAGCCTACGTATCCCGTTGAGGCAGGAATCAAGTCAAACGTAGTTCCCCCTCAAAGATTAACAAAAATAAGAAAATTAAATAGGGAACCGACCGAAGCTGACATAGGCCACCTACGTATCTCATTCTTGAGAATTCAGGTCGAACGTAGTTCATGTATAAGAGGAAAACACATTAAAAGAGGTAGAGGGGTGACCGAGGCCGATATAGGCCGCCTATGTATCTCATTCTTGAGAATTCAGGTCAGACGTAGTTCATTTCAAAGGGATAAATTCTAAACCAGGCGAATACAAGCAAATAGAACGATTACAAGGAAATAACAGAAATACGAATTGAAACCTCACACATAATATCTCTTCACAACATTTAAGTAGATTGATGACTTGTGAGATCTAAAATTCATGCTCAACCATGTGATGTCATCAAACAAATATATTGATGTGTTCGCTAAGCAAACTGATGAGTTCTCTTTCCTGTGTTTTTGTCAGATAGGCACCAATTTTGATTTCTTTGATGCGTTCATCATTTTCCTGATTTGCTATTCTGATCTCTTCTGAATTCAGCTTATCGTGAATTTTGAATTATCTAAACTCCTCAACCAGGTGTTTGGGTACCATAATCTTCTCATTCTAGTCCTCAAATTTGTCCTTATCTACCCCATTTTGTTCATTCAGCTTGTGATACGACATGCTATTGACAAATTTGAAAATGTTTTCACTGAAATCATAGACAAATACTGTTAGATAGAAAATATAAATAAAATTTTTGCAATAAAGGAGGTTTTCATTTGAAATAAGAAAATAAGAAATTTGTCCATGACGATAAATCATTTTGCCTTTTTTCAAAATATTAACAGGGAGATTAAAACATAGTGAGGCAAAAATAGAGTCAAGGATGGGTCTCGAGCCTCATTCGGAACACCATTAGAAATAACATAGAAAAGTTGTCTATATCTACCAAGACGAGCGAGGAATCAAGAGCGGAGTGGATGTCCAGTTAGGCATTTTATCCTTTGACTCGTTGTCTAGTATGACTGGTGTCTCGACCATCTCTTCAAGCATAATATCACCTTCTTTGGACAAAGTTTTGATTCCTTCCCCTAGACCATTTTTCATTGGAAAAGACCAATGTAAGTGAGGAAATGATTTTGGAAAAACTTGATCGATCTTCTGCTTGTTCTGACCCTCATTCGGCACTAAACCAAAAGCTTGATGAGGTGCCATGATCACAAATTTGTATTTCTCTCTTTTGGTTGGAGAGGTTACAACTTTTTCAAGATTTTCAAGGTTGTCTGAGATTATAACTTTCTCCACATTCAAATCTTCTATGACTTCAATCATATTAATAGTCAACCTTTCATGATTCAGCATGGGGTTACTATTGACATTAGGAGTGACAGTATGAAGAGTGACAACCTTTTGATCTATCAAGTCTTGAATTTTATGTTTCAAGTTGATACAATCCTTAGTAATATGCCCAACACCTCCTGAATGGTAAGCACAATGAAGATCGGGTCTATAAATCTTGGAGTTGACATTGATATTTTTTGGATCAATTTTCTGTATCAGGCCAGCTGATTTCAATCTCTCAAAAAGTTATGTTCGGCTCTCAACCAAAGGAGTAAAGACTCTAGAACGTTTCTTCTTAAGATTTGGGTGGGGAGGATTGTATGTATTTTGCGGATGTGGAGGCACTTGACGGTAGTTTAGAGGATTTTGATAATTTGGTGCTGGCGTTTGGAAATTTGGTATTACGGAGCTCGATATCTAGGAAGGGTGTTTTGGTAGTGTGTGGGTGGAGTTTTGTAACATGATTGGATATTTGAAAGGTTAAATGATGGAGCATGGTAATATGGATGGGTATTTTGGTAATGTGGTGGTGGAGTTTGGTAAATAGAAGGTGGAATTTGGTAACTCGGTGGTGGAGTTTTGTAATTAGGAGGTGGAATTTGGTAACTCGATGGTGGAGTTTGGTAGTTAAGAGGTGAAATTTTGTAACTCGGTGGTGGAGTTTGATAGCCTAATTGGGTATAATAAGCTGGATATGAATTTTATGGAGCTCGAGGATAACCTTTGTAAGGTGAGGATTTTTTGAATTGTCTTTTTCCATTAGATGAGTAGGAAATGGAAGAAATATCCTCTATTTTCTTCTTCAACAATCCCGAAGATTAAGTTGGGGCAGAAATGTGAGAAATCTTTCCAGTTTTAAGCCCATCCTCGATAGTCTCACATATATTGACTATCTCTACAATTTTTGCTCCAATGAGAAACATTATCCTATCATAATACTCTTCTTCTTGAATGTGTATGAACACTTCAACGATCTCCTTCTCAGACATGGGAGGTCGAACCTGGGTGGCCTCTTTCCTCCATCTATACACATATTCACGATAGCTTTCAGTGGACTTTTGTTTGATCTTCTCTAAGGAATATCGATTAGGAATGATCTCCTTATTGTAGGAGAACCGTTCGACGAAATCCTTAGCTAGTGCATTCTAGCTAGACCACTGCTTTATCTCATGGGAGGTAAACCATTCCAACACTTCTCCACTTATACTTTGGCTAAAGAGCCGCATTAACAAGGCCTCATTCTTTTTAGCTCCCACGAGTTGATCACAATATGTTCTTAGATGAGCCAACAGATTTCTGATTCCTCCAGATGTGTCAAATTTTGGCACTTTGAACCCTTCCGGAAGGTCCAAATTTGGATGGATACATAGATCCTCATATTTCAATCCAGCGGCTTATGGAGTATAATGCAACTCCTTCACGACTTTCATGATCTCTTTTTTTAAATTATGCTTGGCAACTTCTTCCTTAGCCCTCCACATGTTTTCTTGCTCCTCATAATGATCGAGTTCGGAGCAATTAACATAAGGTTCATTGTGGACTGGGATTTGGAAAGTAGGTTTTGGAGGCAAGGGTGGAGTGGTGGAAGGATTTTGAGTGTTTTGAGGGGCTTGGTATATCCGGGGGAATGCTTGAGGGTTGGTATTTTTGTTTAGAGTATGGGGGTAAGTATGAGCATTGTTCGCATTTTGGTTTTGAGGAAGAGGGAAGATTTGAGGGTTGATATTTTGAGGAAGAGGCAGTGCTTGATACGAGGTGGTGGCGTGATGGGGATTAGGGGGTAGTTAAGTCGATGGTAGAAGGATTTTGAATAGGGTTGGAGGGGTAGTTAAGTCGATGTTCTGTGCTTGAATTCAGAGGAGGAAAGTAGAGTGGAGGTCTTTCATTGCTAGAAATGTTGGCGGTGGTACCCGAATTTGGCAAATCTTGCTTTTTCTGGATCTCAACTCTCAACTCAGCAACCTATTGCATCAATTGTGTGATCAAGTCATTTTGTTCAACGGTAGAGGGCTGGACTATAGCAACTTCGGTCAAGCCAATATTTTCACTGTTCTCAACCATTGTGGTTTTTCCTTTTAGTATACTTCGATTAGGGAAGGAATCTTTAGGAACTTTGGATCTTGTAAAGTAAAGGTGTTCGGCCAGTTTATCAACATAGATCAGTTCTAAATACCAGACAAATGAAAAATAACTCAAACGGTAAACGTGTTAGTGCCTGAAGGTGTTAAATAGTACACCATATCACACATAGGTGTAAACACATAAGAGTTGCTTCATTTAGAGATAAACTGGCCTACCGGTATAGAGAAATAGCTAAATAGACAGGAATTCATCTATTTGACTTTGGGATTTGTGAATTAAAGATGTTGACTTGAGTCGAGACAAAGTCAATTGTATCGTTCATTGTCATACTTTTGATTTTTGATTGAGATGTAACTCTAATTTCTCTACAAGAGCTGGAAAAGATAGAATTTCTCAAAAATATGGGGACCGAGCCTTGAAAGGCTGCCTACGTATCTCACGAGGGAGAATTCAGGTCCTACGTAGTTCGACCCACTTGAATCGCTTTTGATTTGAGATGGCGAATTTCTTTCTCATATGAGAGAGTAAGATTTGAAAAATGAAGTTTGAATTTTGTTGGGAAACTAAAGACACGAAGAGTATTTGGACGCACTATGGATAGTGACTTGATATTTGTGCTTAGGGGTTTTTAGAAAATTTCCAAAAAGTGTAGGCTAGAACATCTCCAAATAAAGCAACATAATCACACAAGCAGTTATAACACATAAACAATTATTGTGCGTTTTAAGCAGATATGTGACCCTTTTGTGCCAAGGGTAGGCCTAACGATTTGAGGGATGTATACGTCATTTGAAACATTCCATTGTCCCAAAACCCAAATTTATACAAGTTTTAAGAATAAACTGAATGGGGATACATAATAGGAAAACTGGATACAACTAATCAGTCCCACGCAGGGGTACTATCCTAAAATATGCCTCCATGGAAGGTCCTTCGATCTTGATTTCTTGTCATCTTCGAATGTCCATCCCTTTCGGGCAGTAGCTTGTACAACTCTTTCTTCGACTAGAACAAACTATTACACTTCCAACCCCAAGGAATAACGATTTTTCAAACAATGCATATATCCTTCAAATGTAAACACATAAGTATGATCGTCCGTTTAGGCCGTGAGCCAATTTAGACTCAAGGTGGTCTTTCTAAGGGCCCAAGACGCCTTGGGTGTTGGGTCATCTTAGTTCAATGCGATAAAAGGGATTTGGTTTCGCTCTACACTAATTGAATAAGAGTTGGTTTAGACAAGACCTAGTCATCCGAGTTGGACAAACTACGGGGTGAAGTTTAATAAACGACTTTGGATGACCACAAACTAACTATTCGTTTATCACTTCAGAAGAATTCAATGGTGCTTTTCTGAAGGATAGCCATGGAAAGTCATGTAACTTCCCTTTTTCCCAATGCAAACTATTTGTCGTTTGGCAGAATCGATGCCATGAATGGAACAATTTATAATATATAAGAATTGAAACAATTAAGCAACTTAAACAAATAGCCAAATAAGGTAATGTTAAGGTTAGAACTCATTCAATTCCCCAGCAGAGTCGTCATTCTATTTTATTTTAAAAATGAGAAGAAGGAGGTTTTAAGAGTCGCCACTTAATTTTTAAAGGAAAATTAAGAAAACTATTTTTTTTCGAAAGATTAAAACGGAAAATATTTAAAGGGTTCAGGGTCATATTAGCATTTCGAGAAGGGTTTGAAAGCACTCGAAATGCCCGCTAACGTGCGGTTATCTGGTAACTACCTATTTGGCTAATTGATTTTAAAATAAAAGTGTGCATACTTAAACTAATTAAGAAGTAAACAATTTAAATTTTTAAAGATCTTAGAGGGGAAAGGGGGATATTGAAAATATTATTTAAGTACAACATTTCACAAATTTTCTTAAAAAAGTCAAGTAGACAAATATTTCCTTAATTTTAAATAATTAATTTAAAATGGTTACCTTTTGGGGGCATTGATAAATAAGAACCTTAAAATTAAATAACACACATAAAACACATAATAGTAAATAAATAGAGAAGGAGGGAAAGATTTGGGCCCAAGTCTGGTTCTATGTCGACCTTGGCCAGTACTTGGACCTAATTTGTTTTGGGCCTTTGGCCCATTTAAATCACATGTACCTGTCTTAGTCTATTATAGAGAAATGTTTTTCCTTTTGGGCCTTAGGCCCAATTCTTCCACCTATCTAAAACTCTAACAAGATAATAATAAATAAGAAGGGGGCTTATGCCCAATAATAACAAAATACAAAGTTGAAATTTGAAGCCTTTTGGGCCCATTTCTGCAGTATAGGAGAGTTGTATCACATTGTATATCAGTGTATATGCTGCATATTTTCAACTCCGAGACTTGTTCATCGGTACATATGGCATGTCCGACTTAGCAAAGGTGGAATTTGAGCCTTTCTGGCTCTATCGAAATGCAAAAAGGAGGGAAAATGTCCATTATGGACTCGAATGGCACCACATGCAACAAAACGATAGTAAGGATTAGTACCCGAGAATAATAGAGCAACAATATATCTAAAGCAAATCATAGCAGCCCCTAAACCATTATAAAGCCAATAATTCGATTGAACTTAAACAACATGGATCTAGGTAGCAGGATACAAATTCCAAAGACACTAAATACTCAGATCATGCTAATGATAAAATAATGACTATTTAAGCTATTGTTTAAACACTTTAAAAAATCCACAACAAACAAATACTAACCAACTACCATATTGAAAATTAAACATCAATTTGCACATAGACAACTTGTATTAATTGAAACTCCACCGAGTTAATTCCTTCATCATACTTAATGAAGCTGGAAACAAGGTTTATGCTATCACACAAAACAAATGAACAAGACACTACTACTTTACTAGAAATATTATTTAAAGCCACTAGCAGAACTAACGCTAAAACAACATTACAACCCAAAAGCAAATCGGAGTTATTTGGATTCGAGGTTATGCTCTCATTTTAGAAAGAAAGCAACATTAACAGACCACAATAGAGCTTGATGTCGAAATAGACTTACAACAAGCATGAAAGTAACAACCACTAAGATGTTGAAAACCGAAAGAGGCTACAAGGAAGAATCAGCTATATTCTCAAAGTAAAGAACAGAGAAGGAAATTTATCAAAAATAATAATCATAATTAAAGACCATAGACCCTTTTTATCTACTCAAAATGTCTATGGATGCTCAAAGACGACTTCACTCATACAAAGGACAGATTTTATGTCTCAACCAACCAAAAACACCAAATCAAACTCCAACGATTATTATCAAATATCAAAAATAAATCCGAAATCAATCAGAGACATTCGAGAAAGGGCGAAAATAATCAACACACTCCTTCAATTCACGAAAAAGAGCATAAGTTAAAAAAAGAGTTGGAATTGAAAGAAGTTTACCTTTTTTGGGGCAACGAGCTGAGACAAAAGGAGTTGGAAATAACTTCTCCACCACGAGTTAGGTTCCGACCAGCTTCGATGAACCAGTAACGAGAAAGAAAAACCCCAAAATCTAGACTCTGAGTCCTCGTAATATACCTTTAGTTAATTACGCATGTCCTTTTCTACGTATATGCAAACGTTTGCCTCTATATACTGTCTGTAGCTTTTTTCTGTTTTTCTCCTCTATATTCTTTCATTTATTTTTTTTGCCAACTTTCCTCCAACCTCCTTCCAATGAAGAAGAAGAGAGTATTTATCGGCGAAACTAGGGAACGATTTATGGGGGGAAAAGATGAGGGTAAAACGGGTAAGAACAAAAGAACGAATTTGAATTTCAAACCTTATCTCAAAAAACTGAAGGAATATGCGGTTTTGATACCCAAATTTTTTAACAAATCCAATGAGTATGAGGAGAGGTGGATGTTTAGGATTCATCCCATGTCCTGGAAGTGCCACGAGACTCGATCTTACGATGGGAAGGACGAAAATGCGGTTGTTACAGGTGCTTTTTGATGCTGGATTTGTACTGTGGTATCGTTGCTCTGGCAGAGGAGGAAGACACCATGGAAAAGAGAACCGCTCTTGCTTTCCATGAACTCGTTGTGTATTTTTATGTGAAGATGACTCCGAATTTACGCCGCTTAAATTGATGTCAACGTCATATTGGCGTGTATTTGGACGTCTGTTGATGTTTTCGTGAACTCGTCCTCACGTGAGGGAGACGAGGCGTGCAGAAGGGTCAGGGGTTGAGTTGTACTCATTCTGAAATTATTGTTGTATGTGTTTTTCTGGGTTGTGCATAAAGGGAATGGGCTAGGTCAGTTTTGGTGGGCTGCTGAAAAGAGGTAAAAAAGGCCCAAAATTGGTCTCCAAATGGGTTAAGGTGAGGTCAAAGATGGGTTAGATCTTAGAGTTTAAGAAATAGCCAAATTGAGTTAAAACAACAAATTCGATTAAACCCTAAATAAGACGAATTAAAATTAATTAATTAACTAGCTTATTAATCTTAACGAAATAAATAATTAACTTAATTGTAAACTAATGATTCAAAATTATAACCATAATTTAAACTAAACTAATTTAATAAAATACTTACTAAAATTAAAATCTTTTTGAGAAGATTTTTGAAATGCTTTTAAAATATACTAATTATATACAAAATTATATAAAAACGTATATATTATTTAAAAATTATAAAATGATAAAATTAATTAAAAGTAACTTGAAAAGTATTTTGAACTTTATAAAAACTAATTATTTCAAATCGTTTGGAATTTAAGAAGCTCGGTGATTAATCTATATTGTGAAGGTCCAAAATTGGGTGTCAACACTAACTTTTCACATATTAATACCCTTGCATATGTTAGTTTCTTTGCTAGAATTAACCAATCCCTTTTCTTTTTTTTTTCTCAAAAATAAATGGAGTTGCCACATCCCCTTTTAATTGCCACGTGATATTATATTAAATTTTGAATATATTTTTTATAATACTTGAGTAATACTCAATCCACAAATTTACCTGACTTAAAATTCATCTCTTTCAACCCATTGATGAAGCCCTAACCAATGACATAAACCTCTTTCCTTTCCATCAAGAAAAGCTCGCCACTAAGTTTTCTTTTTCTTTGAAGATTTATTGCTTGAAGGAAGACTACTCTCATTTATACAAGGTAGGTACTGATTTATTCAGCCAAGGTAAGTCTCATATATTCAACTAGTTAACTTATCCGTGCTTCGCACGGTAATCCATGACCTCATTAAGATTATGAATGATCATTTTCTGATATCTGAATATTAGAAATTTGGTATTGTAATATATATTAAGAACTTGAAAGATTTTAAAATTCTTATTCGTTAATGAATTTTATCTTCTACATATTTTCAATTATAATATCTGTTCTTTGATATAATTGACAAAAAATGGGTCCCATATCTAAGCTCCATTTTAAATTAAATTTTACAAGGGGGCTCGAAATTGACCCAAAAGCCTGGGGATTCGCGCAAAAGGTCATTCTAGAACAAACTCGACATTCCAGTGCAAATGGAATTGTCAAAATCATATTCTGAGGATGTTTTTATGAACATTTGACCAAAGTCAACCATTCAAGTTTTAGAAGCTCGAAAACAAGGAAACTTTCACAAAAACCAAATGAAGGACTAGGTAACTGAACTATCAGTCCCAACAAGTCATAAATGACTTGGGGTCGCTATAGAATTGCTCTAAATGATAAAAAGAAGGCATTTACAGAGAAATAACATGTAGGGTTATTACAACATCCACTACTAAAAAGGACTTTCATCCACGAAAGTAAGAATTAAGAATTACTTGAAGGCTCACACAAGTCGGGAAACTAATCTCACATCTCATGCTTGGTCGAGCAAATAGTCTACTTAATTGGATGATGCCTCCAATGGACCTTAACCAAAGAAATGACTCTCAAACACAATCGTTGTACATCTCTTGCTAGAATAGGAATTGGTTCCTCCACAAAGGTCAAACTGTCATCTAACTTAACCGAATCATAACGAAGCACATGAGACTCAGTAAGAACATATTGGTGCAACATCAAAACATGCAAAAATAGGTGAAAAGCTGAAAATGCAAGAGATAGAGCCAACTCATAAGCGACATCACCAATTGTCTAAAGGATATCGAAAAGGCCCAATATACTTGGGGGTTAAGCTTGCCTTGTCTTCCAAATGTCATCACGTCCTTCATGGATGCCACACGAAGGAATACCCTATCATCAACTCCAAACCACAATGGTTGACGCTTATGGTCGACATAACTCTAGTGCCTACTATGATCTGTCTTGATCCTATTCTGAATCACATACACATGATCTAAAGCCTCATGAAGTAAATTAATACCACACAAACTAGGCTATGAAGATTCACACGAACCAACTGGAGAGTGACAACACCTACCATATAAGGCCTCAAACGAGCACCATCTAAATAGTAGAGTGGTAGTTGTTGTACGCAAACTCCGCCAAAGAAAATATTCATATCGGCTAAGCATTTTCCCGAGTGACTCTTGTCACACTATTGGCAAGCAGGAAGAGAAGATCAACTACCACCACCTCCTTGAGTCTTAGGGTTTGACACCGTATCTTTGCTAAACTTTTGAGCCAAAACGTTTGAAGATTAATTAGAGAACTTTTACCGAAACTGAGAACATCCATGTCCATCAGACCTAGAATGAGAGAAGTCACAATCACTCGTCCTTGCCCTCTTTCACTCTCTATCCTTCTCCTTTAGCTTTTCATCTTTGATTTGTTGGGCATATGTCATTAAACGAGAGATATCCATCTCCTTGATAAAAATAGTGGTTTGACATTCTTTGACCATTATCTCGGACACACCCGACTCATCCTTGCCCTATAGTCAACAAATATAGTAGGAGCATACATTGACAATTGAGTGAACTTCAATGCATACTCGTTCACACTCATGTTCCCTTGTCGAAGATTGATGAACTCAAGCACTTTCACTTCCCTCATCTCAAGGGGAAATAAACTATCAAGAAAAGTCCCTTTGAAATTTTCCCAATCAATAGGACCCACATTAATTGCCTTATCTTCTTTCCATTGATTGAACCATACTTGAGAAATACCTTAAGTTGATAAGTGACCAAGTCCTCATTTTCCTTCGCTGTAACTCCCATAATCTCCATGATATTGTGGATTTTCTTGATGAAATCTTTAGGCTTTTACTCAACTTTTGACCTATGAAACTCTGGGGATTCATCCTAGTGAAATCCCTTACCCAGGTTGATGTGATGCCCACATTTGGGTTCAAGGGGCAATGCCTTCTCTATAAGCTTGACCGGTTATATATTGAGCCAACACTTCAAAAACAACTCAAAACTTAGCATGTGACACTTGCTAGACCAAAGGATTGACCGACACTCAAGGAACCACGGGCTTTATATTTGTACCATATTCCTTATTACGTTAGTTCTTTTAGGAGGCATGTCCTGAAAAGAATCGAACTAGAGTTAGGAGAAAGACCTTTATAAAGTAAAACTCTGTGGCATGACTTAAGAGTAATGAAGGAAGTGAAGTTTCCTAGACACCTGTAGCCTCTTATTCATAAATGTGGCGCGCTTCACACTCATAAACAAGATCCTACTTGACACAACTTGTTAGACATCCTAGAACCTATATAAACCTCATACTCTGAATACCATGTTAGTAATGACCCAAAGTACACCCTAGATGTGACATAGTGAAGGACCCCAAGAGATTCTAAACTAGCCACTTAACATAAACTTGATGTATTGAAATACAACAAATGAGAAATATCAGCAATATAAGTCTCAACTCATAAGATAACATAAAAGATACCAACTTAGTAAATAAGAGAATGTGCAAAATACTACTAAGTCCGATATAAGTCTTCTACTATCATATGACTATGACAAACCCCTAGGCATGAACAAATTTGAAAACTGTAAAGACGTCAAAGCACTAAAACTTTCCATAGCCTTTCCCTTGAATCATGAGGACTCACCAATCAAATTTGTAGTGGATTAATCCTGATCTAGCCACGTCCCGGAGGAGGAGAGTTAGACCCTATATTATGAAATAATATAGGCACAATATTCATTAATACTTTTAATGTTGTGAGTATAGGGAAGTGCATAAAAACATTGGCATTATAATATGATGAACTTAAACATGATATGCATGACCAAACAAAACGTAGTAAAAAACCTTTAAAGAGAAATCATAAATCATGAACAAGGTCAATGCATATTGAAAATCATAGAAAATCTTTGAAAAGACTTTAGAAAAAAAAATTTATTTGTGGGATATTTATCGTTAACTCACAATAAGACCATGTGAGCTATAACATGGAAAAATCCGATGTAACCTCACACTAGAAAGAGAGAGTCTAATTGCCACAGTAAGAACTCTATATCATCGATTATTGCTAAAGTGGATCCACTAGTTAGATCATTTAAGACAATCCTATAGGAGCATATAGTTTGGGACAATGGAATTGCTACTAAAGACCAAACCTTCTCTAACGGTAAGGCCTCCATTCCAAAGTCTTCTCGGTGCTAAGTAAACCCTAATGGAAAAAGACATCATCATAATCATATCAAAATACTTGGAAAGGCAACAACTTAAAGACTACCAATCCAATCCAAACCATGAATTCATATTAAGATACTTACCTTCCTAAGCATCTAAACTATGATTCCATTCAAATGTGAGAAAACCTTTCACAAATCATTAACACTTTATCTTAAAAACATCCTTAAGTCATAAATGATCAATTTCATGAACACGCATGAATCCAAAATCATAATTCATAAGTTCATCGTTATCATAAAAGTAATAATGCATGAGTTCATATGAAATTAATTGGAAAACATGTAATATAATTAAATCGCATATAATTGATGAGTATGAGATTTAGACTCATTTAGGGCTTTATTTACAATGATTTAGTGTCCTCAAATTCTTAGTTTGTGCTAATAACTGATGTAAAACCCTTGATTTCTAGGTATATGGATTGAGGAACAAAGCAAGGATACTAATTGGCAAAGAGGAAAGAACCAAGCTAAAAGAATAAAGAAAAACTAGCCTGGTGATTGCCGAGATCACTCGGTGAGTCGTCTAGTTGCTCCTATATTGCCTAAAGTTACAGAACTCTGAAACTGGATTAGGGGCAACTTCAACAAGCAGCAGTTCCATTCGGCGTGTCGCCGAACACATCGGCAAAGAATGACCTCATCACCAAAAATCCTGATGGAAATCTAGATAAATGCCGATGGGCGAGTTATAAGGCAAAAAGGCGAATTGCGGAATGAAACGGTGATCCTGATATGCCTCGCCTAAATTTAGACTGGTTGGACTAAGAAGATAAGAAGAATTAAGCGAGAACAAGGACAATCGGCGAGTCACCAAACGGTCGGCGAAACACAACTTTCCTCGCCGATTAGTCCCAAAAAGCCTCACATCAGACTTATATAAATTGATTTTTGCAAGAGAGAGAAAGCATTCAGAAATGTGAGGAACAAAAGATTGAGCGCAAAAACACTATCATTGTGGATTTCAAGTGATGTTTGCAAGGTTTATCATTTGAGTTTTGTAATAGAGAAGATTTTAGTTAATTTTAACTTTTGAATTTCATTTACTCAGCTATGGAAAATGTGGTAGGTATGAAATTTCATATTTTTACCATGGTTGGCTAAAACCTTAACCTTGGGGGTTTGACAATGTGACAAATTGTTGCATTTGACTAAGTGGGTGTAATCAATTAGCAAATTGTGGTGTTAATTTGAAGTGGGTCTGAATTATTATCGTGGTTTAAATTCATTATTGCATGCTTAGTGCAATATAGTTCAGAGTTTTGTGCTTGCTCGAGAGAGAGGTATAGAACCAACGTGGTAATTTGGCATCCTTAGTAGTAGGTCATTGATGTTTCATCTTAAAATAGTGAAACTCAAGATTCAACCTTTGTGTCTAGCTCAAAAGAGTAGACTTGATAAGAAAGTGGGTTGGGCATCTTATGGCTAATGTTGAAGTTCGAGAGAATTCATCATAAATAAGGTAATTGTTCGAGAGAAAATTGCTTTACTTATTGCCTATTCTACCCACAACAAATTGACATTGTTGGTAATGATGTTCACCCATTGAGTTGAATTCAATAGTTGGTTAGTCAAGCCCCCAAGTGTTTCCTCGTTATTTGATTGTTTTGTTTTGATTGTTAAAGTGGGTTAGTAACTACAACCTGGAATATGAATCCTAAACTCTTGAATGTAGTGCTTGTTCAGCCAAAAAGGTCACTGTCATACTTTCATATTTGAATTCAAAAGAAAGCTACTCTCTGTGGGATCGACCCTAACTCATGTAGTTGGGTTTATACTGATTTATGACCATTGACACTTAGAATTGGATAAAGTATCTTTGAAACGATAATCAAAATGGCGCCGCTGCCGAGGAGTAGCATTGTTTAGAGTTCTTTTATTAAAAAATTGACTTGTGAATATGTAGGCTGTAGTTAAATCAATTTAGTTGGCATCGTGCTTTTGTTGAGTGGGGTGACTAGAAGTAAAGATGAGTGAGGCAGAGGTAGATGGTAGCCAAGCAGGTCATAGGGACGGTATCGATGATATCAATAGTGGTTGCAACCCATCTTAATCGGGTGAAATGGGTGCAATTGGCCTGCCACAAACTGATGGGAATGCAATATTTGAGGTCACTATCATGACTCTTCATCTCTTCCAAATGAGGGGACTCTACGGAGGGCAAGATCATGAAGATCCACATGAGCATGTAAGAAATTTTATTGAGGTGTGCAGCCCGTTTTCATTCAAGAATGTGTCACAAGAGTCAATCCAGATCAAGCTATTTCCATTATCTTTGACGGGGGAGGCTAGCAAGTGGTTGGCTGAGTTACTAAGCAATTCCATCGCCTCATGGGAGGAGCTGATTATGGCATGCAATGAAAGATTCTTTCCTCCATCAAGGATGATGAAACTTAGAGATAACATTCAAGGTTTCAAGTGATGGGAGGGTGAACCCACCCATGAAATGTGGGTGAGATTTAAGAAGCTCTTACTTCAATGCCCAACTCACGGGTAACCAAATGATTTGCTACTCCAATATTTTTACCGAAGTCTTGATTCGGTTAATAAAGGAGTGGCTGATCAATTGGTACAAGGGGGAATAATATTGCAATCATTTGAGGTGCTTCATTTTTTCTTGATGACATGATGAAAATAAATGAAGCTTGGTACACTCAAGAGGATCAAGTCTCTCCTTTTTGTTTTAGAATGACACAAGAGCAACTTGATAAGGAAAGAGAAAGGGATGAGAACATCAAGAAGATGTTGACCTAAATGAAGCTACTACAAGTGCATATGTTGGAGAATGTGGGAAAGCCTAAGGGAACAAGTGGAGTGTTTAGAGTTGAGGAGGGTTCTTCCTTAAGTTATTCAAAGCCGGGGGAGAATCAAGGTCAGAATTCCAAGAGATATGAGGAGGGTTTCCACCCACGCTATTTACAGCGTAGTGGGAATCAAGGTTGGAACTATCACAAGGGGGAAGAACAAAGAAGATACTATCAAGATTGGGCTGAGCAAAGTGATTATTGGAAAATGGAGGATGACCATGAAGAGGACCACACTCAATTGAGTGAGAGCCCAAAGTCGAAAGGGAGTGCAAATAGTCTCCAGGTGAATGATTTACTGTCACACATCCTTGATAAAGTTGAAGGTTCGGATGATTTGTTAAAAGAAATGAAAGCTGATTTTTTCATCATTGAACAATAAAGTGAACTCTCACGTAGATGCAATCAAGATACTTGAATTTCAGTTGAGTTTACTTTCAGCACAATTGAAACAAAAAATGACAATGGAAGATGATGATAGAGGGATGGCTATGGTTACTCATAGTGTAAAGGTAGCAATAGGTGATGTGACGGGCAATGAAAAAGCTCAAATGCATGAAGAAGACAAAGGTATGGAGGAAGAAGAAATACCCATTCATCAAAGCATTGCCAAATGGCCACAAAAAGATGTGGAGAAACACAATCCAATCCCAAAAGTTAAGAAACCTTTACCCAAAATATCTCCTCAATTTCCCCAACGTCTCAAGAAGAAGAATGAGGATGAGAAGTTCAAGAAGTTTTTATCGGTGTTCAAGACATTGTCAATTAATCTCCGTCTAGTGGAAGTGTTGTTGGAAATGTCGGGTTATGCCATGTTCATGAAGGAGTTAGTCGCAAAGAAAAGGGGCCTGGATTTTGAGACAATTGAAGTTTATCATAGTTGTAGTGCATGTATGACTATACAGCTGATCAAAAAGAGAGAATATCCCAGAGCGTTCACCATTCCTTGCACCATCGGCATGTTCCAATTTGCTAAAGCCCTATGCGATTTGGGAGCAAGCATCAACCTAATGCCATATGCAATCTATAAACAACTTGCGTTAGGTGAACCGAAAGCCACAACAATGAGACTCTTGATGAATGACCAATCAATTAAACATCATGTAGGGATACTATATGACATCTTGGTAAAGGTTGACTGATTTATTTTCCCGAATGATTTTGTCATTCTCGATTGTGAAATAGATGCTGAAATTCCTATCATTTTGGAAAGATCATTCTTGGCAACCGGGAGAACGTTGGTGGATGTTGAAAGCTGAGAACTGAAGTTCTGGGTGAACGAAGATGAAGTAACCTTTAATGTTTGTATGTCAATGAAACACCCAAATATAATCACATGGTTTCCACTGTTGATGTTATTGATGAGGCGGTGGCTAGTGTGAGCCATTTGATGTGTATGAGTGAACCACTTGAAGCCGTGCTTGCTAACTATAATGAGTTTGAAATTCAAGACTGTGAAGAGGTAGTAGCTGCTCTTTTCGGCTTGGGGGGGGGGTTATTCAAAGACCCCATTGAAGTTGGACATTGATCTAAAAAATAGAGAAAGTCCTCCCGCAAAGCCATCAATATCAACAGAAGAACTACCAAAACTGGAGTTCAAAGTACTTCCCTCCCATCTCCGATATGCTTTCTTGGGGGTAAATAACACCTTACCAGTGATCATTGCAGTTGACTTGCTTGAATGGCAGGTAAAATTTCTCCTTCAGGTGTTAAGGAGGCATATAAAAGCTATAGGTTGGACTATCGCTGATATAGTGGGCATTCCTCCCGGCATTTGCACTCACAAAATTCAGTTTGATAGTGATTGTAAGCCGAGCATTGAACATCATCGGAGATTGAACCCACCAATACAAGAGGTGGTGAAACAAGAGATAATAAAGTGGTTGGAGTGGGTGTGATTTACCCTATTGTAGATAGCAAATGGGTAAGTCCGATACAATGTGTACCGAAAAAGGGAGGCATCACAGAAGTCCCAAATGAAAAGGGGGAGCTTTTATCTATGAGACCGGTGACTGGATGGCGAGTATGCATACCGAAAAGGATCACTTTCCCATGCCTTCCATGGATCAAATGCTTGGTCGACTTTTAGAGAGAGGTTGGTATTGCTTCTTGGATGGATATTCCGGTTATAACCAAATCTCCATTGCTCCAAAAGACCAAGATAAAACCACCTTCACCTACCCATATGGAAATTTTGCCTTCATACGAATGTCGTTCGTGTTATGTAATGCTTCGGCAATATTTCAATGTTGCATGTTATCTATTTTTGCTGACATGGTGGAGGATTCAATGGAGGTATTCATGGATGACTTCTCGGTTGTGGGTGACACTTTTGAAGCATGTTTAGAACACTTAGGACAAATTCTCCAAAGATGTGTGGAGAAAAATTTGGTCCTAAATTGGGAGAAATGCTACTTCAAGGTTAAGGAAGGTATAGTTCTTGGTCACAAAGTGTCGCAAAAGGGGCCGAGGTTGATAAAGCGAAGATTGAAGTGATTGAGAAGTTACCACCACCAATTTCGGTGAAGGATGTTCGTAGTTTCTTGGGACATGCCGGTTTTTATCGGAGGTTCATCAAAGACTTCTCAAAGATTGCACATCCTCTATGCAAACTCTTGGAGAAGGAGGTGAAATTCCACTTTGATGATGGTTTCATGGTGGCTTTGAAGTGCTTGAAAGAAATATTGGTCTCTACCCCAGTTATCATTGGTCCCGATTGGTCAGAATCCTTCGAAGTGATGTATGATGAAAGCGGAATGACATTAGGCGTTGTATTGGGGCAAAAACACAACAAACTATTTCACCCCATTTACTACGCAAGCAAAACTCTAAACAGTGCTCAACGTAACTATACAGTTACAGAACAAGAATTACTTGCGGTAGTATATGTGTTTGAGAAGTTTCGGGCATACTTTCTACATACTAAAGTGGTTTTTCACACTAATCATGCTGCACTGCGTTATATGATGGCAAAGAAGGATGCCAAGCCAAGATTGATAAGGTGGGTGCTACTATTGCAAGAATTCGACTTTAGAGTCAAAGATAGGAGAGGTTGTGAAATCAGGTGGCTGACCACTTATCAAGATTGGAAGGAAGGGGAAATGACAAGCTAGAAATCAACATAAATGATTCCATTCCCTATGAACATGTATTCACGGTAACAAAAGAGGTTCTTGTTCAATCTTAAGAAGTACTTTTGGGATGAACCATATTTATTCAGAGAGTGTGCAAACCATATTATTAGGAGATATGTTCCAGAAGAAGAAGCCATCGAAATTCTCCATGCTAGTCATGCATTACCGATTGGGGGTCATCATGGTGGTGTACATACACCTACTAAAGTCCTTCAAAGTGGCTACTACTAGACATCCCTCTGATAAGAGGCTTATGAATTTGTTAAGAAGTGCACTCAATGTCAGAAACAAGGTGGAGTGTCCAAAAGACGCGAGTTGCCTTTTACGCCCATTTTAGAAGTTGAGCTATTTGATGTTTGGGGAATAGATTTCATGGGTCCCTTTGTGAGTTCATTTGGTAATAAGTATATTTTGTTGGCCGTAGATTATGTTTCTAAATGGGTGGAGGCTGTTGCACTTCTAAACAATGAAGGGAAAAGTGTTGTTCAATTCCTGAAACGCTACATCTTTGCTAGATTTGGTACTACTCAGGCTATTATTAGTGATGGGGAATCCCATTTTTGCAACAAGTATTTTGCATCCGCATTGAGAAAATATGGAGTGAAACGCAAAGTGGCGACTCCGTATCATCCCCAAACGAGCGGCCAAGTTGAACTCTCGAATAGGGAGATTAAGAGTAACCTAGCCAAGACGGTGAATGCAAATAGGACTGATTGGTCTTGAAAGCTTGCTGATGCTCTATTGATACATCCAAACTTACACCTCAATTAAGAGAAATAAATGGTTGAATTCAATTTACAGAACTCAACGTGAATTGAGGTTGATCCAACAGAGAATTTCTTTACAGAAATGATTTCACTGTCGCGTTTTACTCTAATGTCGTTATTATTTCCTTAATAAATAATTGTTGAAAGTAAAATTTGTATTTAGCATTAATGCTTTAGTAACCAAAATTGTAAAGTAAAGTCTAACTCAACAATGAACAAAATATCAGTTTTGAAGTTGTTTCAATAATTCCTGAAACTAGGATTGTGTTCCTTATAACGTTGCCTCTAATGTTCTTACATAATTGAGTTTCAAGCAACTTACATATACAAACTACATGCGAGTTAGCTATATCTAACACTTCTCAGTCTACTCAGATAATCTTCACTCAATTTCTCTCAGTCCTAGAGTGTTACACGATTACCCTTGCCTATAATGGTGTTAAGGTTCTTTTCTCTCGAACTCGAACTTTGACTCCATTTAGTTAGATTAGTTTAGCTTTTTCCTAACTATCATTTTTCTCTCGAGCAAATGATAGATAGAGGCTTATCCTAATGCGTTCACTCATCAAAATACATGAATTACAAAAACTAAACTACAATTTGTAACCACAAATTGCCTTTCACTCGTTTTACGAAATCATAATTAGAATTTCGTCATGGATCCCACAACCCTAGTTATGGTGTTTAGCCACTCATTATTTCATGTAAATATTTAGAAATATCAAATGAAAACATGTTAGAAAGTACTTACGAGAATAAGCAATCAACAACCACTTTGATATTTCAAGAACTGGAAAACCGAACTTCAAACTTAATTCAATATCCAAAATCAAAAACCAAAAGCTATGAATTATGGAAACTCATTCGTTGTTCAATGAAAGATAAGATAAAACATAAAAAACTAAACTAATTAATTCAACTAAGTGTTTTAAAAAGGAGTCCTACTAGAAGTAGGACTGGAATGTCAGGCCCTTCACGCCCACTTCTACGGCCCGTCAAAGGATTCAAGGTCCGTGAAGCCCTTCGTGGTCTTCACTTGGATTCCCCCAAAGTAGGTTCTTCAAGACCTGTACACTGTGTCATCACCACGACATGCACCGCAGGTCGTGACAATGACCACGGGCTGTGTAGTTGTCAGTGGTCTTCACTTGGTAACTTCTCTCTTCAACTTTCCAAAGCCCTTCACTATATAATTATGATGACATGCACCATGGGCCGTGACAATGACCACAGACCGTGTAGTTGTCCGTGGTCTTCACTTGGTAACTTCTCTCTTCAACTTTCCGAAGCCCCTTCTCTGCATCATTAGCACGACATGCACCACGGGCCGTTGTAAGGACCACGACTCGTGAAGTCGTCCGTGGTCTTCACTTGGTTCAGTTCCTTTTTCAACTTTTCCTTTCCCATTCAATGGTTCAGCTTCACGACCAGCACCACGGTTCGTGACAAGGACCACGACCCGTCTAGGTGCTCATGGTCTTCACTTTGTCACAATCATTTCCTGCTTCTTTTTTTCAATATTCCACGCAAGCAAGAATCTGTCTACACATTCAACAAACACATCAAAGCATACCAAAATGCACTCAATTCTAGTATTAATCCATAGTGTTCAAGCATCAAATGTGCCAAGATTTCGCGGCACATGAACACCTTTAACTTAGAACCATTACTTGTCCTCAAGTGATGAGAAAACAATACATTCGGTCCTTAAATTATTTAAACCCTTTTGAAACTATGTAGCTGCTATCTCAAACACAATTTGTATTCAACACCATGAATTTAACATGCAAGGATCAATCTATGACATCTCATTACTTATAGTCAATCATGCTTACGCTTGTAAATTATCAGCTAACACAATCTACTCTCAAATACAATCACTGTGTCCTCACACCAAAGAAGTCCCTCACTCATGATAATTGGGACTAAGTACTACGCTCACACTCTCAAAGAACATCTAACACTAACAACAAACTACCATAAGCTTGCCCTTGATTTCTATGCTCTATCTTTCAAACACCCGGAATAGGATCACTGTAGGACTTTATTGGCTTGTAACATAGTCTCAGGCTAGGGAATGGATATTTGGGTTTGTGAGTGACTAGTCCCTTGGTTTACCAAAGTTTCATTTGCACATAACACTTTTCTGAGCGATTTCCTCTTTTACTTCATTTCAGCACATCCCAGCAGCCATTTTTTTCTTTTCTTCTTTTCATTTTCTTATTTTTCTTTTCTTTTCTTCACACTTTCCTTTTTTTTGTATATGCAATTTTTTTATCTGCACTCAGCTCACTGGTTGAACCTCGTTTTTCACTTCTTCTTTCTGCTCGGATTGCAATCACCCTCACACCTCAACTTAAGCTTTTGGCCTGAGTTGTGACATCGTATCTTAGAAACCAAAGGATATGATATTTACTGGGTAAGAACAAAAACTAACTTATAGGCCCAAATCGGGTTCAAGTGGTAAGCTTTTTATTTGGTAGTTCTATTTTTGGCTTTTTATTGGCTTACAAAAATGGCCTACTAATCCTTTCCTATCCGGTTATTCTCAGACCTAAGCAAGAATACTTGGGCAAGTTCTAGTTTCTGCTCCTAGTATTAGACTTCAAACAACACTCACACACACACACATGACATAGAACTACATTCTCTAGTTTCTTGGTTCACCAATTTATTGATTAGACTAACAATGCTCAACATATAAGTATCTAAGATGTCATCTAAAGATCCTAACAATCAAGTTTCAGATTTAGGTCGTCATTTTTAACAGACTAGCTGTTGCACAGCTCAATACACAAACATAAACACAAATACAAACACAAAACCAATTTTTATACTAAACACAGAGTCAACCTCCATTCAATCTAACAACTTCGAATGGCAGGTTTCTCACCACCCCTCCCCCAAAAAAAGGACTTTGCCCTCAAAGTCAATAGAGAAAGTCAAATAGGGCTGTGAGGAGGGGTCATACCTACAGCGCTCTAGTTGTTGGTAGTCGACTCAGCATCGACACCCTTATCAACGAGTGTACTCTCAGAACTCAACATATGATTAGATTGGTTACTACTCATCGGGGCAGGTGCTCCGCTACAAGAAGCTCCAGCTAACACTACATCTCATTGTTGTTGCTCAAGGGCTTCTTTTTCTCTAGCTGTGCGGGCTTTTTTTTCTTGCCTTCTTACTTCTCTGGACATGTTAGCAGGTATCTCCTCATCGAATTCTCCGGCTATGTGTTTTCTCTTACCGGACTTACTCTTAGGTAGTTCACCCCAAAACTCGTCAAGTGATTGTGTGGAGGGTGCTTGGTTTAGCAATAGCATCAACGACTCCGGCATTACTAGAGTGGGTACTTGCACTGGCTTTTCAGCCAGTTTGGCAACCTGAATACGCATCTCAGCCAATTGTACTTTAAACTCTTCAGTATCTACTGAATCGACGGCCTGGAAATGATCTTGGACAAGGTTGTCCAAACCATCCATCCTGTCTTTTAAGACAACCACCTCTTTCTGCATATCATCTTTAATCTCTTTCTTCCCAGCCAACACATCTCTCTCTATTAGCTGAGGCATCTGGTGTACAATTTGTCTACCAATGCCCTGGTTTAGCGCTGATTTGCAACCACTTTTTCAAGAAAAATCATAGGAATAGTGACATAGGTACCTGAACCCTGTGAGGCAGAAGCTGCTGGTGGTGGTGCCTCTATGGAAGGTTGTGATGACTCCCACTGCTTTGGGCCTTTGTCTGCATGTGGGATATCAAGTGGGACATGAGGAACAACAACTAAAATACCCACAGTTGCAGACTTCGCACCAAAGAGATGGTTTGCAACATCCTTGATTTTAGAAACCTGGATAAGTCTGGCTACTTCACCCCATCTATCAATCAGCCTGTTTGGCAAAATGTTTGCTTGGCAGCATAGTTTCCCTATCAGATAGGGAAGTGAAAGTCCGACCCTCTCATTTAGTGCCCTATCTTGCAACTCGGTTGATATGATCCGCCCCATATTTATCGGATAACCAACCATGAGGTATGATACCAAAGACGCCAGTGAAGGAGACAAGGTGTTATCATTAGCTGTCGGTCTCAATTGCGCACGGACAACAGCCCACCAAACCTTGGCTGGAAAAGACAGTGAAGCTTTTGTAATACGTGTTGGTGTTGTTGTGACCCAAACTCCATTCGCCCCATCTATGGCAATATGCCTTGCAATCCAGCGCAAGACCGTCTCTCGAGAATCCCAAATCTCTGTGGTAGTATCATTGGTGACTTCATGATGTTTGCCCTAAAAAAGGCCAAATAAAGCTGGTTCAGTGTATTCCGGGTCATGCAATATCCTGTTAATAGTGGCTTCAAAGATATCTATCGATTTGCCTCGAACTATAATTGAGTTGAATGGACCCCAGGTAATGGAAATGTCTCTCTGTCGATGCTTTGTTGTCTTTGTTTCTGCAGCAAAGTTCATCAGTATAGCTGCATAAGATGAATAAAACTCTCTGGCCAGGTGGCTAGAGTATTCTCCAGGTGCATTGTTTATCCAATCGAACTGATGAAATTGAAATGTTCGATAAATGTCGAGGAATGCTTTGATATCAGCTACACGACCCTAGTCTCAGGCATTATTGATCGCTTCTTAAAGCTACCATTCTTGGTCACAACACCATTGTTGAAGTATTCTTTGGACCGATTCACAGTCCAGATGGAACATAAACATTCAATCAGTTGCGATCTCGCTATATTATCAGGTTCATGGATGTTCACATACATCACCATCATATCATTAGTGGTGATCTCCACATCCTTATCTATAGCAACTGCTTCCTCTCGTACTCTAGTTTCAGCTTCTGTATTTACCGCATGTGGAGAGGTGTTTGCATCTTCCTGAGAGCAGCTTTTAGACTCTGCACTGCCCCCCAAATTATCAGCAAACTGGCTATCTGAACCAGCATTAGATTCACCACCCAATTCTTCACTGCTACCAGAATGACTTCCTCCCTCTTTAGACTGGGGATGAGTGTTTTGGAGAATGGCCCTCTTTGTCTGAGCTCTAGTATCCTGAGGTGAGTGATCCTTAATGGTGGTATTTATTTGCACCTTGAAACTGCTAGACTCGAAGTCATCATGACACTCTGATTGAGAAGCAGTGGGGGAGGGGCAAGTTTGGTTGCATTCTTTCTTCGATGAGCCATAGTACCTGATAAACACAACACCAATTAGTACAAAACTCAATAAAATGACACATTATTGGGTCTCAGACTTCCCCTGTGTAATTACATCACAACGTCTTGCCTTAAGAATGCGGTCACCCAATCTATCATTGGGAAGGGCCACAGAATCAAAAGAAGATAGAAATAAAAATACAGAAAAATTAAAATTTTACAAAACAAGTACACTCTACGGAAGCTTTCACGGGCTGTGGTAGATACCACAATCTGTTATACCCCTCATAGATTTAACACAGACTCAGTATGCAGTAGGAGGTTGACCAAGTAATGTTCACGGACGGTTCCATGGCTCGTGGATTGAACCGCGGTCCATGATACTGGCAATGAACTTACCTGATGGGTGGAAGGAATTCAAGTGTGGTCCACAATTGGTTTCACGGCTCGTGGTAGCTTCCACGGTCCGTAAAACCTATCGTGGTCTTACACTTGGCCATTTCTTTAGTCATCTTCTTCCCCACATTCACTATATTACATATTTATGGCACCAAAACCTTTTCTACACAAGATAAAAATGCATGCTTCGTTCCCCCGGGGAGCTACTTTAATGGAAGGAGGCACATGTCCTGGTTTTGGTTCTGGCTGATCCACCGACATGCCCATTTCCGTAGATTTTTCCCATGATTCCAAGAGGACATCAATCCCAAAATGATACTCTTCAAACTCAGCCCCACGACTGAGTCTCAATCATGCACAAAGCCAACCATAATAACACTCATCTATCCAAATACATACCCACACATCAACACTAACTTTCATGAATTTAACTACCCCACAAAGTATCACAACCAATTTAGACAAAATTTAGATAAACCCACAACAATGCATCAAACTCTCCTAAGTAGATATCATCAAAGATTAGTACTCACACAATGATACTTAATTTTGATCAAATATAAGCAGTTCTAACTTGATTTTAAATAAAATTAAGCATATAACAAGTGAATTTTGATACTTACTTCAAATAAGAGCGCACTTATGGTTCGACTACTTTAGAGAGCTAATGACCCACACTGTGATGCTTTGACACTAGAACTAGGGTTTCAAATTTTCTAAGAATTTGGAACTTATGGATGATGGAATCCTAGGTATGATTTTGATAACCGTTATGGAAGAGAAAATAGGGAGAAACTGACCTTTGGCATTTGAAGAGCAATATATATGGTTTAATTCAATCTTTCTTTCACGCGGGTCGGGTCGATTTCCTGGAAGTAATGGGTTGTGGACGACGGACCATGAAAGTGCCCGTGAAGGCCACCATGGTCCGTACAGTGGTTCGTGGAATTGACTTGGGACAAAATACTTACCTATCGTTAACGAGAGGCTAGATGGTCCGTACAAATCTTGATGGACCGTGAACCCTTCCGTGAACCTTGTTCTTACAATTTACAGTAGCTCCTTTAAGTTTGTGCTTAGAGTGACAGACCGTGAAATTGCCCGTGAAGGGCACCACGGTCCATGAAGTTGCTCGTGAAGAGTAGTCTGCACCCAGTTCCTGTAATTTTTTACCCATTCTCTCCTGTACATATCAACACATAGTAACTCTATAAAAATAAAGAAAAATAAGGAAAAAGGAAAATACCTAATATAATTACATATTGGGTTGCCTCCCAAGCAGCGCACAATTTAACATCGCGGCGCGATGTAGGTTACTTGATTACTCAGATTTCATTAAGTTTACATTCCTCCACAATCTTCACATCCACAGGAACACCTAAGTATGCCTTGATTCGCTGACCATTGGCCTTGAACCTCTCGCCTTTATCATTTTCTAGCTCAATAGCACCCGATTGAAACACCTGCGTTATCTAAAAGGTCCAAACTATTTGGAACTCAATTTTCCCAAAAACAGACAAAGCCAGGAGTTAAAAAGTAATACCAACTCACCAGGAGTGAAGCTTCTTTTCTCAATATTCTTGTGATGATATAGATTCATCCTTTCCTTATACAGTGCAGACCTTTTATAAGCTCTCAGACAGAACTCATCCATCTCATTAATCTAATCCAATCTCAAGCTTGCAGTTTCGCTCCAACTAAGGTTCAGCTTCTTCAAAGCCCGGAGTGCTCTATGCTCAATCTCAACCGGCAAATGATATGCCTTTCCAAAGACCAATTGATATGGATACATACTAATGGCATCTTGAAAGCTGTCTGATATGCCCATAGAGCATCATCTAACTTCTTTGCCCAATCTGTCCTGTTGGGATTCACCGTTTTAGCCAGAATTGCTTTAATTTCTCTATTGGAGACCTCCACTTGGCCACTGGTCTGTGGGTGATAAGATGTTGCTACCTTGCGCTGTTTAACTCTATATTTAGCCAAAAGAGAGCTGAATACCTTATTGTAGAAATGGGACCCGCCATCACTCATAATAGCTCTGGGTGTGCCGAACCTTGAGATGATATTCTTCTTCAGAAAACTAGCGACACTTTTGCCATCATTCTAAGGCAAAGCACTTGCCTCAACCCATTTGGACACACAGTCCACTACTCATCAGTGGTGATTCGACCTACTCAAATTAGTGGGTTATATATTATCGCGACGATCGCCGACATGACTTATATTAAGTAAGTGTCGTGAAATCAAAATCAAAAAAATAGGCGCCCGAAATGGTGTGTTAAAGATTCTTTAGTTATTTTTTATTTTTTTCTTTTGTTCTTAGTAGTTTAGTTTACTTTTTTTTTTTTTTTTTTGGTTTTTGTGTTTGTTGAGAGAAGAAGCAGGAGCATATAAAAGTAGCAACCTGAACCTTCACTCCTTTCTCCTGAGATTGATGATTTTTTTAGGATAACATAACAAAATTTCAAACAATTGAGGGGTGAAGCCATTTGAGTTTTTTGGACCCTATTGCAGCAATGCCCAACTCATGAAATTCTAGATAAGGTGCTTCTGGAATGCTTCTATCGGGGTCTTGGCCCTGAAAATAAAATAGTGGCAGACCAAATCTCTCTAGGTAGTCTCATCCCGCTACCAAGCTAAAGCAGCCCAACTCCTTGATAACATTCCATTCTCATTCAGCTACTAGGATCCCAAATGGAACAAGTGTTGTCTTACCTCTTCCCAGAGCTAGAAGAGGGGTTGCCTCATGAAAATGAGATAAACCCCACTAATGGAACTTAAGTGGGGACTTGCGTCGTGCCACAACGTTAACTAAGGCACTTCTTGGGAAGCAACCCAAGTGTTTTATTACTTTATTTTGTTTTAGAAATAATGGTGTGTTGATTGTGTAGGTCAAAGTATGGAAGGTGTTTGAAAAGTGCAAGTTGGCGATCTGATAGTCCAGTTGGCGACTCACTGAAGAGGTTAGGGAGCCCGAACTAGACGTTGTTGGACTCAAGACATTTTCAAAGTGGAGTCTGTAAAACTCGGTGAACCGAGTAACAACTTGATGAATCACCAACCAGGTCTGCGATCACGATCTAGTCTGCTGTTTGGACCCCCACATTAACTGGAGGTCCTGTAAAACTTGGTGAGGTAAGTGCCCACTCAGCATGTCACTGAGTGGGTCGGTGAGCTAAACTAATGTCACCGAATGGGCGAGAACTAGACTGTTTTTAAAGGCCAAAGGTTTAAACTTCCAACTCATTCATTTTCCCTCACTTTTGAACTTCCCAAACTCACACCCGCACTTTAGTTTTCTATATTTCTTGAATTTTTGTCATATTTGAGTCATTGATTATGTGTTTGGAGTGGATTTCTATGCTGCCTAGCGTTTCAACTTGCTTATTCAACATCCGAGGTTGGTTTTTCGAACCCCAAATTTATTCTTAGCAATTTGTACTCTTATGCAATTGATTTTGTCTTAGTGATGTGTGGTGGGCCTTTCTGATCATAATTATGTTTGTGTGTGCCGTTGTTAATTTGATTATTGTGCCTTAAATGCCTTTAATATTAAATTCCCAAGTTTTTATGCCTTCAAATTGGTTAAAATTTGTGGGGTTGTGCTTGCATGTTGTTGGGTTTATTCAGGTGAAGTCTAAATAGCTCATATTTATGCCAAATGATGTATTTTGCCCAATGATGGAGCGGTTGACGTCATTCTTAAGGGCAAAAGTCGTTAAATGGCCAAATTTGGCTAAACTAGGAGAAGTCTGAGTATCCCAAGGACATGGGTGTAATGGGTCTTAGTTTAATTTGATAAGTGTATGTTTTGATCTTGTTTTCGGGGCTACGGGGTTGAATTTGAGAAATTGGGTTGAAAGTAGGCACGTTGGGTCGTTTGGCGAGTTGGGTCGAGCTCACCGAACCACTCGATGGTTCGCAAAAGTTCCCCATCTCGCCTTTAATTTCATGCTAAATTTGAAATTTGGTTCTGTAACTTTCAGTGAGAAGCCTGAGGTCGCCAAAGGCACTCGGCAACTCGCCAAAAGTCCTCCTTAATCGCCCTTTGTCTGCGCCCCTGACCCTAAATTGCACTGTAACTTTTGGCGGGCTAGTTCTTGCTCGCCGAATGCTGTAGGCGATACGCCAAAACGCCTTCCTATTATCGACATGCCAAATTTTTCTGAGATTTTTGAGCCAATCCTTTCGGCGAGCCCGATCTAGCTCACCAAAGAGATTCAGCGACACGGTGACTGGTTCGGCGAGTCTATCTGCAACTTCTTTTCTGTGCTTTTGTTTGAATTATTTCTATCACTTTTTCTGATTTTTTACAAATATGGCAATACCAAAAGTTACCAGTAGAAACATGCCACCCCGTAAGAAGGATAAGGGGATAACTACCAATGAGGATGCAGCTGCATCCGGGGGCAAGGCCACCAAACTTCCCACAACTGGTGGGAAAGGCAAAGGAAAAGGGAAGGCACCTGTATCACGAGTGGCCAGCTCTGACAGTGACGGTATCTACTCCACTCACCTCACCACTTATGAGAGTGAGGGTGAGGACCAGGAGCAGTAGACTGTAGTTTCAGAGCCCGAGGATGATGAATTGTTAGCAACACAAAGGGTTGAGCTACGATCCAAAAGGATGAACGATCCGTCTAGGATCAGGACTCCTCAAGCCACCACTACTCCTCCTCTAGCTCCAACACAGGCCGTGGTCCTAGCACCACCAGTACAAGGTCCTCCTCCTAAGTCTATGAATAGATTGAAGACTGAGGGGATGAGGACAATCACTAAGGAGAAGCGTCTGTCCACTTATGGGGTCATCGACAGGTACCCAGAGATTATGGCCCGTATATTCCAAATTAGGTTTGGGAGTTTTACTCTGCTTATGGAGCCTTAATACCACAGAGAAAGAAGCAGGGAGCAACATTTAAACCAGTTGACTTAGTCGTCCGGGGAAAGAAGATCAAGTGTGATAGTGAGGCTATTAATGTTGTCCTAGATTGTCCCGATGATATTGATGACGCGTTTCAGTATCTGATCAGGACAAAGACTTTGGAAAATATGAAAAAGTGGTTGGCCCCACTAATATCATACAGTACTCCCAAGTGGCTAGAGATTGGAGCACCGATTGAAAAGAAGGATCTAAACATAGCTGCAAGGTTATGGTTTGGCATCATCAGCAGCACCATCATGCCATCCCAGAACAATTCGATCCTCTGCCTAGCCAAGGTATCCTGTCTGGGTTGCATCATCGAGGAGACAAGGATAAATCAGGGGATAACTATAGCACAAGAGATGGTCATGAGGGCCAACCAACGCCAGACTTCCCTCCCCTTCTTTAGGGCTCATTTAGGATAAATCTGGGGATAACTATAGCACAGGAGATTTCACGTATCAGGACACTTATTCTAATACTAAGTGCCAACGATCATTAGTCAGTAATATAACCCAACTAAGTGAGTTGGGGTCGAATCCCACAGGGAGTGGTACATTCTTAAGATTCAAGAGCCAAGTGCAAATATGTTCAAGTCAATCATAGGTAAAAATATTTACGAATAAAAGCATGGTTCAAATTAAGGGTGACACAAATGTCAAAATAACAGGGGGGGCTTTTGATTGTACTTATCAGCTACGAAAACAGCAAATAACACTAATTAACAAGTAAAGAGACATGTTCTTGGGATGTGATTGGATTATAGGCTAAGGTACACAAATGGGTGATTGCAACTGATAGTAAATAGTTGTAAATCAGTGAATAAGCTAGACTTTAGTAGGGATAAACTTTCTCTCGAACAATTTACCCCAAATCATATTGGTTTCTCTCAAACACCAATAAGCAGCAATTAAAAATAGCCTACACTTTAGTCCATTCACTCTCTCCAGCTGAAACCATATAACCCAATACCCACAGACCATCAAATCAGTAACCTTGGTTTTAAAACCTCTCTCTCGAGCAAGCCAAAAACATGAAGGTAGAGTTGCATTTGCAACTACAACTCTTTAAATTAAACCATAATTACTTATTGAAATCACTTTTAAACATCATTTTAACTATCAATTAACAATACCTAGCAGCTAAATCAATCCATAAACCCCAAGAATTGGGGTTTTAGCTAGACATCATAAAAATATAGAAATCGTTACCAAATTGTGTTTCCATCAACTGGGTAAGATTAATTTCATCTTTATAGAGGTCCAAATCAAAGAATCTCAAAGACCCACTTTCAATTTCTCAAAAATGGAAAACTTACTTCTTCAAAGCTAAGGAAAATATCGTCTCAATACTCTCAAAACTTGAAAACTGATTGATAAAATGAAAATTAGATACTAAACTAAATATTCAAAAATGTATTTATAGTCACCAAAAATATGTTGTGAAAGACCATTCAGCGCAGTAAGTCGGGATCGCCGATCCACTCGGCGATCCGCCCTTTGGTCAATTTCATCGCATTTTTTCTTTGGCCTTCAGCAGTTTAAGTTCTGTAACTTTGGGAGATTTAGGACTGCATCGCTGAATAGTTTGGTGACATGCCGACTACTCCTTTATATTGCCGACTTGATTTTCTCTTTTAGGGCTTGGCACACTGGAACTTTAGGCATGATCATGGCCATTCGGCGACTCGCCCAATGGGTTAGGCGATCATCAGGCCTTCTTTTCTTCATTCTTTCAGCTGCCTTGTTCCTTTTTGCTTATTAGTGTCCATGCTTTGTTCCTCAATCCAAATACCTAGAAATCAAGGATTTACATCAGTTATTGACACAAAATAAGCATTTGAGGACACTAAATCTATTAAAATAAAGCCCTAAATGAGTCCAAATCGTGGACTCATCACTTATGGGCACTGATCTCGTCTTTCATCTACAACTCTTTTTATTTCAAAAAGAATCGCTCTAGAAAAGCCTCCTTCAACTCAGTCCAAGTCCTGATTGAGTCAACCAGTATCTCATTCAACCAGTTAGTTGCCTCTCCAGTAAGAGAAAAAGAAAACAGCCTCAATCTCATCATTGTTTGGCTTACTCCAGGAATCTCTTGCGATTTGCAAATCACCATAAAGTTCCTCAAATGCTGTTTAGCACTATCACCTGTTTCACCACTGAATATACCTTTCAAATTCAGCAGTTGAATCATAGTGCTGGTGATTGTGAATTTAACACCTGGAAGTAGTATAGGTAACATTATCGCTCCAGTGGCTCCAGCTCCATCCAAATCTAAGTCATCCTCCTCAAACATCATGTGAGCTGGATGTTGTGCTCTACCCTTTGGAGCTATTGGTTGGTGGTGGGGAGGAATGATTCCATCCACTACTATGTTTTCGCCCACTGCTCTTGGCAGTTCACAACATTCGGCTGAATACCTCTTGCAACGGTTTCAGCTTCCAATCCAAATCTAAGTCTCTGCGCCTCAAGTTCTTTTGTGTTCCCTATCTTATGAATTGTCTTCCTGAGTTCTGGATCGTATGGAACTAATGGGGCTCCCTTACTTCTAATATTTGGCATACACAGTCGAACTTACATGAAAGATACGCATACAAAGAACAAGACGTAAAATTAGGAAATCTAACTACACTTAGAATAAAATCAAAACACTTCTGAATTAAAAATCCCCGGCAGCAGCGCCAAAATTTGATACGTCCAAACTTACACCTCAATTAAGAGATATAAACAGTCGAAGTCAATTTATAGAACTCAGTGTGAGTTAAGATCGATCCCACAGGAAATTTCATTACAAAAATGATTTCACTGTCGCATTTTACTCTTATGTCATTATCATTTCCTAAATAAATAATTGCTGAAAGTAAAATTGGGCTTAGCGTTAACGCTTTAGTAACCAAAATTGTAAAGTAAAGTATAATTCAACAATGAACAAAATATTAGTTTTGAAGTTGTTTCAATAATTACTGAAACTAGGATTGTGTTCCCCATAACATTGCATCTAATTTTCTTACGTAATTGATTTTCAGGCAACTCATGTCTACAAACTACATGCGAGTTAGCTATATCTGACACTTCTCAGTCTACTCAGATAATCTTCACTCAAGTCCTTGCGGTCCTAGAGAATTACACAATTTACCCTCGCCTATAATGGTGTTAAGGTTCTTTTCTCTCGAACTCGAACTTTGACTCCATTTAGTTACATTAGTTTAGCTTTTTCCTAACTATCATTTTTCTCTCGAACAAATGACGAATACAGGCTCATCCTAATGTGTGCACTCATTAGAATACATGAATAATGAAAACTAAACTACAATTTGTAACCACAAATTGCCTTTCACTCGTTTTACGAAATCACAATTAGAATTCTGTCATGTATCCCACAAACCTAGTTGTGGTGTTTAGCCACTCATGATTTCACGTAAATATTTAGAAATATCAAATTAAAATATATTAGAAAGTACTTATGAGAATAAGAAATCAACAACCACTTTGATATTTCAAGAACCGTAAAACCGAACTTCAAACTTAATTCAATATCAAAAATCAAAAACCTAAAGCTATGAATTATGGAAACTCGTTCGTCATTCAAAGAAAGATAATAGAAAACATAAAAAACCATCCTAAATAATTCAAATAAGTGTTTTAAAAAAGAGTCCTACTCGAAGTAGGACTGGATTGTCGGGCACTTCACGCCCACTTCTACGGCCTATCAAGGGCTTCACAGTTCGTGAAGCCCTACGTGATCTTCACTTGGATTCCCCCAAAGCAGGTTCTTCAAGATCTGTACACTGTGTCATCACTACGACATGTACCACAAGTCGTGAAATGATCACGGGCCATGTAGTTGTTTGTGGTCTTCACTTGGTAACTTCTCTCTTCAACTTTCCAAAGCCCCTTCACTATATCATTACCACGACATGCACCACAGGCCGTTGTGAGGACCATGGCTAATGAAGTCATCTGTGGTCTTCACTTGTTTCAGTTCCTTTTTCAACTTTTCCTTGCCCATTCACTGGTTCAGCTTCACAACTAGCACCACAGTTCATGACAAGGACCACGACCCGTATAGGTGCTCGTGGTCTTCACTTGGTCACCATCATTTCCTACTTTTTTTTTTCAGTTTTCCACACAAGCAAGAATCTGTCTACACATTCAACAAACACATCAAAGCATACAAAAATGCACTCAATTCTAGTATTAATCCTTAGTTTTCAAGCATCAAATGTGCCAAGATTTTGTGGCACATCATCTATGGGCGTATCACACTACATACAAAATACCAATTGGTATGTCACTGTATCAACTAGTTTTCAAAAAATCATGCCATATACTGGTTGAATTGGCACACAAAGCATTATGGGCATTGAAAGCTCTAAATATGGACTGGACAAAGACTTCAAAGGATAGAGTAGATCAGCTAAATGATCTGGACAAATTCAGGTTCAGGGCGTATGAAAGTTCAGCTCTTTACAAGGAAAAACTGAAGAAGTGGCATGATTCTAGAATACTTTAGAGGGAGTTCAGAGTAGGAGATTGGGTTTTGCTATATAATTCTCGACTCAGGCTCTTTTCGTGAAAGCTCACATCCAAATGGTCAAGTCCATTCATAGTAACACGGGTGTTCATAAATGGTGCCATTGAAGTCAAAGGTAAAGAGGGACCTGCATTCAAAGTGAATGGGCAACACTTTAAGTTATATTTTGGTGAATGCCAAGAGATTTCTCTGATTGAAATGGTGTATCTGGAATATGCTTGAGAGCATTTCTTCATCGTGCCACGACGTTAAATAAGGTGCTTCTTGGGAGGCAACCCAAGTGTTACTACTTCAAATAATGTGCGCTAATTTTGCAGGTGTAAGAAATTGTGCGAGATGAGGACACCATTGGCAAATCGCCGATCGATTCGGCGAACCCAACCTAGTTCGTCTTCTGGGCTTTGAAAATTGAGCTGCAATACTAGAACTTTAGGCGGGAAACTTCATCACTCGGCAATTCGCCAAAGTGATTGGGCGACCCAAATTTCTCTGCCCTTTTTGCTCCAGCTCTAATGGCCTAACCCAATGGATTATTCAGCGAGGATGCAAGTCCATTATGCGAAGCGTCGATCGGTTCGGCAAACTCTTCCAACTCCACCCCTTCTCCCCTTCCTGAATGTGGTGCACACTGGAAATAATAGCGGTATCCTGATCATTGGGCGAGTCGTGGAGTAGTTCGGTGACTGTTACAATTTCTCGCCAAATGGGCGCCTAGTGAAGCTTTCTTATCACCTTTATTTGCGTGTTTACTTATCAATATTTTATTTTTATTTGTCATTTTTTTGTAGTGTTTGTTCTCTAATCACATTAAGGACAATGTCGAATGCTTTTGGTAGGGGCGTGTGTTTGGTCAGTGAGTCCCTTGGTCATTTGGAAAAAGTTATTTATTTGAGTATCAATTATGATCAATACCGATGACTTGAATAGTGCTCGACTACGATGCGTCCAATTGAAGTTGCATAGTCAATATGTAAACTCTTTCCATCTCGTTATGACTAGCCGATTTTCAAATTGAGTCTCTTGTGCAGAACATTGCACACTATCAAAAGTGTGGAGTCTTGTTTGATATTGGTGTAAATGCCTTGTGTGATGAGCTTACCGTAAACAATGTGTGATGACACCTAAAATTTTCCCCGTTGGTCCGGTTGACTAAGTGATGCACATAAGTGAAATGATCTTAGAAAAAAATTTTAAAGAGTGAAACAATTTGACATTATACCTCTTTTGTGGCCAACCTTATAAGTGTGTGAACCTTGCTTGAACTCCCTTTTGGGCCTTATCTTTTCTTGGAAGAAACTTGAGCAAATGAGACCTCTCTTTATCCATTCACCCATAATCCTCATGAAGTATGGTTTGTTTGAATAGCCAACTTAGGCCAAAATCCTAAGTTGGGGGTGTGGTGAAAGGAGAAGGTAAATCAAGAAGTGCAAAGAAGTCCCCTTTGATCCATGGTTGTGAAAAAAGATGGAACCCCTCCATACAAAAAAAAAATAAGAAAAGAAGAATGAAAAAGAAAAAGAATGAAAAAGTTTTGAAATAAAGTTGTGAAAGTGCAAAAGAAATAGGGTGTCCGGTATTCCATGAGAAGTGAATAATGGGGTGACTTTTGAGCATGAGTGAAAATGTTGAAGAAAAGGAAAGAAAGTTTGTTGATACCACATTTCATGAGGATAGCAGCCACTGAGCCTAAATGATCATACATTTACACTCAGCCCTATTACAAGCCTTGAAAAGACCTTTTTGATCTTGAGTGAGCTGAACCAAATGTTGATTGGAAAATAAGGGCAAACCTATCGGTGAAGTCATACATGTGTTCATCTTTGTGAGTGTGAGAGTTGTATGTGATTTTGGAGCTATAAATTGTTGAACAATTGTGTGTGAATATGGAATCATCTCTATGTAAGGGCATTTTAGTACCTTTGTTGAGCTTGAACTTGCATTTGAAGCAAGTATTGTGAACTTGAGAATCTTTGATAATGGGGAGTCACAACTTGAATCTTTAAGTGCACAATTGATCCTTGCATGAGTAGGTTGAGTCTTGTTGTGTGCATTCATGATTGAGTCTTGTGTAGCACTGTTTAAGACATCCGTTTTGAACTGTTGAACTTGAGTTCTACTTGAGGACAAGCAAAAGTTTAAGTTGGGGGTGTTGATGAGTCTGAGATTTGGACTCATTTAGGGCTTTATTTATAATGATTTAGTGTCCTCAAATGCTTAGTTTGTGCTAATAACTGATGTAAAACCCTTGATTTCCAGGTATATGGATTGAGGAACAAAGCAAGGACACTAATTGGCAAAGAGGAAAGAAGCAAGCTGAAAGAATGAAGAAAAGCAAGCCTAGTGATCGTTGAGATCACTCGGCGAGTCGCCTAGTTGCTCCTCTATCGCCTAAAGTTACAGAACTCTGAGACTTAATTGGGGGTAACTTCGGCGAGCAGCAGTTCCATTTGGTGTGTCACCAAGCACATCAGCGAAGGATGACCTCATCACCAAAAGTCCTAATGAAAATCCGGATAAGTGTTGATGGGTGAGTTAAAAAGCAAAAAGGTGAATTGCGGAATAAAACGGCTATCCCAATCTGGCTCATCTAAATTTACAGTGGTAGAACTAAGAAGATAAGAAGAATTAAGGCGAGAAGAAGGACAATCAGCGAGTCGCAGAATGGTCTGCGAAACGCGACTTTCCTCATCAATTAGTCCCAAAAAGTCTCACGTCAGACTTGTATAAATTGATTTTTGCAAGAGAGAGAAAGCATTCAGAAATGTGAGCAACAAAATATTAAGTGCAAAAACACTACCATTGTGGATTTCAAGTGATTTTAGCAAGGTCTATCATTTGAGTTTTGTAATAGAGAAGATTTTAGTTAATTTTAACTTTTGATTTTCATTTACCCAGTTATGGAAAACGTGGCAGGTATGGAATTTCATCTTTATATCATGGTTGGCTAAAACCCTAACCTTGAGGATTTGACAATTTGACAAATTGTTGCATTTGACTAAGTGGGTGTCATCAATTAGCAAATTGTGGTATTAATTTGAAGTGGTTCTGAATTATTATCGTGGTTTAAATTCATTATTGCATGCTTAGTGCAATATAGTTCAGAGTTTTGTGCTTACTGGAGAGAGAGGTATAGAACCAAGTGGTAATTTGGCATCCTTTGTAGTGGGTCATTGCGATTTCAGCTTGAGAAAGTGAAACTCAAGATTCAACCTTTGTGTCTAGCTAGAAAGAGTAGACTTGATGAGAAAGTGGGTTGGGCGTCTTATGGCTAGTGTTGAAGTTCGAGAGAATTCATCATAAATAAGGTAATTGTTCGAGAGAAAATCGTTTTACTTATACCATATTCTACCCACAACAAATTGACATTTTTGGTAATGATGTTCACCCATTGAGTTGAATTCAGTAGTTGGTTAGTCAACCCCCCAAGTGTTTCCTGGTTATTTAATTGTTTCGTTTTGATTATTGAAGTGGGTTAGTAACTACAACATGTGATTTGAATCCTAAACTCTCGAGTGTGGTGCTTTTTCAGCTAAAAAGGTCACTGTGATACTTTCATAGTTGAATTCAAAAGAAAGCTACTCTTTGTGGATGGACCCCAACTCATGTAGTTGGGTTTATACTGATTTACGACCGTTGACACTTAGAATTGGATGATGTGTCTTTGATGAGATCAAGTAATAATAATTGAATAAAAATAAATTGAACCCATGGAGAATCACATGAAAACCCTAGAAAATTGGGTAGAATTCAAAGGAGAATTTGAGTTTTCTCTTGGAACCTAATGGATGAAAGGGATCCATTGGTGAAGTTCCCATATACCTTGAAAAATCTAGCTTTAGAATTGAACGAGGAGACTTGGAGCTTGAAGATCCCATGAATCTCTTGAAGCCTTCAAAGAAAACTTGGAAAAGAATATTGGAGAATTTTTGGGATTTTGAGCGAATGAGAGGGAATAAGTGGACTGGGGTCTTCAGAAATCATTTATACTATTTAGAATAGGTAAAAATGACATAGTATAAGGGTTAAAAGATTGGGAAAAGACCCAAATAGCCCTGACTTAAAATTGCTGAAATACCCTATAAGGAAGGCCTTCCACGGACCATTAATCGTTTCACCGTCCATAAACCAGTCCATAGTCTCTTGGATTAGAATGTTTTTCACAGGGTTCAGGTCCAAGGATGACTTAAATAACTATGGAATCTTCCAATGTCCGTTAACCCGTCCGTAGATCCCTGCCTTAGAATATTTTTCACATAATTCAAGTCCAAGGATGGTTGCACTGACCGTGGACCTTCCACCATCCGTGAACTCATCCGTAGACCCTTGTCTTAGAATATTTTTCATGGGGTTTAGGTCCAAGGATGACTTCACTGACCATGGACCCCTCCACCGTCTGTGAACTCATCTATAGACCCTTGCCTTAGAATATTTTTCACAGATTTCAACTGTATTTTCTCATCCCAACTTCCAACTAACTTTATACACTTCTGAGAAGTTACATTCTACTTTAGGATACTCACAACAATAGCATCTTGATGGAAATTGTATTGCACACTTGTTTAGAATGTCACCCAGAGGTAGTTCGGGTTTTCATAATCTCCACGTGAAAAATGAGATTTTGATTAGAATACCTTTGATCCACATTAGCTTATGCACCTTATTTCTCTCTTGTTTTTTGTCTCATCAAGTGAAATGCAGATCCCACTATGAATTTTTCCCTTGGTTCCTGTCTCTAGTATGGTCTGTTAGGCTCATCCTCTTGTTAAGGTGGGTTAACCTTTCCTAGAATATGTTTGCTAATTATTGAGGAAGAATTCTTCTGAGAGTCAATTTATGCCACTACCCTTCTTCAACTGTTTCCTTAACTAGTACAATTGTCTTGTCATAATCAAAACATATGGGAATGATATGACCCAGAGCCTTTACTTCTATTCAATTGTCTAGCCACAACAAGTATGAGTTACCCTTTTTGGCTAGCTACCATATGTCTCTTTCAATTTTCTCCCTGCATTTTACCATCTTCTTCAGGATATATGTTCCTGCTACTGCATGATGCTTCTTTAGGTATTTGTGGCTTTAAATAGTTCCTCCCACAAAAATTACTTAGTTCTTAAGTTCCACCAATGCTTTACAAATAAAGCATTTGATATCTCATGTAGATTTTCAAATCCCATTCTTCTTTCTTCGTGTGGGTGAAATAAGGAGGGATTGGACCAATGTTTTTTGAGTTCCCTATTAAGGTTGCTCCAAAAGAATCCTGCAAACATTTTGTGGAGCCATGCTAGGATAGGTGACACCACTTTCAATAATAAATTCAAGGGCTTTTATTCTTCAACAATCTAAAATTAGTTTTGATGTTAATAGATTGATCTATAACATCCATTTAGAAAATGTCATTTGGACTCTTCAACTCTACTTTCACTTCCACACGCAATAATAGGATTGATTTAACCTTTTTCGCCACATCATCATCACAAGGGGTACTAATTTTACTTCAAATCAAAATTGGGGAATAATGAATTGGCCGTGATATTGAACATTTTCAGGCAAGTTTAGTGGTGAATCTGTGTGCATTCCCAACTTGTAAAAATAAAAACAACACTATCATCAGATATCTCATAAAACTTGACTATATTTACATCGTTATAATGGAGAACAAGGACTATGGTCCTTACATTCCTCTTTTGAGAAAGAAACTTTAAGGCTAATACACATATCCATCCTTTTGGACTGATGAAGTAAACAGGAAAACAAACCACCAAAAAATTAATCTAAATGGAATCATCAAACTTTACTGTCTCCCCGGTGGAAAATACATTCCAGAAGACAGCAGCAGCAAAATACAAGACTGATGTAAGCACCAAAAATCCCTTGAACGATCCCACCAGTTCAACAAAGAATCCAGCACCAACAGTTCCAATTATCGCAGCCAAAGTACCAGCAGTGTTCGATATACCTATACACAAAGAATAAGTTATTCAGTTAGTTCACTGAAACATCATCAATAATATGAATACAGATTGAGGTGCTAACACAACATGCAATTTTCTATAATACAAATTGCTTTCATGGGAAAGCTTGCATGTAAGAACAAATTGAAACCCAAAATGTTATACTAACACAAGTGCAATACAACACAAACTAGGCCAACTTACTTTAAAATAATACCCTAAATAACATATCGGGCCTCTTACCAATGCCACCAGGTTGAGAATTAATTAATTTAGTAATACACTATCTCGAAGACCTAACTTCAAGCCCAAAAAGAGTCCTCTAACCTCCACGGTTAACATCTTCAAAACAATGATAGCTTTTCTTTTCACATTGGTTTTCCAAGTTATTTGGAAGAAAGGGTTGCCAAACTATTGGCACTTGAATTACTAAAAAGGATATTAAACTAATATAAAAAATGTTGTGATTTCCTTACGTAGACTTGGTAATCCTTAGGGATGGCAATTGGGCGGGCGGATACGAGGTAGGGCGAGTTCAAGGTGATGCGGGGCAGGTGGGATGTGGGGCGGCTTGAAGTGGGTTTTTTAAAACTGATACAGGGTGGAGTGGGGCGGGTTGGGGGTATGTGTGATTTTATGTGGATTTAAATTTAACTTAATTTTTACATGTTATAAAAGTGATATATCATTATTTATTAAGATAATTTCTTTAAAGCTACTATACTAAAATATTCAAGATAGTAAATGAAAATGGTTTAATAAAAAAAATTCAATTTCTTACATGTTTCCCAATTGACCTCTAAAAAATAAAATTTTAAGTCACAATCCTATTAAATTAATACAACTTAATGAAAAAATGAATTTATTTTTATGAATTTTATTTTTAGTGTCAAACTTAACTAGAAAAAGAAAATATTAAAAAAAGTATGTGGGGCGGGATCATGAGGAGCGGGTCTATGCGAAGCGAGGCGGGTGGGTTGAAAATGAAAAAAAATGTTAGGCGGGACGGGCGGGTTGAAAATGAAAAAAAATGTTAGGCGGGGCAGGGTGGATCGAATTAAAAATTTTGCGGGTTAAGCTTAACCTACCCCGCCCCATTGCCATCCCTAGTAAACCTCCCCTCATGAGCTAAATGTTGTGATTTTCTTATATAGACTTTGACAATCCTTCCCTAGTGAGCTAACTTTAGGAGTTGAGTTAGGCCTAGGGATAGATAGCAATGTGGCAATGTGGGTGCAGGGCAGTGCGGGTTTAAGACTATGCGAGACCGTGTGGGGCGGATCAAAACCTTAGTTTTTTAAAATTGTGCACACGGGTGAAAAACAATGGGCAACCGAGGGCTGAGGAAAAATAAAGTGGAATAGGGAAATGAGGAATCATCATCAAAATATCAAGGTAAATTTATTTGAGTTTTTTTTTTTTTTTTGAGAAAGGTAACTTGTATTATAAACAAAAGAATACATAATGAGTATTGTAGTAATACTTACATCCAAAAGTTGCAAAAAGCAAAGAATTCCTATAGAGGTCATAAGAACTCTAAAATACTAGGAATATCCTCTGCATCTTGAGGATATTCATGTTTACACCAAAAAAAAGAAAAGAACCAGGCAATTCAACTTCAAATTCTGCATTGAGCAGCTCTTGTTTTTAAAACATCTCTAGTTACTCTCCATCCATATAGACCACCAAATGCAGGCAGGAACAATCTTCCATCTCTCCCTGTGTCCTGACTGATTCCCATCTCTATTCCAGCAAGCTAGAGCTTCTTTGATGTTCCTTGGCATAGTCCAACTGATGCCCCTTAAGTTGATGAAAATCTACCACAACTTCGCAGTCTCTCTACAATGTAGAAAGAGCTGATTTATTGCCTCAATCTCACATTCACAAAACCAACACCTGGAACAGATTTGCATGTCTCTTTTCATTAGGTTGTGTTGAGTGAGTGCAGCCTGACTGGCTAACAGCCAAGTGGAACATACTATCTTGAATGTCTTCTTACAAGGCCATCCACCTTTATGAGTACCAGGTCTTTGTGAGCTTCTATAAGCCGAGCCAACTAAAAATCTGCCTTGCTCATCTGGATTCCAAAATAGATTGTCCTCATTTGTGTTTAGATCTTTGCACTGTCCTAGAATGTTGAGTAGCTCAACTATTTTATTGCACTCCTAATCATTTAGATGTCTTCTAAACCTTAGATCCCACCCTTGATTATCTCTCATTTCTCTGATTGTAGCCTCTTTTTGAAGGCTCATGTTGAACAAAATAGGGAACCTATTTCTCAAAGTCACCTGATCCACCCATTTGTCTTCCCAGAACAACGTCCTTCCACCATTCCCTACCTTGACTTTGCATTTGTTAAAGAATCTAATCCATAAATTTTTTATGGATCTCCATACTCCAGATCTATAGGGTTGTGTGGACAGGTTGGTGATCCACAAATTCTCCATACCAAACCTAGCCTCTATTGTTTCCTTCCAAAGAGCTTGTTCTTGTGAGGCAAATCTCCATAACCACTTCATAAGTAAGCTTTGATTCTGGATTTTCAGATTCCTAATCCCCAAACCTCCTTCCTTTTTTATGAGAATGACTTGGTCCCACTTCACTAGATGGAATTTATGATTATTAGGATCACAATTTCCTTTCCTCCGAATTGCATCAATTCAGTCAATCACATTTGCAGGCATATGGAAAACAGACATCATATATGTGGGTAGAGCATCTAGCACACTGTTAATGAGTGTGACTCTTCCTCCCAAGGACAAATATTGACTCTTCCAGTTCACCAGCTTCTTCTCACACTTTTCTAGAATGTTGTTCTAGATACCTTTTGACCTGCTCTTGTCACACAAAGGCATGCCAAGGTATGTTGTGGGGAGATCCCCTACCTTTCCCCATAGAATATTTGCAAGCATGTTTATCCTAGGCACCTCATTGACAGGAAAGATGAAGCTCTTTCCCCAATTGATGTGTAGGCCTGAGATGGCTTCAAAAGGGATCAGAATTACTCTCAAGTACTTTAGCTGAGAGTTGTCTACATCACAGAATATCAATGTGTCATCAGCATACTGTAAGTGGGAGATGGCCAGACCTTGTTTGTTATTCATATTAGCATTGAATCCTCTTATCCATCCTCTTATTTAGGCTATTCTGAGCATGTCATTTAGGCCCTCCATCGCCAGGATAAAGAGGAAAGGAGATAAAGGATCTCCTTGTCTCCGCCCTCTCTCTGATGAGAAAAATCCAGACGGGGCATCATTTATCAAAATAGAGAACTTCACAGTTGTAGTGCAAAACTTAATCCATTTTACCCATTTTCCTCCAAAGCCCATGTTTTCCAAAGACTTCCAGAGGAAGCCCCAATGCAAGTGGTCGTAGGCTTTTTCAATATCCAACTAGCATAAAATGCCTGGCACCTTACTGTTCTTTCTCTCATCCACACATTCATTTGCAATTAGAATTGCATCCATGATCTACCTACCTTTTATGAAGGCCCTTTGTTAGGCATCCACCAGATTATAGACCACTTTCTTAAGTCTTTCGGTTAAAACTTTTGAAATGATCTTATATATGCTCCCTATTAGACTAATAGGTTTGAAATCCGTCAACTCCTTAGCCCCTATCTTTTTTGGAATCAATGCTATGAAGGTAGCATCAAAACTTCTCTAAAAAATATCATGATCATCGAAGTTTTGGACAGCTGCAACTACCTCATTTCTAACTACCTCCCAATATGTAATGAAGAAAGCCATAGTGTACCCATCAGGGCCTAGAGCTTTGTCCCCAGCACATGCCACGACACAATCCTTTATTTCATCCTCAGTAAACTGACTCTGCAGCAAGATATTGTCACCTTCACTAATCATCTTGTCATTTCTAGCAATGAACTGAGGTCTCCACCTCTCTATCTCAGTGTAAAGATTCTGATAAAAGTTTAAGATTTCTTCTTTGATTATTGATGGTTCTTGCGTGCACACTCCATTAACAGAAATCTTATCAATGTTGTTTTTTTTTTCTTTTGGTTAAGCGACATTTTCATTGACAACCAAATATTTACAATATAATTCTGACAGTTATGGATAAACTATCTATCCTGCACCTATTCTCTAGCTTCACTAACAATAATACATATATGAAGCCTAGGAAATATACACCTTAAGAAAAACAATACTATCAATATCCATCTAAGGAAATTGAGGCATGTCCTGCAAGGTATCTCGCCATTTTCCTGAATTCTGCCCTCTGATGTTCAAGTGTAACACCATTTCTTTGATCGGTGCGTCAACATTAATAGGCTTTTGTTCAAATCTGCTTGAATTTCTTGCTTGCCATATAAAGTACACCACCATGGCAAATGTAGTTAGTAATCTCATTTACTCCACGTTTGCTCTTTGCTAGCTTGCAAGCCCATGTAACCTCAATATTCCAGTCTTGAATCTGCCGTTGATATCCCAGCCAAGCGCATACTCGACTCCACAAACCCCTTGTAATATGACATTCAAAATATAGATGTGTGAAAGATTCCAGACCCTTTCCACATAATACACAATCTGGTGGTACAACAATGCCAAATTTTTGCAATCTTTCAACAGTAGCTAATCTTCTACGCACAACCAACCATAGGGTGAATTTATGTCTTGGATGTATCTGTGAGTGCAAGGTGAGATGTCTCCATTCAACTTTAGGATAAGCTGGTAGGAGTAAAAGGTACATCTTCTGAATTGAAAATTTACCTTCATATTGAGCGTTCTCCAACAGTGCGTGGATTGATCTTGTTCCTTGCTGTTGCTATTGTATTTGATTCCTTGATGTCAAAATTTTCCTCACCACCCAAGATGCATTCTTGGGTATTTGGATGGTCTCTATATCTCTTTGTTTTATGCAATAGCTATAAACCCATTGTATCCAAAGGCAATCATTTTTCCTTGCTACATCCCATAGAAGTTTCAGAATTGCAGCTACATTCCATTTGCATAGATTCATGCCATTTAGCCCACCCGCAGTAGCTGGTAAGCATATGGTTTCCCACGAGACTGGTGCGTTCCTCGAAGTTTTTGTAGCTCCTGTCCATAGAAAGGTTCTACAAATCTGTTCAATTGTCTTCATGATCTTCTTGGGAATAATGAACACCTGAGCCCAATAAGCTTGAACCCCAAATAACACAGCTTTGATCAATTGTATCCTACTAGCATAAGATAGCAACTTTGCTGACCAACAAGTAACTCTTGTTGTTACCTTCTCAATTAAGGGTAAGTAGGCATTTATATTCAGCTTTTTAGTTGCCAATGGTACACCTAAGTACCTAAATGGTAATGTCCCCAGCACATAGCCCAATTCATCTAAGAGTTCCTGCCTTGTATGGTCAGCCACACTAGCAATGTATAAGCACTCTTGTCTGTGTTTGCCTGCAAGCCAGAAGCTTCTGAAAAATTTAGAATTGCACCATGCAGTAGTTTAACAGAGACTACATCACCCCTGCAATACATCAAAAGATCATCAGTAAAGCATATATGAGTGCTTCCCAGTTTCCTACACCTAGGATGGAAATTTAAATCTCCATTGGTAGTCAACTGATTCAATTCTCTGCCTAAGTACTCCATGGCTAAGACAAATAGGTAAGGAGACATAGGGTCTTCTTGCCTGATGCCTCTTTTTGCAGGGAAAGGCTTTGTGAGTCCTCTGTTTATCAACAATGAATACGAGATAGTGGACACACACACCATAATCCATTTGATGAATTTAGAAGGAAATCCCATATCAATCAGCAATTTCTCCAAGAAACATCAAAGTAACCCTCTTTTAACCACAAAGCTCTGGATCTTTGTCTCCAAGCTACTTCCTCTCTCTTTGCATTATCTTCAAATTCAATGGTGAGAACTGCTCTTAAATAGGATTCATCATCTTTGAGTTGTCTTTGGTCTGGTATCCTGTCTAGGTCAGCCAGTTGATTAAGAATGCTCTGTTTCTATAGTCCCAAGTTTCCCTGTCTTGTTCTGCTCCACTCTTTGAGTTTACCCCTCAAGTATTTTAATTTACTTGCCAGGATAAAGTCAGGTTTTGCCCTAAAAATACTGGAGTCCCACCAAATCTTCACCATCTCCTTAAAATTTTCTATTTGAAGCCACCAATTCTCAAACTTGAAATAGGAGATTGGTCTCTCCCAATTACCACATTCCAATATCATAGGGCAATGATCTGAAATGACCCTTTGTAATGTCGATTGTTTGATGTTCTTAAAAGTGTCCTCCCATTCCTCAGAAATCAGGAATCTATCCAGCCTAGCTGTAGGATCATGGCCTTCTCCTTTCTTCCATGTAAAAACATCTCCCGCTAGCTGGATGTCAACTACCTCTGCATCTTCGATAAAATCTGTGAAGTCCGTCATGGCCTTATTAAATCTGGTACAATTTTGTTTCTCTGAAGGGAATCTGACTGCATTGAAGTCCCCCCCAACCACCCAAGGTCCTGAAAAAAGAGCTCTCACCGAGCACAATTCCCACCTGACTTCCTCTCTTTCTTCTCTGTTATTAGGGGCATAAACTACAGACATGTGCCAGCTGAAGTCTAGAGATTTTCTGGTGAATTGCAAGTAATACACTATGCACCTGTTTCACATACTTCCCCCTCCCAAACTCTGCTATCCCACATTAGAATGACTCCCCCTCTAGTACTGCTTGCCTCTAATTGAGCATGTTTTACCCATCTATTGGCCCATAAATCTCTTACTAAGTTGTTTATATCCCCTTGCAATTTAGTTTCCTGAAAACAAAATACATCAGCCTTCCAATTGTGTATGAGAAATTTTGATCACCAGCCTTTTCTTGGCATCATTTAGTCCCTTCACATTCCATGAAACTATGTTAATCTTCATGAGACTGCATGATGTTGCATCCCCCCCCCCCACCTCCACTTCTTGTGCCATAGCTAAAAAAATTTGTTCCCACTTCTAGGTTTTTCAATTCCTTTTGAGACTTTTGATTTTGGTGTGATCAACATTAGAACCTTTGCTGCTTCACCGGTTCTTTGCCTTTTCCCATCTATCTTCATAAACAGTTCCTCTGCGATTTCCTCGCACCCATTAAAGTGTATCCCAAATTCTTTTCCCAGATTAATGATGTTCTGTCGGACCCATAAAGGAATTGTAGAGTCCGATATTGGTTCGAAGTTCTCTGGTAACTCGGTGTAATTTAATGGAGTGGCTTCCTCAACATTCACGGCCCCAAGTTCTTTATTTCCTTGTTCTGCATAAGTGTTAATCTCTAATCTACTGTTCATCTGAATGATTGACATAGCGTCATCATCCCTATGAGTCGCATGCAAGAGCTCTTGATCCAGCTCTTCTCCCTCGCCTTTTTTTTCTGACTGCCCTTTCTTTTTTTTCAATGACAATAGAAACGCTTCTTCCTTTTTACATGTGTTTGACTTAAAAGGAAAAGGAATCATCATCAATAATAGAGTTGATTCTTCTCTTTTACATGTGTTTGACTTAAAAAGCTGCTAAGTAGAACATATGGTTAATGTTCAAGAGTACTTGTTTTTATGATATCATATGTGAGATTAAAAAAAAGTGAATAAATATGTGGTAATACGATCTTTTTCTAGGCTACAACTCTATTTTCAAATCATTTGCAGAAGACCAAAAAAAAAAGTCATATGAAATGAAAGTACTGGAGCAAAAATCAGAGTTGTCTTTATTTTGAGATACAAGGCTTATGAATTTTATTTGTATACATACATAACATAAAGAAGAAGAAAAGTTGCAACAGTGAATTTACCGACAATTACTTACTCTATGCATAATGTAGTAATAACGTAAGTGGGGCGGGTTTATGCGGGGCGGAGCAGGTTAAAAATAGGGAAAAAAAAGGGTATGTGGGGCAAGGCAGGTTGAGAATTTTGTGGGTTTGACTAAACCTGCCCCACACTGCCCCATTGCCATCCCTAGTTAGGCCCCAATTCATTTTTTCAATTGGTATCAAAGCAAGACTCATTAATCCTTATTGGTGTGTTTCAATGTTGGGCCCATGTTCTGTTATCCATACTCCAGTTACAGCCCTGGGCATAGGGGAGTGTCATGTTCCATATGGATTAAGGGAATGAGTTATAATCTTCTTATATGCAGTGTTTAGGGAAGCATGAAGTGGAAAAAAGCTATAAGGCCCTGCTTCACGCTTTAAGCGATGAAGCGCTCACATACTCATTCTAGTTGTGAAGTGTAGAAGCCTCGCATCGCTTCGCTTCATCGCTTAGAGTGCTCGCTTTCTTGAACACTGCTTATATGGACTCAAGCATTCTCCTTCCTAAACTATTTTTTTGGGTTATGTTAAGCCCATGATCAATTTCTACATGAAAAAGAATGAAGGAACGAAGAGATAAAATGGCCCGAGGAAAGCAAAAGTATTACTTATAAAAGATATGTTCCTTCATCTTCTTGTGAAATACATTGCCTATCAAATTTGAATGCTTTGCTCTGATTTTCCAATGCCTAATGTATGTAGTAGATGTGATCACTGCAGCAATGACTTACATTGCACTACTGAGGTGTATCAATTTGCATATAGGTGCAGTTCCACCGCCACACCAACCCCAACTATAAATATAAGGCTCCCAAAAAATATTTGCACATGACAAAAACAGAAGGAAAAAAACAAGGAAAGAAACAAAGGAAGGAAATAGGAAATTATGTTATGGTGATTTTAGAAGAGATTTTTATGAAGGTGCAAGAAGGGTGCTTCAATAGAAGTATTTTTTAGAGGAGTTGGGCCATTGTGCTTTTCCTGATAAAATAGAGTGACAGTGACTTGGGTGATTGTGATATTGGGAAAGTTGCTCGGACTCTTCACTTTCAATGTCACATTCATGTTGACACGACATGGGTTTAAGTGTGGAATCCATACCAAATATGGTCAATGATTTTGGGTACTTTGCCCAAAATCGATAGAGAAACCCGAGACACATGCAATGATTTTTGAGTTAGGAAGGAATGAGTTATGGGTCTAGGAATCACGCCTCATCCTCTTAGATGTGGTACGAGCAGGTGAGTTAGTTTCGATCTGGTGAAGAAAAGACATGTTCTTATTTGAACATCTTGTTTGGACTTTGGACTACTAGATTTATGTTAATTTCTCGGTGTGGATATTGTCAGGAATTGATTGAAACTTTAGCATGGTTCATTAACGCACAAATTTGGCCACTTTAACTCGCCTGAGAGATAAAGTAGTGACCTTTTTCATTGTGCAAGCAAGATTGGTTGGATTAGCTTACTTTCTATAGGTTATATATCCACTTATGCAGCTTTCTTGATTGCCTCTTTGTCGGGCAAACAAAAGTTAGAGCGAAATCATAATTTAGGCATATGATTTTTTTTCACGTTAAAAGATATTTATATAAAATATTTGGTAACCAGAAGTCGCTTTAAAGATATTAACAAGACAACATCACTACCAAAGTGCAATGAACTCAAGAACTCTATCATGACCTCGATATCATTAGAAATAGCCATGCTACACACCAAAAAAAGGAGATGCAACTATACTTGGAAATAATTCCAGATTCAAAAAATACTCTCATAAATTCGTACATTCCTTTCTTTCAATATAGTCCACCATAGTTTAGGCACATTCTTATAACTCTAATTTTAGATATTTGAATTATTTTAACCGAATCCACGCACTTATATCCAGACCTAGATCCATACTCTCAAGCCTTAAAATTTAGATCATGAACAATCCGACTCTAGATTACACCCGTACCGGACACCCACATCTGAGTCCGAGCAAGGAAAAAACAAGGAAAGAAACAAAGGAAGAAAGAATTAGGAAATCATATATGGCGGTTTTAGAATGAATTAGTTTTGATGAAGGTGCAAAAATGGTGCTTCAGCATGAGTGATTTATAGAAGGGGTTGAGCCAGTTGGTGATCAGTTACAACCAATTACTTTTCCTGACAAAATAGATGGACAATGACTTGGGTGATTGGCATATAGTTTTTTTATAATCCAGTTTAATTCATATATAGAAAAAGAACAGGAAAATAGGACCATCTTAAATTTTGATTAAAATATTTCAGAATTCGGACAAAAAATGCAGCGGAGCAAATACTTGAAAACGCATAAATTTAAGCTTCCAAAAGATCTAAAAATATAATCTTGATTTCACCCAGTATGGATCTTTAGGGAAGAGTCCTAATTATTCAAAATACTAAGTTTTTTCACAGAATAGATACTTCCCATAAGAGGTACAATTCCATTGAGTCTCTGATGGTGGATGGATGCAATACTAATGACCCTTCTATCATTAAAGAGACCATCAAAAGCTTCTACCAAAATTTGTACACAGAATAAGAGGAGTGGAGGCTTGGGCTACAATTACATGGGATCACAACCATTAGTGTGGAGGAGCAGATAGAACTAGAGGGTCCTTTTGAGGAGGAAGAGATCTTAGGCTGCTCAAAGCTCTGTGCTATGGAGAAAGCACCTGAACCTGATGGTTTTCCCATGTCCTTTTACTTGTCTTTCTGGGAGATCCTAAAAGAGGATATTATAAAGGCTATACAAGAATTCCATGCTAGACATATTACTGAGAAGAGCATTAGTGCTACTTTTGTAGCACTCATCCCCAAGAAAGCCAGTGTTGCTGAACTTAAAGATTTCAGGCCAATAAGTCCGATTACTAGAGTTTACAAGGTGATAGCAAAACTACAGGAAGAAAGGCTAAAAAGAGTGATTGATAAGCTTGTCAACAAAAACCAAATGGCATTTAGTAAAGGAAGACAAATAATGGATGCAACTCTCATTGAAAGTGAGTGTATTGACTCCAGGTTGAAAGGACATATTTCTAGGGTAATGTGCAAGCTGGACATTGAAAAAGCATATGATCATGTAAATTGGGGTTTCCTACTAAATACCTTGAGACAAATGGGATTTGGAGAAAGATGGGTGGGATGGATAAAATTTTGCATAAGCACGGTGAGATTCTCCATTCTTGTAAATGGAGAACTGGGGGGTTTTTTCTCTTTAGGAAAGGGAATCAGACAGAGTGATCCTCTTTCACCCTTTTTGTTTATCCTGGTAATGGAGGGATTTGATAGTTTGATAAGGAATGCTACTCAAAACAAGTGGATCAGAGGTTTCCAGATTAGTGGAAACAATGGTGATATTAAAGAGATTTGCCATCTACTTTATGCAGATGACACTGTGATTCTCTGTGAGCCACAGGAGGAGCTATTCAGACTCATCAAACTAATTTTGTTTTTTTTGAAACTTGTACAGGTTTGAAAGTTAATTGGGGAAAGAACAGTTTATATCCTATTAAGGATGTGACAAACATCCAAAGGCAAGCTAACATTTTGGGCTGCAGAGTGGAGAAATTGCCCACAACCTATTTGGGTATGCCTTCAAGTAATAAACAGAAAGATTTGGAGATATGGGACAGCATAGTCAAGAAGACTGAAAAAAGACTAGCCATATGGAAGGCTCATTACATTTCTTTTGGTGGTAGGCACATCCTTATCAACTCTGTTCTACTTTCTCTCCCAATATATGTTATGTCTCTTTTCACTATACCGGCAAAAGTCGCTAAGAAATTGGACAAACTTAGGAGAGATTTCCTTTGGCATGGATGCAAAGAGAACAAAGGATACAATTTGGTCAAGTGGGTGATAGTTTTGCATAGAAAAGATAAAGTTGGCTTGGGCATCAAAGATTTGAGGAAGCATAACAACAGTCTTGTGATGAAATGGTTGTGGAGATACACTGATGAGAAGCAAGCTTTGTGGAAAGATTTGACTAAATGTAAATATGGGGAGGATGGATTCTGGTGTAGTAACATAAGCACGAATGCTTATGGAGCGGGGGTTTGGAGAGCTATTAGAAACTTATGGCCCAAATTAGAAGCAAATTTACATATCAAGGTGGGGGATGGAAGGAGACCTAGATTCTGGAGGGATGTATGGATCAAACAAACCGCCCCCCCCCCCCTCCAAAAGACATGTTTCTTGACCTATTTATTTTGTGCACCAATTCCGAGGCAATGATCAGTGATTGTTGGACAAAACAAGGTTGGAATCTCTATTCAGAAAACCACTAAATGATTGGGAAATAGAGAGAGTAGCCAAATTGTTGGAGTAAGTGGGGATTTTGTAGGCACCAATATTGTCAATGATGTTGTTAGATGGTCTCATAGTAAGGATGGTATCTTCACAGTTGGCAGGGCATATAAAAAGGAGTGCAACTCGCAAAGTAGCAGATACCGGAGTTCATAGAAAAATATCTAGAGGACTGCAACACCAACAAAAGTTAAGTGCTTTACTTGGTTGGTCATTAGAAAGGCATGCTTGACACATGAAGTCTTGAGGAAGAAAAGAAAGATCCTACTTCCTTGGCACTCTTTATGTGGGAAGACAGGGGAAACTAACAATCACCTATTCTTACATTGTACTTTCACAGCACAAATACGGTCCATGTTTCTCAACTTTTCAGAAGTGAAATGGACTATGCCAGAACATGCAGCCAATTTACTTAGTTGTTGGATCAGGAGAGGAGGTAGTAAGAGACAAAAGACCTGATGGAATTTGATTCCACATTGCATTTAGTGGATAGTGTGGAAGGAGAGGAATAGTAGGAACTTTAAAGATATATCCAATTCTATTCACAAGGTTAAATGGTAATTGTATCTCTATATTTTTAGTGTAAAGAGATAGGATTAGAGGATTCAGATCAACTTTTAGAATTCTTAGGACCCTTGTTAAGTATTATGTTTTTTGTTCTTTTCTGATTTTCTAAAGGTCCACTGCATATCCTTAATGCTGAAGAATACAATGTTACCAATTCTCAAAAAAAATAAAAAATAAAAAAAATAAAAAAATTATGGCCTTTTTATATACTTATTATATTATATGATGAAAGAATTGAAATTTCAAATGATAAAAGTAGTGTGTACCTAATATTTGAAAAATAATATTTTTTTTGCCCAGTTAGAGATTTATATATATATATATATATATATATATATATATATATATATATGTATTAATATAGAGATAATCTAAGTATATGTAACTACCAAAAGTGTCCTAAATAGCTAGTGGTTCAACATGCCATGTCAATTTATAAAAGAGCATGTCTTTAGGGATAAATGGAAATTTTGGATCGAAGAGTTCTCAAATATAAAAAGATGTTCAGACTTTTTGAACCAAAAAGGAAACAATACCATATAAGATGGAATTTTATTTATTTATTTTTTTTTTGATAATTGAGAAGCAATACATTAGCTGTTGTACAGATAATGCCAAGGAAGCAAGTTAAACTTTTATATGAATTGAAATGATAAAATCAAATCAGAGTTCCTCATATAATGTAGACTTATCTGCTTATAAGTTGTTCAAAGCTAACCCAGTAAAAAGATATACAAAAAAGAAAGCCTGAAAAAGAGAAAAGATCACAGCAACATTGGCAGTGGTGCCATGAACTCTTGGTCGTGCGGCTTTATAGCCTTTAATGGGCAATACAAGTAATCCAAAAAATTAAAAATAGAGAGCAGAAAGAAACTATTATGAGGATTTTGTGGGAGTCTCTTTTGAGAATACTTTGTGCACGGTGACCAAGAAAAAGAAGTTCTGAAAGATATTGGGGTCTGTTTTCTTACTTATTTTCTAGTAACCACTTCAAAAATGTTTCCCTTTCTTTCAGTATGTATCAAATGAGAAGTGGATGCAGACAGACAGAAAATATGGAACAGCCTCTCAACAAAATAAACTAACATTAAACAATAACCACAAAATGCTGTTTCATGTTTGCCAGATAAATAGAGACATGGGAACAAGTAACTAACATCAGGATCAGGACTAGCCTATTCCAACAAGTGGAAAAAGTTCGAGAAAATGGACAAGAATTACCATGGAGAACGCCAGAATAATGCGGGGCAATCTCCTGTCAATATATATAAATGGAAGATCAGTTCCACAAATGAAAACTTTTGTTTCACTGTTTCATGAAGTGTATATCTTTAAATGCTAACCTGAAGGTTGACAAGGAAGCCACAATGACTAAATGCTTTCAGTCCTACAGCTAAAGTAAGCCAAGCAGATGCTATGGATGGACTTGGTGCTGTGGTTAAACCAATGAGAGCACAACCGGGGCCGAAAAAACCAACCGACTGCAAAAGGAACAAATAAGTTGTGTTTGATACAAGTCTTACCGAGTGTGGCACAAAAAAACAAAACAAAGACCAGAAAAAGAAGAAACAATAATTAAATATTCCATTATATCAATAATATTCAACAAGATTTAACTGAGCATTGAACAAAAATAATTTGAAAGAAAGTAGATCAACAGTTCCACTACTGAATAAGGCTGCTTTAAGCTTGTACTTTGACCAGACTATCCCGTAGAACCAGTGGCTTCTGATGACAACCAATCTCTACCACATGCTATTAGAAAATATTCAACTTTTAACACGTAATGAGATGTGGCTTGTTACAACTGCAATAGTCCGTGTTTAAAGGCAGAGATACAAGGGAAAGGCCATTTTCCCAAACATTGGAGCTGGACGTCCCCAAGATGAAATGTAGGCCTCATTTAATGTAAATTTAGCTTTATTAAAAGAATAAAATTTGAAAATGTATAAACTATGAAAAAAATATGGAATACATTAAAAATTGGATAAAATTCAAAAGCCAAAAGTATAGAAAGTTAATTTACAAGTACATGTAGTATAAAATGGATACAACTTACTAAATACAACATACATATTATGCAAAATTCTAATCAAATACATTAAAAAAACTAAAAAGCAATTAGCTCATAGTGTAAGGGACACTCATCATAAGCCATAAAGCATGCATGAACCTTTTTGGGTATATAGGGCATACAAGCCAAGGTAAAGCATGTTTGGGAAAACAGAAGGTGATGCTCCACCTAGAAAGATGTCAGTCCCTGTGAAACTTAAGCTCCACATGCGATAGCATCCATAGAAGCTCTACTCCTTGAAGGACAACTGTGAAGCTTTGGAAGTTCCAATGAGGCCCTTGACAAGATCTCAAACCAAGGAGTTGAAAGACAAGATTATTTGTGATATTGATGTCACATGAAAATAATTGGACACCCTTATACCCATAATATAGCATACAGGAAGGAGGAGCAATCCTAGTGCCATTCTCTTCTTCTAACTACATTCTCTAGTAAATTGCATACCAAGTGTTTGTTTAAATTCCCTAGTCAAGTTCTAGTTTTCTTGAGCTATAATCCCTAGAATTAATTGCAAAGCAAACTTTGTTTCAAGGATTACTTTAAGAAAAGTGAATTCTCACCTACACTTCTCTCCCATGGGATGACCCCAACCTCGTTGGCTTTATATATTTCATATGACCTTACTACTCTTCAAGTCGAGGGGAAGGATTGAACATGATCAGTTATCAAAACAACGATCCAGAGGACAACAAAAAAACAAGGGATATGGAGAAAATTTACCTGCATAACTTTCCGGGTTAGGGTCACACTTATGCCTCTTTGGATCATCAAGTCTGACAGAACCCCAGCAAAATAGCCAGTCAACGCCATCATACTCCACGGAACAGCACTAAACCATGCTGCTTTTCTAAGATCAACATGATATATCTAAAAGGACAGATACAGCTATATCACTACAATCATCACAAAAAATATATTGAAGTCACTTAGAGGATGTAATAACGACACCCATCTGCAATAGATACTCACTGTTTTGAAGTAAATGGGCATCCATGATAATATAACAAAGAATCCCTGCATCAAGAACAAAGAATTACCAACTAAGACTGAATAATTTAGAAACTTAGTATAAGATAGGCGAAATACATAGACAGCTCCTTATAGTTGTCACAGAATTTTCAGTTAGACACTTTTACAAAGCCTGTAATCTATACGACACCTAACATAATACAAAATATATATTATAAGCACCTCATGCAAATGTGGCACAATCACTGGCTCTTACTACGATGTAGGCAAGTGAACCACTGAATTTCTTCTCTTTTCTCCTAATTCTTCTTCCATAGAGAACCCATACATCATCTATTTTGCTGTCATAACAGCTCACTAAGCATCCACATACTTATGTATCCCAAGCAAGAATCTATCATCAAATTCTAGGGTTTCTAAGAGAACACATCTCAAGGTTCAAGAATAGACTTTTGGGACTCTTCTTCAACATTAGGATTTCAATTGGAGCGATCTAAGGTGTGTAAGGCTAACTCTAAGTGTGGGAGCATCATTGTTCCTCCCTACAATCCGTTTTTTCCATGTCAATGTAATTGCATTCATGAACTATTAAGTTATGTACAAAAAACCATGTTTTCCATGAATTTCCATTCATGAACCAATTAGGGATATCCTATGAATTCAGTGGTGTTCGTTCATGTAGATTTAATTTGAACTCATGTATGAATTATATGTATATGCTCATAATTATTCGATTCAATGAGCTCCACAATTTTGATACAAAGTATGGTTTATGAAAATTGAAAAATATGTTTTTTTTCCCTTCAAAGAGGATCTTAATGATTTCTGTTAGAATGAGAAAGGTTTACACAATCTTACACATAATAGGAATAGTTTATAGTCTCCTACTTTGGTAAAGAATTGTATTATAGTGTCTATAAATAGGGTTCTCTATGTAATAATGAAAATTCACAATCAATAATACTTTCTTCAGATTTCTCACAATTTCTTTCAAGAACTTGCTTATAAAAGAAAAACCTATACGATTTGACCCAAGTCTTCACAATATGATTTATGAACTATGATTTGAGCCAAGGCTCCAACAATATGATTTATGAAATATGATTTAAGCCGAGGCTCAACAATATGATTTATGAACTATGGCTTATGGGATTTTAGGCCAAACATGTATCTCTCATAATCTCTACAATATATACACATGGTTCACGTCATGACTTATGAGGTTTCCAAGCTAAACATTTTTTCATGGGCATTACACCAAATTATGATATATGAGCTTAAAGCTATTCAGGGCAAGTTTTTGGAGTAATGGTTAACATTGAGAAGGATGAGTTCAAATAATGAATGCTCGGAACTACATTTGCCGCGGTAGATTTAGGATCGTTTCGTTGATTTGGGTAAATCCTCATGTTTTCCAAAGAGCATGTATGGATCCTTTGCTAGCAAATCATTTATGTACGTTTCATATCCAACAAGGTATGAGGCAACTTAGTTAATCAGGCCAAGATCAAACTCCATGTGTTTCCATGGTGGTTATGTCGGGTTAACATAAGAAGTAGAGTACATTATGATAAGAAAAGACTTCTATTTGAGTTATGATCCGTTTACTCTATGTTTTACTCATGATCTTCAATTATGCAGTTCACATCATGTTTCATTAAGCCATCTTACATACGGTACAATTCCATATGTACTTACCTATTGTCGAGGGCATTGCATTTTAAATGATGTCGAATCAGGTATTCAAGATGGTCAAGCAGAATGTTAAGTTTAATGTTTCAGCTCTTGGTGCGCTCCATTAGTTCTTAGACTATATAGTAAGTCCATTCGGTTGGTTAAGCGTATGGCTAGGCTAGGAGCCTTGTCCCGATAAACAGTTTATTCAGTCATGTTAGAGGCTTTATAGATGGTCAGTTAGTATACTCTTATGACCTGTATTCCAGTTTTGACGTACATGCTACTTCACGAACTTAAACAATGATTTATGAAAAATAGTTTATTTACAAGACTTATTCCCTTATGTTAAACGAATCCCTCAAGTTCTTTTAAATTATGCATTCTGCTCATGTCTAGATGTATGTTCTATGTTTATGCCATGATATGGGTTCGTTCGGGCCAGCGAAGGCATCGAGTGTCGGTGCCGCCTAGTGTCTAGGCTAGAGGCGTGAGACTTGCCCACAATTTTTAAAATTTAGCAAACCAAAAGACGTCGACAGATATTTAGAAATAGAAGAGGCAGCTCAGTTCACTAAAGCTCTAGCTATGCGTGGGGTCCGGGGATAGGCTTGACCGCAAGGGTCTATTGTAAATATGTATTGCACTAAGAGGAGACACATAAGTACCTTCAGCATGTTATGAAACTCAATAATTTGAAACAAAGTGAATTTCCTTCAGGATATCAATAACTTGTAATATTTACACCTAATATGATGGTGCTTTACAAATTCTTGATCCAATAAGATATGGACTTCTTGATAAGGCACTGTAGACTAGCACCTCTATAAAATTAAGCAAGCTAGCACAGACGTAGACAATTTTGCATTCATAGAGTTATAATTATACTATTAGAGATAAATATGCGTACCCAGCTATGCATGGCATTTGCAACAATTATAGACCATGTCGGTAGTTTGGAGAGTAAACGCCTGAAAGGAGGGATCCCTTTACTTGTTTTTGATTTACCCTCAACTATAGCGTGTATCTGCCCCTTGTTCTGTATATACCTCAATTCATGAATGGATATTTGCCGACTATGTTCAGGAGTACTAGAGGTAGCAGAAACCCACACTAAAACCCATAGGAATCCGGACAAGCCAAATATCACAAATGGTCCGAATAGGCCACCTTGTGACATAAGTATAGGAGAAAAGGTAAGTCCAATAGCACTTCCAAGCTGAAAACCAGCCATGGCAAGTCCAACAGCCCTTGAGCGCTCAGTAGGAGGAAACCATCTACAGGGAAAAGCACCAGTTTTAAAGCAACATGTTAAACCAGATCTTTCAGTTCTACAGACTACTATCACAACTATTTAGTATAGAGACCATATTATAAATTCAAAAGTTTCTTGACTTCAATACCTTGCAATCATATTATTCATGCAAGGAAGAGCAACCCCTTCGGCAATTCCTAGCAGCATCCTCATGGCAAGTAATGCCCATAATGATGCTTCTGCTGCCCAAGGAGTTAGAAGTGTGGCCATGGACCATAAAGCCACACCCCATGCCATCACTAACTTACCTCCGTAGTAATCCACCAGAGTACCCCCGGCTATTGGCGAGATCAGGTATCCCCAGAGAAATGATGACTGCCATTAGTAACTATTTATCAATCAGAACACTGAATATCAAATGCAAGGTCAGAACAGAAGTGGAAACATGATTTGTTAGTCGATTTCTTTCATTTCAAGTCAAAGATTTTTTTTCGTATGTTATTATAGCTACTATAGTAACACATGAATTCAAAAATTGGTCAGTACCTTGCAAATCTAGTTCTTTGGCTCAATTCAAGAAATGCATATTTATCAGGAAAATGCTTTACCATAAAAGACTCACACAATCAAATTCAAACTGCATTTAGATGTCCAACATCAGGCTTTTGGGAGAGAATAGTTTAGTTTTCAAATTTTCACATCAGAAAATAAGAGCACCGAAAGAAATCCAAATGAGTTCGATTGGTTGGGATTTATTGCCCTTTTCTACCTAAAAGTTTATGAGAAGTTTTTTCGCACTTATAGCGCATACGTTGAAAGTGTTCAATATAAGTCTATGAAAAGCTTTTGGCATTTACCACATGTTGGTTGCCCAATGTGAGGTGCCGCTGCATGTGAGTCATTGGACCTTGAGAAGGAAATTAAGAAAGCTCTCCCCCACACCCTCCACGGATTTTATATGGTGTGGTGGGCAATGGGGAAGGTGTTCATTTGAATTTGATTTATGAGTTATTAGCTTTCATAGATTGTTAAAACAGACCATGTGAATATCAGATTTGTACCCTTAGATTTTGTCACATTTAATTCCTCCCATTCACACCCCCACCCTACCCAGAAGAAAAGAAAGGAAAGAAGTGAACAGAAAACATAAAATGTTAGATGAAAATCTAATACGATGGTTCTGATAAACCTAGACTAAAACAGAGGACATCACCTTTTTTCCTTTTAGAAAATTAACATTGGAACTAAAATTAATGAAATCAGATTCTCACATAAGACAAGCATTTCCACACCTTGACGATATTTTATTTTACTTTTGAAAATGGTAAAGTTGTATTCATCTGCAATGAGGGAATGCTCGCAACCAAACAAAAATTACAAGGCAAGTAGTCATGAATACAAAGAGCCTAGGAAATCTACTAATTGATCTACTTCATATAAACCCTCCCTCTTCTTTACACCTTGACGATACTTTTACAAGAGCTCTGACTTGAATCCTAACTAGGTAGACGCCTAGGATCTGAGGTAAAAATTGAATTTATGAATCAAAGCGAACTTTTCTTACAGCAGATCCACCCTATAATATTTCAAAGAAAAAGTTAGCAACATAACAGATGAATGACTTAATATCATCGAAAAGGTCACATAATAATTCATTTTAAGGTTGGATCTCTTCAAGCAATCAAGGAGACGAAAACCATGGTAAGTAAAAGGAGAAAAGGTTGATTGACTTGCATTGCTGATGAAAATCAAAGAAAGTCAGCTTTGACACTAGCGAATGTAGACAGAATTATCCTAGTTGAATTATTTCTTTCTTTCTTTTAGTCAAGAGAATGCTTCTTCAACTTGGCCAATGAACTTGTGGACTTCATTTTCCAAGCCAAAATTTTGAACTTGCAAGTTTATATACAAGCACTCTAACGTATCCACACTTGGAACGGTCATGAATATAAGATATGATGTTCTAGTAAGTTTGATGTAAGATATAAGAGATAAACTTTTTACCTATATTCATAAAAATATGTATATTTACTCTTATTAAATCCACAACTATCCATGTGAGCAATTTCCAAATTTATTTACTAGAATAGTTCAGAATGTAATTAATTGAATTGGTGAAGAAATAGGGTGTGGAGTAGAAAAAAATTAATGAAAGTACCTGAACAACGCCAGCAAAAGATTGACGCCAACCATGAGAAAGAGATAGGGGAACGATAGCGACTGACATGACAACTCGATCTGCGTTACATAAAGCCAAAGACAAGGCTATCATTGCCACAACTTTCACTCTCTCCGAAGTGATGAACTCCACAAAGCTCCCTTGTCGCTGTACTGATTGAAATTGAGAATCATTGGAAGAAGCTCGTATTCGATTACTCCGAACCGGAACTTCGGTTCTGAAGAAAGTGTAAGCAGTTATCAATTTGAAACAACAGTTGTGATTGGGCGGATATTTGCAGTTTGAAGGCAACTTGATGTTGAATACTAACTGTTTACCAAAGGAATTAGGTTTCCTAAAGCTCGAACTAGGGCTGAGATATCGGAGAGTCGCCGGAGAATTCATCTCGAGAATAGTGCTGTGGTGTTATCGAAAATGATTTTGCATTGAATTACGGATGATACCTCGTTCAAGGCATTTCATTTTGTTCCCTAATGTCACGGCGGCATGAACTTGATGATGAATAAATAGCATATGTGATTTGACGTAATTCTTAGTTTTCGCAAATGCCGTTACGGAGTCCGTTTGTTCCACTCAGCTCCTGGATCAGATATTGCTATTCGTTGGCGTCGTTCAATTTTTCTTCTTATATTTGGATTATTACATAATTGCAGGCGTCCTTCAATTAGATAATTCATATACTACTTCCTTTTATTTTTAACTACTAAAAATTAATAATCACGAAATTTATAAAATAATACTTAAAATCTATTAGTCATTAAAACTAAAACACTATATTACCTTACATACAAGATTTCATAGTAACAAATATTAATAATGTAAAGGAAAATGAAAATTATTACATCTTATCATTCATTCTTAATAGCATAAGTATAAACTAATGACAGTAAAAATACATACCAAGATCTGTAACATAAACAATGGTCAGTGAGACACTCAACAGGACCAAAGTACACAAATATTTAATTGTAAATAAGAAGAAGAGAAGAAGAAGAAGAAGAAGAAGAGGTTCAAAACTTTTGTAGTTTTAAAATGAGAGGAAATTCCTCTATTTATTAACAACAAAGGATAGTGTGAACAAATGTTTATTGTGTCTTATCGGAAAGGTTACAATTATTTGGAAAAGTCACAACCCTTCGAAAAGGTCACAACCTTTCATAAAAATCACAATTTTCATAAAAGTTGCAACTTTTCATAAAAGTCGCAACTCTTCATAAAATGCGCTACTCTTCATTAAAGTTGCAACTTTTCATAAAATGAAAAGGCTAGTTTTGGAAATAAATAAACTAAAAGTGATTTTTGGTTTGTGGTAGCGCCACGTAGGCGGACATAAGGTTCTCTTTTATATATATACTAGTAAAATTACCCGCGCTTCGAGCGAAAATTTAATATCACAAAATTTATAAAATAATACTTAAAATCTATCAGTCATTAAAGCTAAAACACTATGTTGTCTGATTACGTAGTAAAGAACATTAATAATATAAAGAAAAATGATAATTATAACATCTCATCATTTATTTCAATCAATCATCTTTAATTTGATTTTATAATTAATCATTTGCCTCCAGAAAGTGTTACTATTTGATATTTTTGGGAAATTAGATGAACATCAACATGAGATACTAAATTTTCTATAATTTTTATCTATACTAACAATTATAACAATAACTTTACGAAAACATGAACAACAACGTTTAAAACTCGTACTCAAAAACAATAATTAATATCATAAGCACAAATTAATGATTGTTAAAAATATACCAGAATTTATAACAATAGAATGAAACAGAAAGAAAAAATGAGTCCACTGAATGCATAATGTCCCCTTAAGGAAATTATTCCCCTCTAGTACCCGAGGTTTGAAGGAATAGATCTTCTTAGGATGAAACGATTCTATTCACAATTGTATTGATACAGAAACAATTGTGTCAGTGTGCCACTCAACAGGAGCAAAGTACCAAATATTTAATTGTGCAAAAGAAGAAGAAGAAGTTCAAAATTTTCATTTTTTAAAAATGAGAGGAAATCCCTCTATTTATAGACATAAAGGGTAGTGTGAACAAATATTTTTTGTGCCTTATTGGAAATGTCACAAATATTTGGAAAAGTTACAACCCTTCAGAAATGTCACAACCTTTCATAAAAGTTACAATTTTTCATAAAAGTTGCAACTCTTCATAAAAGTCGCAAATGTTCATAACAGTCATAACTTTTCATAAAAGTCACATCTTTTCATGAAAGAGGAAGGGTAATTTTGGAGATAAATAAATTTAAAAGGAAATTATTGCTTGTGGTGGCCCCACGTAGGCGGACCTAGGGTTTTCTTTTATATAAGTATAATATATATGATATGATTGTTATAGTTTCCTTTTTTTATGGTAAAACTATAAAAATAATTTTAATTAATATTTTATGGTGTATTTTTTTCATCATAGCAATATGCAAAAAAAAAAAAAGTAATTTATAGTACTTTTTTTTTTTTTTATAGTTTTTGAGTATCTAAATTTTTTGTTTAAAGTATTGAATTAATGTAATATAATTTAACTTTAAAAATTAGTCAAATTGACTTTCAAAAAACACATCATGACAAATAAAAATGGATAGAGGGAGTAAATATTTTTTCTATTACTTCATGTAAAATTTAAGTTCCTGATCTAGCCTTTATCTCTAAAGACAAAAATTATAAAGTATCTTATAAATCCAATATAATCAAGGAATGCATTAATAATTTTTTAAAATCTCATAAGCTCCATGTTGTTTTAAAGCCAAACGTTATTTTATAAAGGCGGAATGGTCTAGGAGACTCCTATACTTGGCTCCATTTGTCACTTGCCATCCTTTTACACACGACTTTGTCAACTGAACCCTCGAACCCACTGAAACACGACATTTTAAACCCGCTTTTTCTGACTTGTCATCCTATGTGGTAAAAACAGCTCAAGTGCGTGAATTACACTCACTTTAAAAGTGTGATAGGCTTTTAAAAAGCTAATAACAGTCATTTTTGGCTATTACATCAGTCATCTTGTTACGACCCGAGAGCACCCCCTAGTCGTAACACGGCGTACTCGACTCCGAAGGGGTCTAATACAAGCCTCTTAGCTCATTCATTGCATTTGACATATAGAAATAATGCGGAATTAAAACTTTATTTAAAACCAAACTATCAAAAACTCAATTATAAAGCAGCAGAAGACTAAGTCTCACATGACCATCTTAGACAAACTTTAACAAGATAGGGTCACGGCCCTTTACGATTGAAGTACAAACAAAAGTCTTAAAACATAAAAAAAAAAACTAGAAACATAAAGTCCTTGTCCTCGACATATGAGGACATACCAAAAGAGGTCTTGAGAGAACTCTAATCCCAAGCTTCACTATGGAGAATCAAATCGAGTGCCAATCCCCACACTTTATAAGAATAAAGAAATATGGGCTAGCACACAGAAATGTACTAAGTATGATGACCATGCAAAAACATGCTTTAAAAGGACATTTTGTTGAAAGTCATGCTTTATGCCATTTTTGTAAAACTTCATGAACATTGATACAAGAGAGGCATAATATAAGTTACCACCAACATACAAAGTCACATAATTCACATTTGAGCAAAATCACATATAACCCCTTACCTTCACCTTGAACTTCCACCTCAAGTAAACCACAAGTTATACCTTGTGCAATGTATGAATAGCGTCCCATACCACCACCCATACTAAGGAACCACCTTAAGGTCACCAAAACTGAACTCACCATTCATCCATTCCACCTTTACACAACAAAGCATTTCAGAGACACAAACATTACATGAATCACATCATCACATTAAGACCAACATATAAGACAACTCTAAGTTATACTTGTGCAATGTGTAAGTAGCATCCCATACTACTACTCACACTAAGTACTTCTTTGAAGTCACCCTAGACAAGACACATTCAGATACAATAGACATGACAAGGAAGTAACTCATAATGCATTCTAAGTATAGCATGCATCTTTACATTTAAGCATTTAAACCAACATTCTTCATTAGGTTCATTTAGGACACATTCATGCATTTAGAGGACTTTCATACATTTAGTCATTAAAACTTAGAGAACTTACTATAGCCCCTTCAAAGCTTACTCATGCAATGTATAGATAGCATCCCATACTACTACCTACACTTTGTAGTACCTATCAAGTAACTAGAGTGCACATCTCACATGATGGGAATAAGCATTTAACCGACATAGACCATGTGAGTTAGATCATGGAATCCGATGTACTATCCCATATCGTAAGGGTTGGTCTACTTGCCTAAGGTAAACCGGTTAACATTAGCTCGAATGGAATCCGCTAGCTAATATCCTATGTGGGCACATAGTTATAGGATAGGAAGATGTTCATTGGAACTCTAACCTAACATTGGGAGAGTTTCCATCTAACCATATCCACTCGATACTTAGCCTACATTCCCATAGACTATTTCATTCACATTACATTAGTGTATTAGGGAGGAATGCCATAGGCCTGTCGACCCATGATACATCATTACCAAGGAAGGAATGCTATAAGCCTACCAATCCATGGTACATTCAAGGATAGCTCTAGGGTCCATATGAAAGGAATGTTATAAGCCTATAGATTCATGGTCCCTCATTACATTCTTGTACTTATGAAAGGAATGTCACTAGCCTATCAATTCATGGTACATTGACTCATTAAGAAAGGAATGCAACTAGCCTATCGATTCTAGAGTCTTCGTTACATTAGATCATTTATGAAAAGAATACATAAAGCCTATCAATTCATAGCCATTAAGTCAAGACACATTCATCACTCATATATGAAAGGAATGCATAATGCCTACCAATTCTAGATTCAACATTCACATTATAGGAACCTTTCACATTCCATCATTTTCATTCATGAGTGTCAAATTGAAAAATACTAACACATGAATACAAGATCATCATTCTATCATTGAATCACATGTAAATCCTTCACATTATACAACATCATTATAATACTTCAATTCATCACACTATGCCTTCAAGGTCATGATCACAATGTACATAGTAAGTAAACACCTCCACCTTTCAAGTGGATCAATAATTCAAGCACAATTCTACATTAACATGAAATTAGGTCAAACTTTCCCTTTCAAGGCTATGATCACCAATCCTCAATTCACCAACAATTCACCATAATTAGGCATAAATGATGATATAATTCAACAATCTAAATCAATCTAAGGATAAATCCATTAACATTCATTCATGATCAACAAACCCACTTCATAAGTCACAATTTAGGAATTGAGAGAAACCATGGGTTCATAGAGTTTTTCATCTTAAATCATCAATTAAACATCAATATAATCATAACTTGTCATTTGAAAATGTTTGATGCAAGAACCCATGAGATTGAGTAAAAACCTAGGGTTTTTCATGAACTTGAAAACTTTGAAATTGACTCCAGGGTGAAAGCTAACCCTAGATGAATGATCACCATACTTTATTCTTGAAGAAGCCCACAAAATTGAAGAAGAAACAGCTTGAAATCCCCAACCCTAGCTTGAACTTAACCTTGATCTCTAATGGAGTTTTTGGAGAGAGCTTTTTAGGAGAGAAGGGTTTGATTTGAGAGATGAAATCTAAATGAGTGTTTTAATGTTTTAATACTCTTAAAATACCTTAAAACACTTAAAATAACCATCCACATACTAATTGGGACTTGGGGTGAATATACCACTTCACCCCTAAGTTGACCGTGTCCCTTGACAGATTACAGGTACCATTCCCGAGCCCTGGACTCACGGACCTGAGTCCATTCATGGACCGTGGTCTGGGGCTGTGGCATGGTTTTGGGGGTGTTGACCTATGGAGGCCATCCACGAGGTGTGGATGGACCTACGGGTCGTGAACCCTATCCGTAGGTCATGAAACTTTGGCCAAGTTTGGTGATTCTTTAGGGGCTTGGGGGTTAGACTAAGGGTCCTCCTCAAAGACCCCTAGGGGACCTTGACATTGGACCCCTAAACCCCTCAACCAATGCTCAGGAAAACATACAACAACATCAAACCTCATGACAAACACAGACGCACACATGTTAGGCTCTAGTTTCACTAGTTCGTTTTTAGGGTTGTTACACTATGCCCCACTTAGGAACATTCGTCCTTGAATGACACTTGAAACACATTAAGGGGTAACGACTCAAGGCTAAAATCCCACAATCGTGCATGCAACATCAATATAAATGCATAAACATAGAAGGAAACATCAACTCCACATCAATAAGCTCAAAACACAACAAAAAGGTAGGAACTACATCTACAAACTCATTATGCATCAAAACTTCACATTTCTCATTACATTGGAGGAACTTCCTTCTCCAAATCACATCATTCTCATTACAACATCATTAGGCATATTATGCAATTTCTCATAAAAGTACATTATGCAACATTTTCAAGAACACATTTAAGCATGCTCAACAAGTCAACTCATGAAACATTTAGGCAACTCATCATAGATGCATATTAACATGAGGAACACAATTCATGAAAACTCTTTTTTTTCTCATTTAAACAAGAATTCAATTAGATCATGCACAACATAAGGAGACTATGGAAACTCATATTCACACAAGACTCCAAAACATGCAACAAACTACTAGGAACTCTTGGTCACAAGCTTGAATAAGAATAGAAGGAAAGAGATAAGGATATCAACACTCTTAACAACCTTACTATTCAACATACCATCCCCCACTTAGGAGAAAAACCAACTAAGGCTATCATGAAGCAACATAAGGATCTCATCACAACAAAAAGGAACTATAACTCACCGGTACCTTCATCCGGATTAGCTCTTTTGTCCTTGTTATCTTAAAGGGCATATAAATGGTTCTTTTTTATATCATTGGGATCCTGGCCATCATAAGGAGCTTGTTTGGCCTCCCTTCCTCTAGTCGTAAGAGTAGGACAATTTCTCACTTGATGATCACTTTTGCCACACCCATAGCACCCACTAGTACCAGCTAGGCACTTACCATGATCCCTCTTCCCACAAGTGGCACAAAGAGGTTTAGAAAATTGAGATGCACCACCTTTCTCCTCATTAGACTTATGAGCGCTTGAAGAATCTTGGTTTGGAGCTCTCTTCTTGAACCTAGGTTGACCTTACTCATCGGATCTACCCCTCTTCAAATCCCTATCCACAGTTTGGACTCCTCAATAGATTGAGCATACACAATAAGTCTAGAGATGTACATATCATCATGGAGCATCGCCATACAACACTCTTCCTTAACTAGGTTGGATATACCGGTAACAAACCTACTAATCTCATCTCTAGGGTTAGACACCAACGATGGATCATACTTAGACAATAGGGTAAACTTCAAGGAATACTCCTCCACACTCATAGTACCTTGCCTAAGGTTTATAAACTCCTCCACCTTCATCTCCCCCTTCTCACGGGGAAAGTACTTACTAAGGAAAGCTCTCTTAAACTCTTCTCATTCTATAGGACCTACTTCAACCAGCCTATTGGCTTTCCATTGAGTGAACCACACTTGGGCCACATCTTTCAATTGGTAGGAAGCCAACTCCGCCTTCTCCCTAGAAGTTACTCCCATAAAATCTACTATCTTATAAACTTCATCCAAGAATTCTTAGGGATCTTTTCCCACTCTAGAGCCAAGAAAGATAGGAGGATTCATCCTCACAAAGTCTCTCAATCTTAAGGTCACGTTATTCTCATTAGCATTTACCCTAGGCCCTACATCTCTATTCGCTTGAGCCATCACGGCTCGGGCTAGGGTTAGAAAAGCCAACCTAATCTCTTCATTAGTCATGTCCGGGGGAACCACCACAAATTCATTCTATTGAGGCACTTGGTCACCTTGAAGACCTTGATCGCCTTGGGGAGGAACTCCCTCATTAACAATCTCCTCTTTCACTCTCCTCGGGTTAGCCCTTGTATTCATTTCCTATAAACACAAAAGAAGGATTAGGAAAAGGGCACTTATAAAACTTCACTCTAAGGCACGACTTCAAGAATATGAAAGAAGTGTAACTTTCTAACGTCCTATATCCTCTCGCTCATAGATGTGTCGCGACTCACACCAATGAACAAGACTCAACTAGACGTGGCTTGTGAGACATTGATCCTAAAGACCATTTTCAAAATTTTATGCTTTGATACCAAGTTTGTCACGACTTGAGAGTACCCCTTAGTGGTAACATGGCGCACTCGACCCCGAAGGGGTCTAATACAAGCCTCTTAGCTCATTCATTGCATTTGACATATAGAAATAGTGTGGAATTAAAACTTTATTTAAAACCAAACTATCAAAAACTCAATAATAAAATAGCGGAATACTAAGTCTCACATGACCATCTTAGACAAACTTGAACAAGATAGGGCCATGACCCTTGACAATCGAAGTATAGACAAAAGTCTTAAAACATAAAAAAAATTTGAAACATAAAGTCCTTGTCCTCGACATATGAGGACATACCAAAAGAGGTCTTGAGAGAATCTAATCCTAAGCTTCACTATGGAGAATCAAATCGAGTGCCAATCCCTACACTTTATAAGAATAAAGAAATATGGGCTAGCACACAGAAATGTACTAAGTATGATGACCATGCAAAAACATGCTTTAAAAGGGACATTTTGTTGAAAGTCATGCTTTATACCATTTTTGTAAAACTTCATGAACATTGATACAAGAGAGGCATAATATACGTCACCACCTACATACAAAGTCACATAATTCACATTTGAGCAAAATCACATATAACCCTTCTTTACCTTCACCTTGAACCTCCACATCAAGTAACCCTCAAGCTATACCTTGTGCAATGTATGGATAGCGGTCCCATACCACCACCCATACTAAGGCACCACCTTAAGGTCACCAAAACTGAACTTACCATTCATCCATTCCACCTTTACACAGCAAACCATTTAAGAGACACAAACATTACATGAATCACATCATCGCATTAAGACCAACATCTAAGACAACTCTAAGTTATACTTGTACAATGTGCAAGTATCATCCCATACAACTACTCACACTAAGTACTTCTTTGAAGTCACCCTAGACAAGGCACATTCAGATACAATAGACATGACAAGAAAGTAACTCATAATACAATCCAAGTATAGCATCCATCTTTACATTTAAGCATTTAAACCAACATTCTTCATTAGGTTCATTTAGGACACATTCATGCATTTAGAGTACTTTCATACATTTAGTCATTAAGACTTAGAGAACTCACTATAGCCCCGTCAAAGCCTACTCATGCAATGTATAGATGGAATCCCATACTACCTACACTTTGTAGTACGTATCAAGTAACTAGAGTGCACATCTCTCATGATGGGAATAAGCATTTAACCAACATAGACCATGAGAGCTAGGTCATGGAATTCGATGTATTATCCCACATCGTAAGGGTTGGTCTACTTGCCTAAGGTAAACAGGTTAACATTAGCTCGGATGGAATCTGCTAGCTAATATCCTATGTAGGCACATAGTTATGGGATAGGAAGATGTTCATTGGAACTCTAACCTAACATTGGGAGAGTTTCCATCTAACCATATCCACTCGGTGTTTAGCCTACAGTCCCATAGATTATTTCATTCACATTACATTAGTGTATTAGGGAGGAATGACATAGGCCTATCGATCCATGATACATCATAACTAAGGAAGGAATGCTATAAGCCTATAGATCCATCGTACATTTAAGGATAGATCTAGGGTCCATATGAAAGGAATGCTATAAGCCTATCAATTCTTGGTCCCTCATTATATTCTTATACTCATGAAAGGAATGCCACTGCCTATCGATTCTAGAGTCTTCGTTACATTAGATCATTTATGATAAGAATGCATAAAGCCTATCAATTCATAGCCATCAAGTCAAGACACATTCATCACTCATATATGAAAGGAATGCATAATGCCTACCAATTCTAGATTCAACATTCACATTATAGGAACCCTTCACATTCCATCATTTTCATTAATGAGTGTCAAATTGAGAAATACTAACACAAATACATTGAATATAAGATCATCATTCTATCATTGAATCACATGTAAATCCTTCACATTATACAACATCATGATAATACTTCACACTGTGCCTTCAAGGCCATGATCACAATATACATAGTAAGTAAACACCTCCACCTTTCAAGTGGATCAACAATTCAAGCAAAATTCTACATTAACATGAAATTAGGTCAAACTTGACCTTTCAAGGCTATGATCACCAATACTCAATACACCAATAATTTCACCATAATTAGGCATAGATGATGATACAATTCAACAATCTAAATCAATCTAAGCATAAATCCATTAACATTCATTAATGATCAACAAACCCACTTCATAAGTAACAATTTAGGAATTGAGAGAAACCATGGGTTCATAGAGTTTTTCATCTTAAATATTCAATTAAACATCAATATAATCATAACTTGTCATTTGAAAACACATGACATTGAGTAAAAACCTAGGGTTTTTCATGAACTTGAAAAGTTTGAAACTTCTTTGAAATTGACTCTAGGGTAAAGCTAACCCTAGATCAAGGATAACCATACTTTATACTTGAAGAATCCCATGAAATTGAAGAAGAAACACCTTGAAATCCCCAGTCCTAGCTTGAACTTGACCTTGATCTCCAATGGAGTTTCTAGAGAGAACTTTTTAGGGAAGAAGGGTTTTGATTTGAGACATGAAATCTAAATGAGTGTTTTAATGTTTTAATATTCTTAAAATACCTTAAAACACTTAAAATAACCGTCCACATACTAATTGGGACTTGGGGTGAATTTACCACTTCACCCCTAAGATGGTTGTATCCCTTGACAGATTACAGGTTTCATTCACGAGCCTTGGACTCACGGACTGTGGTCTAGGGCTGTGGCATGGTTTTAGGGGTGTTGACCTACAAAGGCCATCCACGGGGCGTGGATGGACCTACGGGTCGTGAACCCTATCCGTAGGTCATGAAACTTTGGCCAATTTTGGTGATTATTTGGGGGCTTAGGGGTTAGACTAAGTGTCCTCCTCAAGGACCCCTAGGGTGGTCCTTGGGGAGTCGTACCTTGATGTTGGACCCCTAAACCCCTCAACCAAAGCTCGGGACAATATACAACAACATCAAACCTCATAACAAACATAAACGCACACACATTAGGCTCTAGTTTTACTAGTTCATTTTTAGGGTCATTACACATCGTCCTCTTCAAATTTCCCAAATTTATTATTTCTCACTCATTTATCTCTCTCCAAATTTCTTCTTGTTATCCATAATTGATCAGGCCTAGTCGATCATTTACTTTATTTTTTTACTTGTTAAATTTTCTTGTTCTTCACAACGACTTTTCATTTTTGCTCGTAGGCTTCATGTTGAACTTAAAAGGTCAAAAACATCAACTAATTCAAAAAATTGTTTAGGGGCTGTCAAAAATACTCAAATGGTTATGGATGTGATTTTTTTTGATGGGCTGATATGACTGATCCTACATACCAAAAACAATACTACATGAAGAACCCATCAACAAATGTTGATCATGGAAGGTAGGAAAGTAGAAAAGACATGGAAGGCAAGAGAGAAAGGGGAGATCAAACTTTGGTATTGATATCAGTGTTGTTGTGATTGTTGTCATTTGGTTTCTATCTTTTGTATTTAAGATGTCTTGATGATTTTTTTCATTTGAGTACTATGGTAATGAAATATAATGTAGTAAAAATATCAAGTTTAAGGCTTATGGCTATCTATCCACAAATTCATAAACAAAAATAACTTGTTTGTCATAGCAAGTTAACGCAATAGATGAAAATTAAACTACAATAAAAAAAATTAAAATTACAATTGAAAAATATCATAGACAATGCCATTGACAATAGCTAGAAAAAACATGAGTCTTTACTATGAAATACTATGTGTCATGAGTGCTTGGTGTGGACTCCGTGGTTGGTGTGACATGAGTTCTTTTGGACTGGGTGCTTGTAGTGGCATGAGTGCATGTAGAAGAGTTGACTCGTTTGTAACTTTGTCTTGTAGTTGCCTTTGAGTAACTGCAGTTCCACCCTTCCACCTTAGTCCATTGGGTTTATAACCAAGATCAATATTGGTAGGTGCTGAAATCTTCAATATAGCACTATGTAACACTGTATCAGTAGTTCCAGACTATTAAATGACAATAATAATATCAGTTAGAGATTCTATAGAATCAAACTAAAGGTCCTTAAATGATAATACTTACCCTCTTTATGACACTACCATTTGCTCCAAATAGCACACGAAAACCAGCTGTTCTTGGCTTCTCTGCTCTTAGCCTCTTATATGCGGGATTTGCACCACGACTTTTAACTTTACTACTCCTCTTTGAGTCACTAGTACCAGTAGTTGACTGTTGAGTAATAAATTGACTTGTTGGTTGAGTAACACTTGCAAAATTTACAGAAATATTTGTAGCACTTCCACCCGTAGTTATTGCCCTTTCAGCCGTTGCTGAAGTAGTAGTTGGTCATTTAGTAGTTGCACCAACACTTTCACCAGTAGTAGTTGCCCTTTAAGTAGTTGTTGAAGTAGTGGTTGGTCTTCTAGTAGTTGCACCAACACTTCTACCATTACATTGTGCACTTCGAGCAGCTGTTGAAATAGTTACACCAATGGTTACACCTGTGTAAGCTGCTAAAGTAGTGTCAACTTTGCTAACAGGTGTTGTAGCAGTTCTTGTAGTTGAAGTTCCAGTATTATAGCCATTTGTCTACATACATAATATTCCAAATTGCATTCAGAAGTATTGACAAAATAAATTTCATTAGTAAAATTGAAGAATATAAAGCAAAACTTACAGCAATTGGACATCCTTTCTTATCATGTCCAAAATTCTTGGACAAAGAAAATTTTATTTTTATTCCCTTCTGTCACGACCCAAAATTCACATGTCATGATGACACCTATGTTCTCAACTGATAGGTATGCCAGCCCACTACTTTTAACTAAATAATTAAGGTTAAAAGATAAACAACAAGCAGAACATCTCAAACACTAAGTTTTTTAATAAGTACGAAATGTGGAAAGGTAAAATACCACCCAAGATTTTGGTGTCATAAACAAAAGAGCTTCTAAAATATGGTACAAGTCTGAAACTAAAATGACAAGTATAAACGTAAGAGGAATCCTATCTAAATACTAAAATAACAGAATAAATAATAAGATAGAGGGAGGTGTGACCTGCGAAACAGTCAAACAACTCACCACAACTCCAAGATACTCCAAACTCAGACTAAAGAAAAGTTGCACGAGTTGTGCTCATAGTTGGAATCGAATATGAAGCACAAAAGTGTGCAACAAGTGTAGTATGAGTACGAAACTACATGTACCTAATATGTCTCATAGATTGACAATTAAAAAAAATAGTAAAATAGTATTTAAGAAAATCATCCTTTAATTTTACAAGTCTACATTATACTTATCATTCAAATTTCATCAAATAAGGGTAATCAAATATCACGTAATGTCCAATCACCCAATAAACATATAAGCAAATACCAATAAAAGATGTAATGAGATGCAATACCATGAAATAATATACCTTAGATACCAAATACTCTCTCAACCATATATACATAATACTTCTCGAAAATACTTCGAGAGTTCATGACCTATGGGAGACTCGCGGGTCAATATATTGACACAGACGATCTCCATGTCTCTGTGTAGACCATCTCAATGCACTATCATAAAATCAAACAATCCCTAGCATGGACAATCTCCATGTAGCCAACTTATAATCATAACATCTCATAATCCCATCCCGAACAATCTCCATGTGACCAACTTATACACAATCTCATGTCAATGCATGTGCACAATATGATTTCGATAAAATAGGATGATGAAGCATCTCAATCAATCAAATATCGGTATGATATATTGATGAGTCAGGGATTTCGACTCATTTAAGGCTTAATATCTAGAGTTTTAGTATCCTAAATGCATATTTATGCTCTAAACTTATGTTTAAATGCTATTTTTCAGCAATGAAGGAAAAAGAGCAAGGCAAGGATATTACCAGACAAAAAAAGAGCGAAAAGGCTGAAGAAAATAAAGACTAATGATCTTTAAAAGTTCTAGCAGGCCAGCCCTTGGACAAAGACAACTCAGCGATTGAAAGGGTAAATCGGCGAATCGCTGACTAGATCGGTGAAGGACGTTCTGGTTGCCTAAAGTTACAAAGTGACTGGTAAAAAGGCAAGTCAAAAGATGACAAGAATGAGCACTTGGTACAACGCTGAACAGGTCGGCAAGCCCGACCTCGATCGCCTAAAGTTACAACATATAGAGGGTGAAAAGTGAGGCTAAGAAATCGATAGAAGGAACATTCAGCTCATCGCCGACCAGGTCGGTGATGCCAGACTTATTTTGTTGAATGGCTCAGAAATTGAAAATTTGAAAGAGTATAAATGCAATTTTAAAAAGAGAGTTGCAGAGTTTTGAAGTTATGAGCGAGAGCTTTTGAGAGTCCCTACATTGGGTTTTTGATGCCTAACGCCGTTCTTTAAGTTTTTAAGTAGATATTTAAGGTTTTATTGTTTTGGAAGTTAATTCAAGAACTTGGGAGACTTGTAGATTGTTACCCAAACTAATGGAAAACTTAGTTGGTAACTATTTCTTGCTTTTTACTATGTGTAGCTAAAACCCCCATTCTTGGGGGTGTGATTATGTGATTGAATGCTTAAATTAGCTTATGAGTGTTAGTATTTACTGATTTAATTGTTGATTTGAAGTGGGTTCAATTAGTAGTTGAGGTTTAATTGATGAATTGTAATTGCAAATGCAATTCTAGCATATATAATGACCTCAACTATCACTAATATATGATATACCGTGAGTTTATGGTATTTTTGATGCAGTTCACTTAGAGTTTGAGTGTGTCTTTGGCTATTTTGTTAGTAGATATAATTTTTTATGTAATATTTTGCAGGAAATTGGTTCAAAAGCGGTTGAGAGAAAATGGGACTAAATTGGCAGCAGCAGCAACCAACGAAGCCAACCACAGACCGTAGGTCTAGTGATAGCCCGTAGGTGATGTTCAGGGAATTCTAACCAAGTGTGGAACCACAGAAGCAATAACAGATCGTAGGTCGAGTGACGAATCATCCTACACATCTACCGATCTGATCAGAGATATGGAGTTCCAGTACCTGAACCACGGAGGCGACCCACAAACTATAGATCAAACCACGGTTCTAGGTCCTTTCGTCAGTAAAAACCGCATTCTAGACTAATTTTTCTTTCCTAGTTGGTTTGGTTTAGGATTTAGACTCTATAAATATGGGTTGCAATTTCCATTTTTTGGAGTTAGATATTATTGTAGACATTTTTTTTTTGGTCTTTAGGAATTATTTTGCAAACTCTTAGCAATTTAATTTCCGAAAGTTGGTTTATGCAATAGCACTTTGAATTTCAATTCAAGATTTCGACTTTCATCTATTCTAATTATAAGTTCATTATTTCTTTTAACCTAATTATGAATTGTGAACTCTCAAGCATGAGTAGCTAAATCCACAACTAGGGTTGTGGAAGCCATGAGCAATTAACAACGTATGAATAATAACTAAGTAGTTTTTGAATAGTGTTTATGCATGTATTGTTAATCTTCTCATTTAGAAGTCTTTCTAGCGGTGTACACCATTAGAACTCACCTCATTCCTACTTTCCTTACCAAGGGGTAACGAATGAGAAAAGTATTAAACAATATAGATTTAGTTAAAGATTTGTTGCTATCTAATAGTCTGACTTTAATCAATTGACTTGAGGGTGAATACCCAACTAATTTTACATGATGACTAATCTGGGGTGAATGTAAGGGTTAGTAAAGCACACACTCGTAGATTTACCAAGTCGTGAGTGAAAGTTCCTACTAAGATTACCAATCACGTAGGGATACATAACTTAACGGCCTTGCATGTCAAACACTAGGATATGATTACTATTATTAGTATTACTGCGTTAAGAGCTTGTGGGGAACACATATACCCTAGTTTCCATCTTATATTGATATTCAAACAGTGAATCTTGCTTACTTGTTACTTATTGATTCAAATCAACAATCTATTACTTTAGTTACAAAACCTCCTATTTACTTTTCTCAGAAATAGTTTGACTAAAAAGAGATAATTATGAGTTAAGTTTAAGTCTAAACCATATTACTCCTGGGATCGACCCCAACCCTCAAGTTGGGTTCTTTACTTGATAACGATCGGGGTGAAATGATCTCATGGACCCCTATACTTGTATGTTTTGTATTATGGACCCTTCTACTCAACCATTATTAATTGAACCCTTTAACCCATTAAAACACAGTATATCAAAACCTTCTGACCATTGACCATGCTTATGTGGCATTAAAATGAATGAGTTGGTGAGCAAGTGTAACACACAAATGTAAAGGCAAGTGAAGAACATATTTAAAATTTTAAAATATAAAATAATAATTTTTTTAATAAAAAAGTCTTCTTCTTCCCCTCAGCTTACCTTCTTCAGTCATCCCCCTCCTCTATCCCCACCCCAACCTTCCTTTTCAGCCCACCCTCCACCCTAATCCCCCTTTTCAGCCATCCCTCACTCCCGTATCTGCCCTAACCCCCTTTTTTAGTAATCCCCAACCCCATATCCACCTCAACTCCCTCTTTAAGGCTTTAGCTTTCCCTTACCGCATCTTTGCCTCAACTTACTTTTTTTCAGCCACCCTACCCCACTAGTAGACCCAATTCTTTTTTTTTTTTTTTTAAATTTCCATTTTGGTTTCACCAAATACCACCATTAAAGAGTAAAATTTCAAAAATACAAAAGGCTTACAAAGGAAGGAAAAGAAAAGGAAACAAATAGAGTTTAATTTAGATCTAATTTAAGATTCAAGATTTTCTTTTCGAGACTTTCATTTTCAATGTCCCTCTTTTTTTGTATGAAGACAAGTTAAATGGAATAAAACATTTTTTTTGTATGAAGACAAGTTCAAATGGATGAAAAAGAGACTATGAAGGTGTAATGGTGGTGGTGATGGTGGTTGTTGGTCGGGAGAGGTGGGCGAAAATTGGGGGAAGGTGAGAGAAATAAGAATTTAGTTAAAAGAATTATTTTACCTTTTATTTCATATTTTGATCAATAATTTTTAAAAATAGTTAATGAAGATAACTAAGACGTGTTATTAGTTTATGTGATATGGATTTAACATGTCATCTATTTAAGGGAGAGTGGGCTACACACATGATATAAGGGGTTTAAAAATAATCTTTTGATTGAGTTTAACGGTTTATTTGGTAAGGAGTTAAGTAGAAGGATCCACAATGCAAACACATACAAGTACAAGGATCCATTAGATCATTTCACCTAACGATCGCTTATGCTTCTTTTAGTCAAGTATTTCCTGATTTCACATTTTTTTTTGTTTTTGTTTCCTACAGGTTTATACTCTAGTGTATGCCAAGTACACAAAGTCGAGGCAAACCCTTGACCCTCTATGATCCTGAACTAAGAAAAAACTTTGAGAAAAATGGCAAATCTAGGGTACACAAAATACAATCGGGGAGGGTCAAGGAGATGGAGTTGAATTGCAGCCTCTTGGAGTTATTAATGTGCCTGCTCAGGTTCATGGTGGTAATCTAATCGAAAATGAAGAAAGGATGAAGAATCCACTAACACCAAGGTTTAATGATAACTACAAGGTTGTTTATGATTTAGTTGGATCAGATGGGCCTATTGTTCTCCCTCCTCTACCTACAAGACATACATTTGTGGTGACCAACAATCTTATACAAATGCTTATGACAAGAGGGTTGTTTGTTGGGTTGGCTTCAAAAGATCCATATGCTCACATGGCTAAATTGTCAACTTTCTGTAAGATTTGTGTAGGATGACCAGAGTTGGATATGGATGTTATAGGTTTGAGAATATTCCCACTGTCGTTGATCATTGATGCTGTTGTATGGTTTTCTGAGCTTCCATATAATTCAATCTATATATGGGATCGGCTGCATAAGGTGTTCATAGAAAGGTATTTTCCGGTGTCCAAGAAATTAAATCTTAAGGATAAACTGAATAACTTCATGGCGCTACCCAGAGAGTCAATAAGCAGTTCTCGGGATAGGTTCACGGGGTTCATGAGGAGTGTTCCGAATCACCGCATATATGATGAGTCATTGAAGGAGTACTTTTACAGAGGACATGATGACAATGGAAGGGCTGTGTTAGATACCATTGTTGGAGGATCATATGGTGAGTGCACTTTTGAGGAGATCGTTGAAAAACTTGAAAGGATTTCACAAAAAAATAAGGCATGGAGCACTAGAAAGGCAAATATTGGTAGGAGCACATTCGCTATCTACACTTCACCAAGTCAATCAAATGATGACATTTGTGAAGAGATGGCTCAAATGAGGTAAATTGGATTAGTCCTAAAGCATATGAGTGGGAGTGCAGAACAAGTGAATATGGTAAATTATCTAACTAGAACTCCACCACCGCCAGTTGAGGAATGTTACTATGAGGAGGATGCAAATTTAGTTATTGATTAGACGGGGGGTTTCCAAACCAACACCCAAGGTTCCAATTCGATAATTAGCACCAGGGTCAAGGAAACCAAGGTCGAAACTATGGCAACTACAACCGAGAGGGGAATTATGTCTAGGATAGGAATGTCAATCATGATAACAACTACAATTGGAAGAACTATGGCAACAGGAATGAGAAAGTTGGGCCCTATATTCCACCTGGTAATAGAGAATTTGGTAATAAAGAGGGTAATACTAGTGTGAATCGCATTGAAGATATGATGCAGAAGATAATGAAGAGGTTTGATGCAACTGATGAAAATGTGATGCAGAAGATGATGAAGAGGTTGCTGCCCATGTTGTGTCGATCAAGCAACTTGAACAATAGTTTTGTCAGTTGTCCACTATTGTGAACCCACATCAGCCTGTCACACATCTTAGCAACACCATCCAAAATCCAAAAAATGATGGGCATTGTATGGCAGTCACTACTCGCGGAGGAAAACAGACTATTGATCCCTCCATGTGGTCTGAGGTTGGAAGAGTGTTAGAGAAAAATGCAGATGAGATTGAGGTTACTGGATATTCAAAAGATGCTTTAGAAAGGGAAGTTGAGGTGACCCAAAAGTTGTTCCCATGTTTAGACCTCCACCTCCCTTTCCACAGAGATTGGTGAAAAAGACTGAAGAAGGAAAATACCGTAGGTTTATAGAAATATTGAAACAACTTTCCATAAATGTCCCGTTGATGGAAGCTTTGTAGCAAATGATTGGGTATGCAAAATTCATGAAGGACTTGGTGACCAAAAAGAGGGCTGTCAGTTTTGAGGATGAAGAAAAGTTACAACATTGTAGTGCTATTGCTACTAGGTCACTTGTGCAGAATAAAGAGGATCCTAGAGCTTTCACTATTCCTTGTACCATCAGTATGTTGCACTTTGTGAAGGCCCTGTATGATTGGGGTGCCAGCATTAATTTGATGTCATTGTCGATTTATAAGAATTTGGGTTTAAGAGCTCCAAAACTGACTGTGATGCGTTTACTTATGGCTGATAGAATTGTGAAGAGGCCCATTGGAGTGTTGCAAGATGTCCTTGTGAAATTAGTGTCATTCATCTTTCTAGTAGGCTTTGTGATATTAGATTGTGAGGTTGATTTTGAGGTTCCCATCATTTTAGGGAGACCATTTCTTGCTATTGGGCGTGCCTTGGTCGATATGGAGAGAGGATATATAAAGTTTTGATTAAATAATAAGGAGGGAACTTTTAACATATGTTGATTTATGAAGCAGGAAAGTGATCTTAAATCGGTATCCGTGGTGAATCACATTATGGGGCAAGAATCTGAGGTATCCATTGAGGAAAGGTTAGGGGTTGATGTTCTAGCAGCGGTGATGATGAATTTTGACAGTGATAGTATTGATGAGTATGATGAGCTAGTTGCTGCACTTGATAGGTTCGAGTTTCGTTTCAAGCCAAAACTGTTGGAATTAGATATGAAGAATCGTGACACACCACCTGCAAAACTGTCTGTTGATGAGCCTCCAAAATTAGAACTTATGTTTCTTCCATCTAACTTGCGGTACGTATTCTTGGGACAAAATAGCATGTTGCCTATAATCATTGCTACTTACTTGAGTAAAGGGCAAATAGAGGCCTTAGTATCGATACTGAAGCGGTTTAAGAGCGCTATTGGATGGACTATTGAGGACATTATTGGGATTCCCTCAGGCATTTATTCTCACAAAATCCAACTCATGCCAGACAATAAGCCAAGTATTGAACCTCAAAGGAGACTAAATCCCCCTATGCAAGAGGTTGTGAAAAAGGAGATTATTAAATGGCTGGATGCTGGAGTTATATACCCTATTGCTGATAGCAGTTGTGTCTTCCCTATTCACTATGTACCTAAGAAATGAGGGATATTGTGGTTCCTAAAGCTAAAAAAAACTTGTTCCAATGAGTCCAGTGACTGGGTGGAGAGTGTGTATGGACTACCGCAAGCTAAATGCATGGACATAAATAAATCACTTCTCGATGCCTTTTATGGACCAGATGCTAGATCATCTCGCTGTCAAGGGTTGATATTGTTTTCTAAATGGGTATTTGAGCTACTATCAAATCTCCATTGCTCTGGAAGACCAAGAGAAGACCACCTTCACTTGTTATGGGACTTTCGCCTTCAAATGGATGCCATTTGGGTTATGTAATACTCCAGCGACCTTCCAGCATTATATGATATCAATATTTTCAGATATGCTGGAGGGAACGATAGAGGTATTAAATGATGATTTCTCTGTGATAGGTGAATCGTTTGATGATTGTTTGGCACATTTGGCTGAGGTACTCTAATAGTGTGAAGAGTACAATCTTGTGCTCAACTGGAAAAAGTGACTTTATGGTAAAAGAGGGTATAATACTAGGTCATCAAATTTCACAGAAAGGTATTGAGGTTGATAGAGCCAAAGTTGAGGTAATAGAAAATCTTCCACCATCTAACTCTATAAAAGGTGTTGTTTTCTTGGGCATGCAGGTTTCTACCGGAGGTTCATAAAAGATTTCTCAAAAAATTGCACACCCATTGTGCAAGATACTTGAAAAGAAGTGTAAGTTTGATTTTGATGATGCTTGTATGAGAGCATTTAGAGAGTTGAAAGAAAAGTTAACTTCGGCACCTATCATTATTTCACCGGATTGGGGACAACCGTTTGGAGTGATGTGTGATGCGAGTGGGGTGGTGCTTAGTATGGTATTAGGACAGAGGCAAGAGAAGATTCTTCATCCAATTTACTATGCCAGCAAAGCTCTGAATGTGGCTCAAAAGAACTATAGTGTGACTGAACATGAACTCCTTTATGTGGTTTTTGTATTCGAGAAATTTAGATCCTACTTGTTTGGTACTAAGGTCATACTGTATACTGACCATTCTGCATTGAGGTATATGATGGCTAAAAAGGATGTAAAACAAGGTTGATTAGATGGGTTCTTTTGTTGCCAGAGTTTGATTTTGAGGTAAGGATAGAAAGGGAACAGAAAATCAAGTCCCCGATCATTTTTCTAGATTGGAGGAGAAATCTATGCTTAAGCTAGGAGATGGGGCTGAGATTAATGATGCATTCCCTGATGAGAAGGTATTGGTTGCTTCTTATTACCTTATTCCATGGTTCACATATTTTGCTAATTATTTGGCAAGTGATTTAGTGCCTTCGGATCTACCATTTCACCAAAGAAAAAAGTTCAGGTCTGATATGGAGAATTTTTTTTGGGAAGAGCCTTACTTGTTACGTGTTTGTGCTGATGGAATTATTTATCGCTATGTGCCTGAGGTTGAGATGTGAGTATACTCGAGGCGTGTCATTCATCACGTATTGGTGGGAACCATAGTGGTATTCGGACTGCTCATAAGATCTTGTAGTGTGAGTATTACTGGCCTACCATCCACCAAGATGCTCATAATTTCACCAAGTCTTGTGATCGTTGCCAACGAGAAGAAGGAATTTCAATAAACCAAGAACTACCTATGAAACCGATATTGGTGATTGAGTTATTCGATGTCTGGGGCCTGGACTTTATGGGTTCATTTGTGAGTTCACATCTGATGAAGTATATTTTTGTTGCAGTTGACTATGTATCGAAATGGGTAGAAGCAATTGCACTTTCAAACAATGAGGGAAAGAGTGTCACCACATTCCTGAAAAAGAGCATCTTCTCCAGATTTAGTACACCTAGGGAAATTATCAGCAATGGAGGTTCTCACTTTTGTATCAAGTTGTTTAAGGCGTTGCTAGAAAAATATGGTGTTCGTCACAATGTAGCCATTCCTTATCATCCACAGTATAGTGGGAAAGTTGAGATGTCGAATAGAGAGATAATGCAAATCCTTGCAAAGATTGTGATTACCCACAGAACTAATTGGTCAAGAAGGCTTGATGATGCTCAATAGGCCTATCGCACCATATTCAAGACTCCCATAGGTATGTCCCCCTACCTACGTGTATGTGGGAAGTCATGACATTTGCCTGTAGAGTTAGAGCATAAAGCAATGTGGGCACTCAAGAAGTTGAATTTAGATTGGGGTTCCGCTTCAAGTCAAATATTGAATGAGATGAATGAGCTCGATGAGTTTCTCCTAAAAGCATATGAGAGTTCAACCTTGTACAAGGAGAAGATGAAAAAGTACCATGGTTAAAAGATTGAAAAGCACAAATTTGCTTCTAGTGATCTGGTGTTGTTATTTAACTCAAGGTTGCACTTATTTCCTGGAAAACCTAAGACCAAGTGGACCGGGCCAGTCAGAGTAACCCAAGTATTTCCACATGGAGTGGTTGAACTCGAGAACAAGGAAGGAACGAAGTTCAAGGTGAACAGCCAGAGGATAAAAGTTTATTTGGGGCAAGTTGAGAGTGTAAATGAGGTGATAGAGGAATAGAGTCTTGGTGAAGTCTGAGTAACCAAGGGATCTGCGTTATGCCGCGACGTTAAATCAAGCGCTACTTGGGAGGCAACCCAATATGTATAATCCGACTAACTATAGGAATTTACTTTTTGATATAGGGAGTTTTTCTTAAATTTGCAGTTTTTTAGATTGTTGTTTATTAATTTTTAGTTTAGTGTCGGCTAGATATAGATAGAATAGGGCCCATGAGATAGGTGTTGGTCCATCAGGTTCAAGGAGCACTACTGATGGTGTTCCCACTTTTGATGAGGGTGCTACTGATGGAGTTCCAATTGCTGTTCCAGTGGGTTTCAGGAAACCGTACCCACCCGCTTCTTGATGGGTCATCGGCGCTTATGCGCCAGAGGTTTGCTTCACCCCATGTTTTATTTTTTCATTTTTGGGCATTGAGTGCTCCAATTTTTCGTGGGGGTGGGCTAAATGGGTTGTGAGTGATAGGGTGAAGTTTGAGTAACCCAACTCATAACCCTCCCTTGGGGTTTACTTGCCTATGTTCTTTTTCCCCAAGGGACTGTTTTACTTTTCTATTGAACCGGCATGTGTAGGATTGTATGTATAGAAGTAGATAGAAAGAATGAAAGCATGATGGCATAAGAAGCATAAAAATTGATACCTGTCCTAATTTTTTTTTTTCAAAATGTGCTAGATCTATAGTCTGAATGAGTTGAATGTGTTGGATCTTCATATAAGATGATAGGAATGGGTATGATAACATGCTTAGGCTAAAACTTGAACTAGGTGCTTCAATAATTCAATCGTGAAACAATGTACCAAGAGTGTGTGAGATGATTGTATATGTTGATGCAGTATGTGTCAATCTAGAACTTGCCCCATTGGTCCTGTTAAGACAATCTAGGCTAGGAATTGGGAAATGATCATAGGCCCTTGTTCAAATTAGTCAACTTAAGCCTAAAACGATCCAACCAAAAGAAATAAATTCTCCCTTTAATCCAAATGTTTGAGCCTAATGTAGACAACTTCTTTCAATACACCTAACTCCCCTTCCAAAGACTGTTTTGGCCCTGGTCCCTCCTTGGATATGTGCACTTTGACTTAGGCCAAAATCCTAAGTTGAGGGTGGCTAATTCAGAAGTTACCTATATCTCGCCCCTGGTCCAACCATGGACATTGTGCACCCCAACTCATGCAAAATACAGAAGTTGAGCGTGGATATGAAAAAGAAAACTGAAAAAAGGGGTATGGAAAGAGTTGTGTGTAGAAGAAGAAAAAGGATAGAAAAAGATGTGATTGAGTTCAAAAGAAACAAAGAAAAAGTGATAATGAGGCTGAATAATAGAAAAAGAAAAGTGAAACAGAAAAGTGAAAAAAGAAAAGTGAAAAAGAAGAATGAAAAAGTCAAACTCACATCTGTGCTGAAGAAAGTCAAGGAAAAGAGCAGAAAAAAATATGTCAGAATTAATTGAGAAAAGAGGTAAATAACCAATGTAATATCAAGGATGGCAGAAAAGTCACTAAAACTACCCAAATGTATCCTACCTGACCCTGAGCCTACGTTACAAGCTAAGAAAGTCCTATGGTGATCCTAGTGACTAGTTTGGAGAGTCTATGCAATGAAAATAAGGGCAAGCCTATGGTATTGAGCACTAACTGTATTTGAGTTCACTTTTGAGTGTGAGTGTTGACTGAACCCTTGAACTTAACAATCATATTTGTTGTGTGAATGAGGATTTCTTTGAAGTGAGGGCACTAGTTACATTGTTGGAAAGTTGGTACCTTGGTGATTGTTGAAAGTGTATGTGGTGATGTCTATTTGTCAGTCTATGTCATGATTTGATCCGCATGAGTAAGATTGTTGAGTCTAAATGAAAAGATTTGCTCTAAGGGATGAAATTGGTTGACAAAGCCATGTGATTGCTTGAGTTTGTATGTTTGCTTCTACACAAGTGTCGTTTAGAGTTCTAGTGTGTCGCTTGAGGACAAGGAACACGCTTAAGTTGAGGGTGTTGATATACCGTGAGTTTACGATATTTTTGATGCATTTCACTTAGATTTTGTGTGTGTCTTGGTCTATTTTGTTAGTAGATGTAATGTTTTTTATGTAACTTTTGCAGGAAATTGGTTCGAAAATGGTTGAGAGAAAACGGGACTAAATTGGCAGCAGCAACAACCAACAAAGCCAACCACGGATCGTTGGTGAAGTTCAAGAAATTCTGACAAAGTGTGGAACCACAAAAGCAAAGAAGGACCGTAGGTCGAGTGACAAATTGTCCTGCACATCCGTTGATCTGATCAGAGATATGGAGTTTCAGTACCTGAACCATGGAGGCGACCTACGGATCGTAGGTCCTGTCGTAATTCGAAACCGCGTCCTAGAATAATTTTCCTTATTTTCCTTTCCTAGTTGGTTTAGGATTTAAACTCTATAAATATGGGTTGCAATTTCCGTTTTTTGGAGTTAGACATTATTGCAGTCTTTTGTTTTTGGTCTTTTGGAATTATTTTGCAAACTCTTAGCAATTTAATTTCCGGAAGTTGGTTTATGCAATTGCACTTTGAATTTGAATTCAATATTTTGGCTTTCATCTATTCTAATTGTAAGTTAATGATTTCTTGTAACCTAATTATGAATTGTTAACTCTCAAGCATAAGTAGCTAAATCCACAGCTAGGGTTATGGGAACCATGAGCAATCAACAATGTATGAACAATAACTAAGTAGTTCTTGAATAATGTTTATGCATGTATTGTTAATATTTTCGTTTAGAAGTCTTTCTAGTGATGCACAACGTTAGAACACGCCTCGTTCCTACTTGCCTTACCAAGGGGGTAACGAATGAGAAAAGGATTAAACAACAGAGATTTAGTCAAAGATTTGTTGTTATCTAATAGTCTAACTTTAATCAATTGATGTGAGGGTGAATACCCAACTAAGTTGACACGATGACAAATCTGGGTGAAGGTAAGGGTTAGTAAAGCACACACTCGTAGATTTACCATGTCACGAGTGAAAGTTCCTACTAAGGTTACCAATCACATAGGGACACATAACTTATCGACTTTGCATGTCAAACACTGGGATAGAATTACTATTATTAGGATTTTGCGTTAAGAGATTGGGGGAACACATATACCCTAGTTTCCATCTTATATTGATATCTCAAACTATGAATCTTGCTTACTTGTTACTTATTGATTCAAATCAACAATTTGTTACTTTAGTTAAAAAAAAATAATCCTATTTACTTTTCTCAGAAATAGTTTGACAAAAAAGAGATAATTGTGAGTCAAGTTTAAGTCTAAACCATATTTCTCGTGGGATCGACCCCAACCTACAAGTTGGGTTCTTTACTTGATAATGATCACTTATGCTTCTTTAGGGAGGTGTAATCTAAGCGTATCAGTGCACGGGTTTGATAAAGAAACATAAGCACAGAAAGAATTCAAGTCAATAATACATCAACTTATGCCCATATATTTTGGCATTCTCGGATTAAAATTCGTCATTCTATAATAATAAACTTTCCCTTTATAACACTAGTACTCGTACCAATGCCTGTTACACCATTGGTACGAGACCTCCATATTTTTCCCTTACCCATTATCTATTCCATTTTTAATCTTTAATTAGTAAAACGTCCGTCAACGAAGTCTGAAATTCTTAACATACCTTGAATATTGAAAACGTGTTATGAATCCTCAAGATTTTACCTTTCCCTTTCGTAAAACTTCAAAATTTCTCAACCTATCAAATATGTAATATCAGTAAGCAAGTGAGTCTATAGACACCCATATTACTATAGGCCTGGCCTAGATCCAAAACTTACTCTAATCTATAATTAAATTCATAAATCTTTGTGCCAACTAAATATGTGAAGTTTGACATTCCTAAATTTTAAGCCTAGAGTTAAGTATCAATTCCTCTAAATATCATGTTTATTGTATTCATATAATACAATACACCTAATATTTAATTATACAACTCAATATGTTAAAACTTCAATATTAATTTGATAATCAAATAAATTAAAATCAACCCACTAATGTAAATGCACTGCGAACACGACCCGGTTGCCATATATTTTGTATAATGTCTAATTTCTAAAAAATGTAAAGCTCAAATGCCAATCATGGAATGATTGCCCAGTGATTGGATTTAAAGTTTTCCCACACTATATGAGGGTCTCATAAATGTAACACCATGAATTTGAAAAGAAGGAAAATTGCATGTTTTCTAAAACTAGTGTTTGCACCGACGTTGTAACACCTCGGATCTCAAAATGAAGAAAATCCTAGTTTTTTGAAAAGTTGGTGCCAATACCAACGGAACCACCAACAGACTGTAGGTAGAACCACGGACCGTAGGTAGGGTTCCATCATTAAGGTCTAAATTTTGATGGTCTCTGATCCCACCCACGGTCGACCAGTACGGTCTGTGGTTAGACCTACGACCGTACGTGAGTATTAATAGCCAATTGGAGGAAAATGGTTGTTGGGTCAACTTCAAAAGGTCATATCTTTTAGCACAAAATGAATTAGGTGGCCCATGACTTATCAAATTAAAGATAATTGAATCCTCTTTCCAACACCACCAAGTTTAATAAAATCAAAGCTCATAGTAAAAAGTTATGCTCGTTTTAGTGAAGCACTATTGAGCAGAGCATGAACGACGACCCCAAACGACGGTTGGTAGTTCAAACGACGGCCCATCAATCCTGTAGTAAATGGTACTCGTCAGTTTTAAGTCAGGGTCATTTTGGTCCTTTCCTCTATGCATTGGGCACTTAAACTACATCGTTTGATGCCTAAACTATGTCATTTTACTCTGTCTAAGCCTAATAACCTAGTCAAACATACCCAGAACCCTCAATTCTCCAAAAGTCATCCAAATTAGAACGAAAAGAAGAGAAACAGGCGCCAGTTTCTTTCAAGAACAACTAGCAATGTTTTTCAAGTTTCAGACCCGAAATTCAAAGGATTTCTTTGTAAATTTCACCATCAGCTATGTGGGATTTCACTAGTGGGTTCCTTTCATCCACTAGGTCCCTAAAACTCAGTCAGTTCCTTGATTCTCCATATTTTGTTTAAACCTAGGGTTTCTAAAACCTTAGATATTTATTGTGATTGAGCTATTGTAGTATCCTAAATCAAAATAGCATGTTTCTTGGAAAGTTTTCTTAATTTGTTTTATGAAACTCAGAACCCTAGTTTGTATAAATTTTCTTAGTTCACGAATTATACTTGCTATGTCAATTAAACAGATAATCATTCTCCAGATTTTGAATATTACATTATCAGTATATAAATACTGCATTCTCATATTGCATGTCAGTATTTTGAGCTATTCAGTTACATTTGTGTCATATACATATTCATTAGGAAGTAGATTTAGCACCGAGTGGAATAGTGTTCAACATACCCTTATAGTCCCAATACTATGTGCCCCCGTAGGAGTATAAGTCCCCTCTGTTGGGCATCAGATTTAGTGATCACGCCAGCCATGCATTTATACCCTTGGAAAGGTATATTGGGTCCTCTCGATGGGGCATATACATTGGACTCCATGTTTAGCTCATGTGGTTTATGTCGGTTAATAGTAGCTCCCACAGTCAGACTCCTAGTGCATTTGACCAGGTTTTCAGTATATACATCAGTATTCAATTTAGCATGTCATGTTCATGATTAGCACTTGATCATTGCATTTAGTTTAGCTTTTCAGTTATGTTTTCAATATTTACATTCTTGCTCAATATATGTCATTGCTCGGTTATGATTTTTCAGCTTAGATTCTATATCTTGCATGGTCAGTACATTCCAAGTACTAGCGCATACTCTGCACTACATCCTTTCATGATGTAGGTTCAGGTATTCAGCATTCAGATCGCGCTTAGATCAGTTCTTGGTCCACATTGAGCAGCTTCAGTGGTGAGTCCTCATACTTCGAGGACAATAGACATGCTTTTCAATTTAGTCTTTATATTCAGTTTTCAGTTTTCTTAAGGTTATCTAGGGGGCATGTCCCAGCAACTCAACATCAGTTAGAGGTTTTTTAGACATTGTAGTATAATCAAATTGAGTTGGTAAGTTTATCCTTCAGTTATTACTAAACTCTTACTATGTTTTATATCTTCAGACTAGTTTAGTTTTTCCCCACTTTCAGTTATCCATTGTTTTAGATTCCGCATAGTACATGTCTTATTAAGTTATTCTCAATATGTTTGATATATGCCAGCCACAGGGTTAGCTTGGGGTCACTCGTGATCCTAGGTCCTGTGTTATGCCAAAGGGGTAGCCTCGGGGCTTGACAAACTAAACCACCAACGGACCATCAATTGACTTACGGGTCATAGGTGGGAACCATAAGTGACAACCTTTAATAATTTTAAAATGTCAAGTCCAGTACCTTTTTATGGTTCACCAGGATGGTTCGTCATTCAATGTACGAGTCGTAGATAGGTCTCGTAGGTGATTCTGAGACTTGGTGAAATTTTGAGGGTCAAAATTGGGACTTACAATTAGTATGCATGGTCTGTAAGTAAACCTACAGACCGTACATAGGTCTCGTCATTTGAAGTTCCAAATTCAAGTCTTTGAACCCCCTACGGTCAACTAGGACAGTCTGTAGTAGAGCCTACAGATTGTAGGTTTAATCCGTCAGTGAGGGCTCAATAATTATTTTTAAGTACTTTTTGGTCTTGTCCCAAATCGTTGTAGCCCAAAACTACATCGTTTTAAATCTTAATCCCATACCCTATCCAAGTCTTTTAAGCCTAAAATCTAACTACTCTAAGTCATTCTTCGAATTTCCCAAACTCCCTCCAAGTTCTTCCCCAATATTTCTCTCTCCATAAGCTTAAAGAAGAAGGCTAGGGTTTCAACATCAACTCTCCAAATTCACTATTTATTGCAAGCTTTTGGCATAAAGGTATGATAATATTCACCTATAGATTCCTTTCCTCCATAGGGTTCCTAAGTTCTCCAATTTTACAAGTTAGAATCTCCAATTGAAATTAGGATTTTATTCAATCTCATGGTTCTTTTCAATTATGATCTAATTGATTGTTTTATGATTTTTATGCCTGAATTGGGATAATTGCATGTTTTTAAGTTGAATTCATAGGAACCCATGCATGATTCATGATTTCTAGATTTTGATCATATGGTGAAGTTTTAAACTATGAAAGATAAATTTATGAAGATATGCATTTTTCTTTATGAAATTGATGAAAATGATTTAAGGTTGCTTTGAGAGTAAAGCATTGATGATAATGGTTACATAAATGTTTTACGAGGTTAAAAGGCTCGCCTTAGATGAATCAAGATGTAAGGAGCTATTCTAATGAAATTTAGCTCGGATTGGCTACTTAATTCCCTTCCATGGATGATAAGACAAGCGGTGATTACCCATGTCCTATAATTATAAGGCAAGTTAAGATTAATGACTATTCCATTGGATTTGTGTTTAGCATAGAGTGGACAAGTGGCAATTACCCATGTCCCATAAACTATGTGCCACTATAGGATGATTTTCTTAGATAGACATTAGCTAGTGGATCCATCTAAGATAGAAGTTTATGGTTCTTACCTTGGAAGTAAGGACATCTCTTTTTTCAGTATGGGACAATCACTGGATTCCATGTTAACGCTCACATGATCTATGTCAGTTAGGGTAAATGTCCCACAATAATGTACCAAGGTTACTTTTTAAGAGTATCCCAAATGTATTTTAAAGATGTTCAACTTGCATTGACCATAGTTATGACTTATGTTTTATAACATGTTATTTTATGATTTAGCTTGGTCATTGCACGTCATGTAAAGTTCCTTTTAGTGTGATTTCATAACTCTTATGCATTGCTATCACGCTTGGTACATTCCATCTACTAACACATACTTTTTAACTACATTGTTTTACTAATGTAGGGTCTGGCGCTCCTACCTCCCATACTCATGGCTATTGATCCCATATAGAGATTGAAGATTGATGAGTCCTCATGTTTCGAGGACTGAGATTCTTTTATTTCTTTCATGTCTTTTCTTTTTGGATATTGTATTTGATGTATGTGTTATGTCCCAATCACTTCTTTGATATAACAAATGACCTTGATACTTATGTTAGACTTCCGCTATGTTTGTCAAACTCTTTAATTTGAAATACTACTTTTAAGATATCTTGTTTCTATTATATTGTATGATGTATGCTAAGTGGCTTGTATAGGGCCTCTCAGGGTCGTATACGTTACGTCACGCCTATTGCGTACTTTGGGTCGTGATAAATTTGGTATTTAGAGCACAAGGTTTAGAAGGTCCTGGGATGTCTCATGAGCCACGATGAGTAGAGTCTAGGTCATGAGTGTGAAGCGTGCTACATTTATTAATGAGAGACTATAAGATGTTTAGCAAACTTCACTTCATTCATTACTCTAAAGTCATGAGATATAGTTTCACTCTATATGTCTCTCTCCTAATCCCTATCTGGTGCTTTTCAGGATATGGCCACTCGAAGGGCATATGCTAGAAGGAATGCGGGAGAGAATGTGGAACGAGAAACTCTTCAAGCTCCTCAAGTTCTGACCAAACCTTTGGCTGAGCAAGTGACTAATACAAAGTTTAGGGCTTCCTTTCAAGTGTTGGCTCAATCCATGATGGCTCAAGCCATGACGGCTTAAGCCAATAGAGAGTTGTGGTCCCCGTGAACCCAAATGTTGGTATGGTGGCAACTAGAGTGAGAGACTTCATTAGGATGAAATTTCCAGAGTTTCATGGTTCCAAGGTTGAGGAAGGTCCTCTAGAGTTCATTGATGAGGTGTATAAGGTGTTGATTATCATGGGACTGATACCGGCGAAAAAGGCGGAATTGACCGCTTATCAAGTTAAGGGTGTTGCTCAAATTTGGTTCAACCAATGGAAGGAAGAGAGGACTGTTGATGTGTGTCCTCTTGATTGGAAAAAATTTTAAGCTTTCTTTCTTTGATTGGTTATTTAATCTTGAGATGAGGGAGCAAAGGTACTTAAATTCATCAATCTTTGTCAAGGAAACATGAGTGTGGAGGAGTATGCTTTGAAGTTTACACAATTGTCTTAATATGCTCCTATTATGGTTGTCAATCCTAGGGAAAACATGAGTAAGTTTGTTTCAGAAGTGCCTGAAATAATGGTTAAGAAATGTCATACCACCATTCTTATCAATGATATGGACATTTATTGTCTTATAGTTCATGCTCAACAAATTGAAGAGGAGAAACTTAAGGAAAGGTCTAGGGAGGCAAAGAGGGATAAGATTGGGGATGATGAGTTTTTGCATTCGAGGTCTGATGGACATGATCATTCCAAGTTTCAACAAAGATTTTCTGGTATTTCCTCTTGAGATGAGGGACGCAAAGGTACTTAAATTCATCAATCTTCATCAAGGAAACATGAGTGTTGAGGAGTATGCTTTGAAGTTCACACAATTGTTTCAATATTCTCCTACTATGGTTGTCAATCCTAGGGAAATAATGTGTAAGTTTGTTTTAGAAGTGCCTAAAATGATGGCTAAGGAATGTCGTACCACCATGATTATCAATGATATGGACATTTATTGTCTTATAGGTCATGCTCAACAAATCGAAGGGGAGAAACTTAAGGAAAGGTCTAGGGAGGCAAAGAGGGATAAGATTGGGGATGGTGAGTTTTTGCATTCGAGGTCTAATGGACAGGGTCATTCCAATGTTTCAACAAATATTTTCCAGTCATGGTTCTTACAATGCTCTAGCTCTTATATTCAACAACGATAGGGTGTCTAACCTTGAACCTCAAAGAGGAAATGGTGGTGGATCTTCATTGTCTACCTGTGCTAAGTGTGGAAGAAAAAATGAGGATAAATGTCTAGTTGGTTCTAATACATGCTTTGATTGTGGTAAGACATATTATAAGATAAGGGATGGTCCCTCAGTTGCTAAGAATGGAGGAGATATTCGTTAATGAGCTCAACCTTACCCTTCATCAGGTTCTAGTAGGAGTCAGAAGCAAAATAAATTTTATGCACTCTAGACTCGCCATGAGCAAGAGGGTTCTCCTGATCTGGTTACTAGTATGTTGAAAGTCTTTCATCTTGATGCTAATTCTTTGCTTGATCCCGATGTTACTTTGTCCTTTGTGACACTATATGTGGCTATGAGGTTTGATATTCTTTCGAATGTGTTGTTATACCCTTTTTCTATCTCTACTCATATTGGTGAATCTGTTATGGCTAAGAAAGTCTATAGAAAATGTCCCGTTTTATTGTCCTATAGAGTCTCACATGTTGATCTTGTAGAGCTTGATATGTTAGATTTCGTTGTTCTTGGTGTGGATTGACTTTATTCATGTTATACTTCTATTGATTGTAGAACCCAAGTAGTTGATGAGTCCGAGATTTGGAGTCATTTAGGGCTTTATTTATATAGACTTAGTATCCTCAAATGCTTATTTTGTGCCAATAACTAATGTAAAACCCTTGATTTCCAGGTATATGGATTGAGGAACAAAGTAAGGACACTAATTTGCAAAAAGGAACGAAGCTTAAAGAATGAAGAAAAGCAAACCTGGTGATCGCCAAGTCCACTTGGCGAGTCACCAAATGGCTACTTGACTACCTAAAGTTCCAGTGTGCCAAGCCCTGAAGGAAAGAACCAAGTTGGCGAGAGAAAACAGCAGTCGGTGGATCGCCAAGTGGTTTCGTAATATAGTGTTGGATCACCCAAAGTTACAGACCTTGAGGATGTTGAAGGCCAAGACAGAAGGGCGATGGAAATGACCAAAGGATAGATCACCGAGTGGTTTGGCAAGCCTAACTTACTTTGCCCTATATGGATTAAGGAATAAAGCAAGGACGCTAATTTACAAAAAGGAATGAAGCGAGCTAAAAGAATGAAGAAAAACATACCTGGTGATCGCCACGTCCACTTGGCGAGTTGCCGAATGTCTACTTGACCACCTAAAGTTCCAGTGTGCCAAGCCCTGAAGGAAAGAGCCAAGTTGGCAAGAGAAAGGAGCAGTCAGTAGATCACCGACTGGTATCGTGATACAATGTTGGATCACCTAAAGTTACAAACCTTGAGGATGCTGAAGGCCAAGATAGAAGGGCGATGGAAATGACCAAAGGGAGGATCGCTGAGCGGTTTGGTGAGCCCGACTTACTTCACCAAGTGATTCTTCGCAGCACATTTTTGGCGACTATAATTACATTTTTGAACATTTAGTTTAGTATCTAATATGATAATATCTTAAGTCTATCATTAAGTTTTGAACCATGAGACAAGTTTTCTCTAGTTTTCCTTAGCTTTGAAGAATTAAAGTTTTTCACTTTTGAGAAATTGTAAGTGGGTCTTTGAGATTCTTTGAATTGGACCATTGTAAAGATGAAATCAATCTTACCCAGTTGATGGAAACTCAATTTGGTAACGATTTTAATCTTTTTATAATGTCTAGCTAAAACCCCAATTCTTCGGGTGTGATTATGTTATTATGGGCTGATTTAGTTTATGGGTATTGCTAATTGTTAGTTTAAATGCTATTTAGAAGTGAGTTCAATCATTAATTTTGGTTTAATTTAAGAATTGTAGTTGCAAATGCAGTTCTACCTTTGTGTTTTTGGCTTGCTCGAGAGAGATGTTTTAAAACTAAGATTATTGATTGATGGTCTGTAGGTATTGGGTTGTCATGGGTTCAACTCGAGAGAGTGAATCCTAAACCCAATTCAACACATCCAGCTCAAGAGAGTGAATGGACTAAGGTGTGGGTTGTTCTTATTTTGCATGCTTATCGATGTTTGAGAGAAATCAACTTGATTCGGGGTAAATTGTCGGAGAGAAATTTTAGGTCCTCTATAGTCTAGCTTACTCACTAATATCTAGCTATTTTCTAATAGTTGCAATTACCCATTTGTCTATATTAGCCTATAATTGAATCATATCCCAAGACCCATCTCATTATTGCTATTTCGTGTTGTTCACCACTGTTTGTAGTTGATAATTTCAAACCAAAACCCCCTATTTGACATTCGTGTCACCCCCTAATTTCAATGATGTCTTTATTCGATAATTTCTATTCCTATGACTGATTTGACCATGTTCACACTTTACTATTGAATCTTAAGCACGAACCGCTCCCTGTGGGATTCGACCCTAACTCATTTAGTTGGGTTATATACTGATTAACGATTGTTGACGCTTAGAATTGGATGAAGTGTCTTTGATAGCATTATTCAATCAATAATCAAGTTTTAGTTTCCAAATGAACTCATCCTTGAGTGTAAAGGGGGAAATATTATGCCTAGGAGGCAGTTTGTTTCTTGTCTTAAAGCTAGAAAAATAATTTCTAAGAGTTGCATATATCATCTTGTTCGGGTGAAGGATATGGATTCAAAAACCCCTACTATTGAGTTTGTCCCCGTTGTTAATGAGTTTCTAGAAGTGTTTTCGGATGATTTACCTGGTGTTCCTCCAGTAAGGTAAATAGACATCGGTATTGACCTTCTCCTAGATACACAACCTATCTTTATTCCTCCTTATTGTATGGCTCCAACAGAACTCAAGGATTTAAAGGAGCAATTGAAATATTTGTTGGGTAAGAGTTTCATCCGGCCAACTTTCTCTTCATGGGGTGCTTCAGTTTTGTTTGTCCGAAAAAATATGGTTCACTTCGTGATGTGTATTGACTACCAGTAATTGAACAAGGTCATCATTAAGAACAAGTATCCTCTTCCAAGGATAGATAATTTGTTTGATCAACTACAAGGAATAAGTTACTTCTCTAAGATCGACCTCTGATCGAGTTACAACCAATTGAAGCTGAAGGAAGATAACATTCCAAAGACAGCTTTTCGAACTTGGTATGGTCATTATGAATTTTTGGTAATGTCATTTGGCTTGACTAATGCTCCGCTTGCATTTATGGATTTGATGAATAAAATGTTTAGAAAATACATGGATATGTTTGTGATTGTGTTTATTGACGATATCTTGATTTACTCAAGGAGTTAGGATGAGCATACCGATCATTTGAAAATTGTATTGCATGGTCTCAAGGACCAAAAACTCTTTGCAAAGTTTAACAACTGTGAGTGTTGGTTAGGATCCATGGCTTTTCTTGGTCACATTGTTTCTGGTAAGGGTATTGAGGTAGATCCTAAGAAGACGAATATGGTTAAGAGTTGGCCTAGACAACAATCCCCTTTGGATATTAGAAATTTCTTGGTTTTGGCTGGTTACTATAAAAGTTTTGTTGAAGGATTTTCTTAGATTGCTTCTCTATTAACGACGTTGACCCAAAATAAGGTTAAGTTCATATGGTCTGAAGCATGTAAGAAGAGTTTCCAAAAATTGAAAGATAGACTCGCCTCTGCTCTGGTGTTGACTTTACCATAAGAATTCGATGGATTTGTTGTTTATTGTGATGTTTCAAGGGTTGGACTAGGTTTGTCCTGATACAAAATGAGAAAGTTATTGCTTATTCTTCACGATAACTTAATATTCATGAAAAGAACTATCCTACCCACGATTTAGAATTGGCCGCGGTCATTTTTGCCTTAAAGATTTGAAGGCATACATGTATGGCATCCATGTTGATGTGTTTACCTACCACAAAAGTTTGCAATATGTGTTTAAGTAGAAAGATCTAAATATTCACCGGAGGAGGTAGCTTGAGTTACTAAAGGATTATGACATGAGTGTCCTTTGTCACCCCGACAAGGCAAATGTGATGGCAGATGCTCTTAGTCGGTTATCAATGGGTAATTTTGCTCATATTGAAGATGGTAAGAATGAACTAGTTATAGATGTTCATAGATTAACCTGGTTGGGTGTTCGGTTGGTTGACTCCACCAAAGGCGGTGTGATGGTCCATGATGGTTCAAAATCGTCTTTCATGTCATATATAAAAGCCAATCAAGATCTTGATCCAACTTTGGTTGAATTGAAGGAAGCGGTGCTTGAGAAGTCTGTTGAGGTCTTCTATTAATTGGGAAATGGTGTATTGTATCAAGGTTGTTCGTGTGATTCTAATGTTGATGATTTGAGGGAGCAAATTCTATCAGAAGCCCATAGTTCTCGATATTCCATTCACCGGAAGCCACCAATATGAACCATGACTTATGGGAAGTCTACTGGTGGAATGGGATGAAGAAGGATATTGCATAATTTGTGGCTCAGTGTCCGAATTGTCAACAATTGAAATTTGAACATCAAAAGGTGGGTGGTTTGTCTCAATATAATAGTATTCCTACTTGGAAGTGGGAAGATTTTAATATGGACTTCATTGTTGGTTTACCCCACACTCGGCAACAACATGACTCGATTTGAGTTATTGTGGATCAAATGAAAAAATTGGCTCATTTCATTCCAGTCAAGGTTTCTTATTCGACGGAGGACTATGCTAGGCTATACTCGAGAGAAATGGTTAGGTTGCATGGAGTGCACTTATCCATTATATCCAATTGTGATACCCAATTTACCTCTCAGTTTTGGAAATCTTTTCAAAGGGGTCTTGGTACTCATGTTAAGCTTAGTATGATCTTTCATCCGCAAATCGATGGGCAAGCATAGCGTACTATCCAAACTTTGGAGGATATGTTGAGAGCTTGTGTGATTGATTTTAAAGGTAATTGGGATGATCATTTACCTTTGATTGAATTTGTGTATAATAATATCTATCATTCAAGCATTGGTATGGCTCTATTTGCGGCTCTATATGGTAGGGGAGGTAGATCTTCTATAGGTTTGCTTGAAGTGGGAAAAGTTGCTTTGATAGGTCCCGAGTTGGTACATGAGGCTATGAAGAAAGTTCAGCTTATTAGAGAAAGGTTAAAAATAGCTCAAAGTCAGCAAAAGTACTATGCAAATGTTAGAAGAAGAGACCTTGAGTTTAATGTCCGTGATTGGGTCTACTTGAAAATCTCACCTATGAAGGGTGTGATGAGCTTTGGAAAGAAAGGGGAGCTCAGTCCCTGTTACGTGGGCCCATATCAGATTTTGAGGCGTTTTGGTAAAGTTGCTTATGAACTTGATTTTCCTAATGATTTGGCATCGTTAAATTCGGCTTTTCATGTCTCCTTGTTGAAGAAATGTGTTAGATATGCGATAGTTCCTTTGGGAGGTTTGGGAGTTAAGGAGAATCTTTCTGACGAAGAGGTTCCAGTTGAGAATTTGGACAGACAAGTTAAGAAGTTGAGAAATAAGGAGGTTGCTTTTGTTAAGGTTCTTTAGAGGAATGAGTTAGTTGAGGGTGCAACTTGGGAGGTCAAGGACGATATGATGTCACGTTATCCTCATCTCTTTCTCTCTGACCCCACTCTAGCTTGAGGTATTTAGTTCCTCATGGTCCATCCTCATGTCTTAGTCATTCTCATATTTGCTCATGCATGCATACTCATGAAAACTTGATTTTTGAGAATATGCGTTGACTTGATTGACTTCTGCATGTTTATGTGCATTTGAGTATGAGTTGATAGAGGCCTTATGGAATGACGTGTTGAATATGCTTCGACTTAAAGTTGATTTTCCTCCTCGGACATGTACATTTATATGATTGCATTCATGTTGGGCTATTAGATCTAGTTTCTACCGTACTTATGATGTCTTGAGTCCCATTCGAGGACGAATGTTCCCGAGGGGGAGATGTTATAACACCTTGGATTTGAAAACAAGGAAAATTACAAGTTTTCTAAAACTGGTGTCTGCACCGACGGACCGTAGGTTAACTTACAAGCCGTAGGTGGGAACCGTAGGTCGAAACCTTTAATAATTTTAAAATTTCAAGTCCCAGGACCTTTTACAGTTCACCAGGATAGCCCGTAATTTAATGTACAAGTCGTAGACAGGTCTCGTAGGTGAGTCTCAAACTTAGTGAAATTTTTAGGGTCAAAGTTGAGACTTATGGTTGGTATGCACGTTCCATAAGTGGACCTACGGATTGTACATGAGTCTCATCGTTTGAAGGTCTAAATTCAAGTCTTTGAACCCCTACAGTCGACCAAGACGGTCCGTAGTAGGACCTACAAACTAGGTCTGATTCGTCGGTGAGGGCTCAACAATTATTTTTAAGGGGGTTTTGATCTTTTCCCTAATCATTGTAGCCCAATACTATGCCATTTTAAATCCTAATCACAGACCCTATACAAGTCATTTAAGCCTAAAATCTAACTACTCTAAGTCATTCTTAAAATTCGCCCAAATCCCTTCTTCCCCAATATTTTATCTCTCTAGAAGCTTGAAGAAGAATGCTAGGGTTTCAAGATCAAGTTTTCAAATTCACCATTTATTGCAATTTTTTGCATCAAGTTATAATAGTATTTACCTATGGAGTCCTTTCCTCCATAGGGTTCCTTAATTCTCCAATTTTACAAGTTAGATACTCCAATTAAAATTAGGGTTTTATTCAATATCATGGGTTATTTTCAATTATTATCTAATTGATTGTTTTATGTCTTTTTATACATGAATTGAGATAATTACATGTTTTCAAGTTGAATTCACAAAAATCCATGCATGATCCATGATTTCTAGATTTTGATCATATGATGAAGCTTTGAATTGTGAAAGTTAAATTGATGAAGATATGTATGTTTCTTTATGAAATTGATGAAAATGATTTAAGGTTGCTTTGAGAGTAAAGCTGCAATGTTGTTGTTGTTTTACATAAAGAATTCATAAGGTTGAAAGGTTTCCTCGCCTAATATGAATCAGGATGTAAGGAGTTATTCTAATGAAATTTGGTTTGGATTGGCTACTTTATGTGCCCTTCCATGGATGATAAGACAAGCGACGATTACCCATGTCCTCTTATTATAAGGCAAGTTAATATTAATGACTATTATGTGGGATATATGTTTAGCACCAAGGGGACAAGTGACAATTACCCATGTCCTATAAATCATGTGCCACCATTGGATGATTGTCTTAGATAGACATTAGCTAGTGGATCCACCTAAACTTTTCAGTTTTCATGGTTCTTACCTTGGAAAGTAAGGACATCTCTTTTCGGTGTAGGAGAGACACCAGATTCCATGTTATAGGTCACATGGTATATGTATGTTAAAGGTAAATCTCCAACAAATATGAACCAAGGTTACTTTCTAAGAGTATCCCAATTGTATTTTAAAGATGTTTAGCTTGCATTGACCATGTTTATGACTTATGTTTTCTAAGATATTATTTTATGATTTAGCTTTGTCATTGCACGTCATATAAAGTCCCTTTTAGCATGATTTCATAACTCTTATGCATTTTTATCATACGTGGTACATTTCATGTAATAACACATACTTTTTCCTACATTGTTTTACTAATGTAGGGTCAGACGCTCCTACCTCTCATTCTCGTGGCTAGTGATCGCATATAGAGATTGAAGATTGATGAGTCCTCATGTTTCGAGGACTTAAATTCTTTTATTGCTTTCATGCCTTTTATTTTCGGGTATTGTATGTGTATGTGTTATGTCTCAATCACTCATTTGATGTAATAGATGGCTTTGAGACTTATGTTAGACTTCCACTACTTTTGTTCAACTCTTTTATTTGAAATACTACTTTTAAATCACTTGCTTTTATTATGTTGTATGATGTATGATAAGTGGCTTGTGTATGGACTCTCGGGGTCTTATACGCCATGTCATGTCTAGGATGTACTTTGGATCGTGACAATAAATCATAAAGGATATTACAAATTTCTTTAAAGCAATTGAAGTGATCTACTACTTGTTTCTCACCTCAACAATATAATAATGATAGCAAATCAGTCACACTACTTTAGTTGTGAACGTATTTAATGTGGAATTCAAAAGCTTGATAAGAAATGAATCTTTTTACATGAGCAACTCATGTTTTCTTCTTGGACGCCGATGCGTTTGATCAACTATTCCTATTTCATTTTCTCAAGTTATGATATAACAAATTGTAACCCCTCTAAGCTATTTCAACACATGGTCCATGTGGAAAAGGGTATTAATTAAATTTTGGATTTGACCCATTAACTATTCAAATATATTAATTATTTAATAAATATATGTCAACTAAATACTCGTAGTTACCGAATAGTTCAAAATTTTCATTTTAATTCTTACGGGAAGAGTCAAAATAGTGCTAGTGCTCAAAACAATTTAACAAGTCATTACATCGTCTACCATTAAACAAACATTCGTCCTCGAATGATAAAAATAAAAGTAACTGAATGCTTAAAACAAATGTGGATATCTGATCTACTTGTCCAACTCCCTCTCCCAAGTAGCCTCTTCAACCCTCCTTTTAACCTTTTCTGAAATAACTTCTTTCGGCCTCAACTTCCGAATTTTTCCATCCATGTTAGTTACCAGCTTTTCCTTAAAAGTACAACTATAATTAAGTAACACTGAATCTCATTGAATCACATATACACCATCCTAAATGAAACTTCTTCAACATCGAATTATGAAATATAATGTAAACTGCTTACACACCAAGTGACAAAGCAAACTTTTAGCCACCTCACCAATACGTTGATCAATCTCGACAAGGACAATATATCTCAAGCTTAAATCGTTCTACTTTTCAAATTTTATCACAATTTTCATAGGTGTAACCTTCAATAGAACCGCTCTCCCATCATTAACTCTAAATCATGAATCTTTCGATCTGTATAAAACTTTTGCCTACTCTGAGCCATGAGAAGCCTATCCCCAATCAACTTAACCTTATCCAAGGACTCCCTAACCAGATATGTGACCCACGTCCTAACCTCAAATGCATCAAACCAACTAACTAGAGATCCACATCTCCTAGCATACAATGCCTCGAAGGGTGCCAATTCAATACTTGAATGATAAATCTTGTTGTATGCAACTCCACTAAAAGCAAATATGTATTCCCAATAACCACCAAAGTGATCACACACGCCCACAACATGTTCTCAAGGACCTCAATAGTCCGTTCAGACTGACTATCAGTTTGTGTTTGCAAGAATGTACTACGATCCATCTGAGTCCCAACTCCTTCTTCATAGACCGCCAAAAATGAGATATAAATTATGTGTCTCAACATAAAATAATAGATATAGATACCCCATATAATCAAACTATCACCCGAATGTTAAACTGGACTAACTTCTCCAAATTATAACTAGTCTAAATCGGCACGAGATATGTAGACTTTCTCAAACAATCCACAATGACCCAAATAACATCAACCCTTACCCAAGGTTCGTGGAAACCCTACCACAAAGTCCATAGAATCATTTCCCACTTCCACTCTAGTATGGGTTTCCTTTAAGTAGCACCTCAATGCTTTTGGTGTTCATTCATCATTTGCTGATAAAATATACATCTTATTAGACCTCGGATGAATTATATACCTTAAACTATGTGCATACTCCATGATCATTCTAGTCAACTCACCTGTCCGAAGAACATAAATCCAATCTTTTATCCTCAAAACTCCTTCACCATCAAGAATTGTCTCCTTGGCTTCTCCATGTAACACCTTGTCTCGAATATAACATAAATCTCCATCATCAAATTGTTAAGCTCGAATCTAATAAGGATGACCCCACCTCTATGTAAGATAAAACTCTACCAAATTTCAAAGTATCAAGTCTCTCAAAGCTATTGGCTAAGGACTAGATATCCATAGCCCAAGAAAGCTCACCCACCTATAACAAAGCTAAATTCCCTATACCTACTATTTGTCTCTTTCTCAAATCTACAACCACATTCACCTTATTCAGATGATAAGAAATATTAATGTCATAGTCCTTGGGCAACTCAAAATTATCTTCACTGCCCCAAATTGATATTTCTCTAATTGAATATATATTAGAGACTATGATGATCCTTGAACACCTCACAATACACACCATAAAAGTAATACCCTCAAATCCTCAATGTGAATACTACAATTGCCAACTCTAAGTCATCGATAGGATAATTCTTCTCGTGAACCAGATCCAGCTGTCTTGAAGCATAAGTTATTACCTTCCCCTTCTACATCAACACAAAATCAAGATAAATCCAAGAATCATCACAATATATGATAAAATCCACTCCCTCCATCAGCAGAGTTAAAATAAGAGTAGTGACCAATAAAGTGTTAAGCTTTTGAAAACTCACCTCTCACTCATCAAAAAACTAGAAAGACACTTCCTTCTGGATGTATCTAGTTAATGGGAATGCAATGGATGAGAACCCCTCCACAAATAACCGATAATAACCCGCAAGACCTAAGAAACTATGAATTTCAATAACTAAAGAAGGTCTGACCCAGTCAAACTGTCTCAATCATTTTAGGATCCACCATAATACACTCTTTGGACACTACATGTCCCAAGAATGCTACCTAAGCCAAAACTCACACTTTGAAAACTTTGCATAAAGCTTCTTCTCCTTCAAAATTTCAAGCACAATCCTCAAATGATGCTCGTGCTCCTACTACTACGAGAATATATCATCTATGAAGATAATAACAAAAGATTCCAAGTACGGTCTTAACACCCCATTCATCAAGTCCGTAAAAGTTTTTGGGGGCATTAGTCAACCCAAAATCCATCATCTAAAACTCATTATGGTCATAATGTGTCTGAAAAGATGTCTTAGAAATCTCTTCCGCCGTAGCCCTGTTCAACTGTCGATAGTCAATACGCATAAACATATATCCATCAAGCATTCTTCACAAATAACAATGGAGTACATCAAAGAGATACACTCGGCCTAATAACCCTTACTATACAAATCCCACAACTGCTCTTTCAATTTCTTCAATTCATATGTGCCATACGATAAAGAAGAATGGAAATAGGCTGAGTGTCTATTTCTAAGTCAATACAAAAATCACTATCATGATCAGGTTGAAGATCTGGTAGGTCTGTTGGAAAGACCTCTGAAAACTCACTCACCAGTGGAATAGACGCTAGCGTAGGAGTCTTCATACTCGTTTCTCGAATACGCGCCAAGTAAGACAAATATTCTTTATCCACTAAGCGACAAGCCTTAATAAATGATATTACCTTTTTTGAATTGTGACTAAGAAAATCTCTCTACTCTACTTTAGGAATATCATGCACAACTAATGTAATTGTCCTAGCATGAAAATTCAAAATTGGATGATAAGGAGATAATCAATTCATTCCAAGAATAACATAAAAAGTCCATCACATATAAGTATTTCAAATGCACTTGAGTATCATATCCCATCAAAGTAATGATACATGATCGATCCTTAAATCCTAATTACTCTCCCCCTCCCCCCTCATTTCATTATTTTCCAGAAATGATTTCACCCCTTCTCCCTCATTTCGAGGCTAGGGTTTCACAGTTTTCTTCGTGGTTGGGTTTCAAAGTGGATATTCGTGGTTGTAGGTTAGTAAATCTTTTTTTTTATTTTATTATGTTTACACGGTACTCAACAAGTAAACTTCTAAAAGCAAGCTAAGGGAATAAACTACGGGTACTCCTTACACACCCATCAAACCTCCACAGCTACAACCTGCATAAAACCAGCCCAACCTAACAGTTCACAATTTACATAGCACCCAGCTCAATAACAATCGCTTTAACAAATTACATATCCTCAACAACAAACTCAATATTCATCAATCATAACTTCCACAAAAAAAGGCACTAACAATATCAGCAACACATAAGAACAAGTTCATCAAATAGAGGTAATCAAATATCAAGTACTTTCCAACCACCAATAAAACACAAAATGATCAAGAATGAAGGATGCCATGGGATGCAATGCAATATGACACCATGAAATGATATGCCTCAGAATACCAAGTACTATCTCAACCGTATATACATGATACTCCTCAGAAATACATCGAGAGTTCATGACCCATGGGGGACTCGAGAGGTCCATATACCGACACGGACGATCTCCATGTGTCTGTGCTGATGATCTCAACATACTAGCATAAATCAAACAAATTCCGCACAGATGATCTCCACGTGCCCAAATTATAATCTTAACATCTCACCATCCCTAGCACATACGATCTCCACGTGCCTATCTTATACTCAATCTCATCTCAATGCATGTGCACAGTATGATTTCAATAAAAGGGATGATGCATCTCAATCAAATATCAATATGATATGTAATCACCTCATTTATCACAAGTATATGGGTTCAATAAAGATCACAATCACACATAATAAATCAAGTCAATAATATACCATCTAATGCCCATATGCTTTGGCATTCTCAGATTACAATCCGCATTCTATAGTAGTAAACTTTCCCTTTATAACATCGGTACTCATACCAATGCCTGCCACACCATTGGTACGAGACCCCCATCCTTCGCCCTTACTGATGGTCTATTCCATTTTTAATTTTTTTTATTAGAAAAATGTCCTTCAACAAAGTCTTCCAAACAATTCTCAACACATCTCACACAAACAATTAATCACATTGCCTTTTATTACCCCTTTTTTTTATCATTAGAATTAATCAATGTGGACAAGTCAACCCATCACCAGTCTCATTACCCCCAAACACATATTACAAGGAAATACACGAATTCCGTACACTTAACAAAGGTTTAGAAATCCACTTGCCTCAAATAATGGAACGATCACTTCGGGACTTGAGCCTCCCCCTTTCGTTGGACTTCCAAATCAATACAATCTATTGGAATAAATAATCACAATAAGATTTCAAAACTAACAACACTAATATTACTATGTGTCTAGTCTAGACCCGAAATTCACCAAAATTTATAGTCAAGTTCAGAAGTCTTGATCCCAAGTAATATGTCAAGTCTCATATTTCTTAAAATTTCAAGCCTAAAATTAAGTCATAATTCCCCAATATCATAAATCTAATGATATTCATATAACATAATAACCTAATATTTAATTAGGTCTATCAATATATCATAACTTTAATAATAATGTGATATCATATTTCTAAATTACAACAGAAAGCACAAAGGTAAAATATGCGTCCAACAGCAACTTGTACGTTTACTAAACTATCACTATTCCTCACTTAAATTTTCCAAAGATCACTCACTGTCCAATGATTACCAACTAGTTATTATTCAATGATTGCACCCTTAACCCCTTTTTTCCACTCATATTTCAATTTTATATATATATTTGTTTTAGTCAACCCACCTTCCTTAATTATCTTTCATAACCAATATAATATTAATTCTAACAATCATAGCTGCTCGTTAATTAGAAAAGAATGAACAATTGCATCGATATTAAGTTATGGTCATTACCTGAATGAAGTGCATTTGTGCAACGGCGGTGAGTATTCCCCTGACCTTTTCCCTTTTTCCTTCTAAAATAATTATGTACTAAAGTGACAAACCCTAGTAACTTATTTTAATAAATAATTATGGACTTAGTACTGAAATTAATTATTTAAAATTACTCGTCAACTTAAACAATCTTAATTAACAAATAGCTTCAAAAAAATTTCAAACCAACTTCACCGACGGATCAAAATTGACTCAAGCAACTATCGGAAGGGTAAAACGGTAATCTTTATGATAATTTCTAAAAATAATTTTCTGGGTCATTACATTATCCACTACTAAAAATCATGTTCGTCCTCGAACATAAGGAAGAAGAAGGAAGAATAACCCAACGTTACCAAAAGTCTAAGGTATGACCTACCAGTCAGTGTTCATCTCTCTAAGTGAGTTACTCCTTAAGACCATTCCATCAAGATCAACTATTAAGAACTAAACTTTCGAATCAAATTTGACAAATTTACAAATCACGAGTGATTACCAACCCATAGACTAATCCATGAACCAAATCTAAACAGAAACCCTTTGGACCCTAACACACTCGCCACAATGAATCTTTTCTCACATAACCAAAATAACATTCTGAATCGATACTGGCTACAATTAGAAGTGAATTAGAATCAACCGCCACACACTCATAATGCACAAACCATCACAGATCTTATCAAGATTCCCTTTCCATAACACAATCTTTTCATGAAGTTAAGTTATAAAAAATTGATCTTTAGACATTGAGTACTCATCAAGAAAGAATCAAACTTATCTAACCCAAATAAGAACAGGATCAAGTAACCATCCAACAAACGGTACACCTAATTATATAGAACCTCTAACAACACTGTCAAAAGATAGATCAGTAACTGAGATTGTAAACAACCCTTAAGAATGGTACAACTAGACCCAATGGCACTCCACATTCAATCACATATAGCCGAAATGTGACCTCGATCATGAGATAGGTATTAAAAATGTCGGACGACTATAACTATTCATGGTAGCTCTTTCATAAGTTCCCATAAGTAAGTTTGTACATGTAGAACCACCAGTATACTTGAACTATCCCCAAGAACACCAAATCTACTATAACTGAAATGACCAAGTCTTCCCATTACAAGCCTTGTTAAGACCTCTGTGATCTTGAGAAAGTCGAAACAAATGTCGATTGGAAAATATGGACAAACCTATGGGTGAAAGTATGTATTGTGTTCATATTTGTGAGTGTGAGAGTTGTATCTAATTCCTGAACTTTAAATTGATTATACCTTTGCGTGTGAAAATGGAATCATCATTTGTGTGAGGGTATTCGAAGGCTTTTGTTGAGCTTGAACTTGCATTTGAATCAAGTATTGTGAGCTTGAGAGTCTTTGGTAATGGTGTGTCAGAACTTGAATATTTGAGTAGACACTTGATCCTTGCATAAGTAAATTGAGTCTTGTTGTGTGCACTCTTGATTGAGTCTTGTGTAGCACTATTCGAGACACCCTTTTTGAACGGCTGAACTTGAGTTTGCTTGAGGACAAGAAAAAGTTTAAGTTGGGGGTATTGATAAGTCCACAAATTGGACTCATTTAGGGCTATATTTTAATAAAAATTGTGTCCTCAAATGCTTATTTTATCTCAAACCCTTAAGTTTCAGGTATTTGAAGTTTGAAGGAAAGCATGAACACTATATTGCAAAAAGGAACGAAAAGGCTAAAAAGAACAAATAAATGAAGGCTTGAGGATTGCTGAGTCCACTTGGAGAGTCGCCGAAGGGTCTTACTTCGCCTTTTGTTCTAGTGTGTTGAGCCCTGAAGGAAAGGATCAAGTAGGTGGAAAAAGGGAGCAGTCAGCTCATTGCCGAAAATTTCCGTGAAGCAGTACCATGTCGCCCAATGACCCAGAGCACAATGATGCTGAAGGATGGTGCAAGACGGCGTTGAACTATACCCAAAGGCGAATTGCCAAGTTGATCGGCGATTCCGACTAACGACGTTGAATGATCCACTGCAGCACAAATCTATGAAAGCTATAAATACTAGTTAGAGTTGTAGTTTTAAGAGTGGAACAATTATTATAATTTTCATATAGAACAGTACTTTTTGATATTTTTGCTCTAAGTTTGAGAGGGTTTTGATGACTTGAAGTTCCAAAGGGTTTCATCTTCAAGATTTGGATTTAGTTCTCTTGGATTCTTCAATATTGGCTTGTATCAAGACTTAAATTTTCATACCCAGTTGAATGCAAGCTCAATTTGATATAAATTTCTATCTCTTATACGTGTATGGTTAAAAACCCCAATTCTTAGGGTGTGATTCAGCGAATATGGGTTAAGATAATTGTTGGGTCTTGTTTGTTGATAGTCTATTCGTAGTTTAAATATAATTTCTTTTAGTGGTTGTGGATGAATTTAATGAATTTGTAGTTGCAAATACAAGTTTATTTATGTGTTTTCGGCTTGCTCCAGAGAGAGGTCATAAAACTAAGACCACTAGATTGATGGCCAGTGTGAGTGGGTCGACATGAGGTTCAGCTCGAGAGAGTGAACCCTAGTGCCATGTCCACACACTCAGCTTGAGAGAGTGAGTAGGTTAAAGCGTAGGCTGGTCTTCATGCGGCAAGTGGGTGTCCGAGAGGAACACATTTAAAACGGTGTAAGTTGCTCAAGAGAGAGCTTATCTCCCTTAAAGTCTAGCCTAGTCATAATTATTCTATGAATCTTCTATCGAAAGCATGTACCCAATAATCTAGTTTAACTTGTATTCCCTTCACATCCCAAGGATCCCCTCTCATTACTTAGAAATCCTTGTTTATTTTGTTGTTTTTACTTACTAGTGACAAAAACCCCCATTGTTAATTGACACTCCTTGTGTCCCTCTTTAATTTACAATAGTTTTAATCGTTAATGTCTTTAGTTACGACTAGTTAGAACTAAATTTTATTCTTCTATTAATTCTCAAAACCACTCTCTTGGGAACGATCCCAACCCTTGGTTGGGTTACTAAACTATTGTATGATCATAGACACTTACATCGAAAGTTGTGTCTTGATTACGCAAACATCAGTTGTGTCGCGACATTAAATTAGGTTCTACTCAGGAGGCAACCCATGACTTTGTACTCTAAAATATATTTTCGTTGTATTTTATTTTGATAGGTTAGTTTGGTTTAATTTTAGTAATACATTAATTCATTTATTTTAAAAGTTGTAATTTGTAATTCAAAAAAAGAAAACAGAAAAGAGAAGTGCTTAGCCTAAGTGTTGGAACTTGTGTATGATTATCTTGTTGAATGATTATGGGGAAAGTAGACAGAGGATTCTTCAAATTAATTGGGTGAAAATTGGGTTTTGTGAAGTCTTGAGTAGGAAATATATTATGAGGGCAATGATTGAATTAAAAGCAGGGCTGTTGGTTCGAATTCTTGAGTAGAATCAAAGTATTAAGGGGTTTACATGCTTAAAATGTGATGAATTTTGAGAATAATATGGTGAAAATAACATTGGGAAGTCTGAGTACCATGTTGTTTGTCAAAGTTGTGCTCGAAAACATGTGTGGGGTGATCTTTCATAATTGGGTCTCATTAACTGATATGATAATTGTTTGATTGCAAGATAACATGTCTAGCACATAAAGGTCTGGCAAAGCGATTGCATTTAGCAGCCGTAAGAGAGTGAGGATGGGCACAACCATTCCCCCAGCACCTAGAGTCCCAAGAGGACAGACTCAACGCTACGGGGCAAAGGCAGTCACATCTGAGGACAAGAAGTGCTATAAATCACACACCGAAGCCAAGTATTTCTCGGATGTGATACTTGATAACGTGCAATTAGAGAGGGAGTTCCCACGCATTATGCGTCACCTACAAGAGTTGCACATGGGATTCATCTTTCATGATCAAATAGAGTTTAATGTTAGTGTGGTTTGGGAATTCTATGCAAATTGGAAACCTGATGCTCATTCTCACTTTGTAACAGTGCGTGGCGTAGAGGTCCCTCTGACACCCTTAGCTATAAATCAAATATTGGGCACTGCAGATGCCCCTTCTGATGTCCTCACAGGAATAAATATCAGTCCTCCGTATCAGCAGATTCGAGATGCTTTGCATGGAGTTCATTCCACTGCGAAATGGATTCGACATGGGCACCGTGGCTATCACCAATCATATCTTTATGCTCACATGAATCGGGAAGCCCAGGTGTGGTTAAAAATTGTCATGAATTGTTTGATACCAGGGTCGCATTTCACCAAAGTGACGAGAGACCGCGTATGCTTGGTATATGCTCTAATGAAGGACCTACCCGTCAATGTAGGAGCGGTGCTAAAATCGGCCATGCGCAAGACTAGAGTGCATAGAGGTAGAAGGTATGATTTTGCCGGACTAATCACTAGTTTATGCAGGAGACCTAGCATACCTGAGGAGAGTGTGGACTATATGGCACCTTTGTTCACCACACCCTTAGATGTCACCAAGACAAAAGGCCCAGAAAATGTGCATGGACCCACCCTCACTACCGCTAAGCAAAATAGGAGGGACGATATGATCATGACGCACATGTTTGGATTGAAATGTTATGCCATAGAAATGGATGCCGAGCTTCAACTCAGGAGTAGTTGGACGAAATTAAAATGAAGTACACCCTGAATGAACATGCTGAGGCATTGTTGGGACTCGAACCTGCATATCTGGAGCCCGTATGGGATGATGTTCCAACTGATGAAGACAAAAGGCGAACCATGTCAGATAGTGAATCCGATTCTGATGTAGAAGAGGGTGAGCTTTTGGCTCTTGAGGGCACCAACAGTGATGCCGACATGGATGAATGATCAGGGAAGTACACCCGCCCTACTTTTCTTTCATTTTGATTTATGTCACACTGGGACAATGTTGCATTTTTAAATATGGGTGGGGAGTATTATGTCTGTGTAAATAGTTTGGTTTTGTTTTTGCTATTTTGTTTTGGGTTTCTTGGAGGTTGTTTTCGATTCTTTGGCCAATGACAGTCTCGTTGAACCGTATAAAAACATATTTTGTTTCTTAGGATTGAGTTAGTGTCATAGTTGAGTCAAGCCGCCCTATGATAGATGGATGATGACCGTCTTAAGGATAGATTTCGTCATTTGGGTCTGTAGGGTTGGCATTTGGTGGCTGCGCAACTGCTTTGAGTTAGACTGAAGGTTGGAAATAATGGATGACTTTGTGTTGAGACATTTAGGCTCTTTTATGTGACTATAAATGGCGTGTTCTTAAAATGAATTTGTGTCAGTGATTGGGAAGTAGTATGTAGTGATCAGTTCTGAGATGAATGTGTGCCATGTGTGTAAGATTTGTGTATTCCTTGCTGCTAATTGAGGTCCAAAACTTGCCTGGTGTGTCTGCATAGTGAAAAAGAGGATAAGGAGTTGAGGAAGTGATATAGGCATTTCTGTGATAGCCCTGATTATGCTTTCATGTACCCACCTTGATGTATATCCTTAGTTAACCCCTTCAATCCTTGAACTTATTCTTTGGTTGCCTAACATGAAGCTAATGTCCGTTCCTTCTCTAGCCTATAAAATTTGATCCAAAAGATCCTAAGAACAATAGTGAAGGAAACAAAAGAATGAGTGGCAAGCCCTAACATAAGTCTGGCTCATCGTAAAAAAAAAGATATATATTTATATATATATATATATATAAATAAATAAATATTGATGAATGAATTTAGAATAAAAATGCTGGGAAGAAATGAATGTTAAGTGCCTTACAACAAAGGGCCAAATGGTTTCAAGAAAAGGGGCATAAGAAGAAGGTGATTAAAAGAAGGTCCAAAATTGAAGTTTGTCTTGTATTAAAGCGATTGGGAATGTAGTCACTATTCATATCCAAAAATAGTTCCTACCCGTCCCCTAGCCTACATTACAACCCTTAAAAGACCTAATTAATCTTGAACTTCCTTATTCTTGAAAGTAGTGATGCAGTAAGTTAAGGGCGAGCCTATGGTTTGTTGGTTGTGGCATGATAATTCTTTTGAGAACGTGAGAAAATTTTCTTTCCATACCCATCCATGCCTTTTGTGTGAATTTTTATGTTTGAGTAAATCGGGGTGTTCATTTGTGGTGAGGGCATATGTTTAATGAGGTCTGGTAACTGATATAACTGTGGATCCAAAAGTTGTGCATACGTTTGCTTTGTTATAAGAGTTTATTCTTGAGGGTAGATTGTTTTGCTCGAGTTGTCTTGATGAATGCCCAGTGTTTGCCGTGTTGTTGCGAAGCTATGGTAGTTGTTGTGGCCAAAGCCAGAATGCCTTTAGAGGGAAGTGTAGTAGAGTAGTCGTACGTTTGAAAGTGTTTGAGGGCGAACAAAGGTTTAAGTATGGGGTGGTGATCTTAACTGTATTTATGCACCTAATAGCTAATTTATCCCATATATATAGCTAAGTTTGAGAGCAATTTCGTAGTTGAAACTAAAATTTTAGAGGCTATTGATTGCGTTCCCTTTAACCAATATGATTAGATGTTTCAGGGTGAAAAGCAAAGAAGAAAGAGCTAAAAAGGGCACCTTGAAAAAGGTCGGAAAATAGAAGACGAAGCTGTTAAGGAGAATGGCCAAGAAGCAGGAAAATACACTATAAGGTAGCACCTCTGCGTCATGGAGCTGGAATCTGCATGCAGAAAATTAATTCTACAAAACAGTAGAGTGCCCAATGGACGTCACGGAGTGAGTTCAGGCTAATCACAGTGTGAAGCGAGGGAACAGTTTCACGTAACGGACCTGGACACCAGAAATGAGTCACGTATTTTATTTTAGACTATAAATAGTCCAGTTGTATTATTTTATCATTATCCAGTTTTTGAAAAATGAGAGAACATCGATTTGGGCAATTTTTCCAACACTATCTAGGGCTTTTCTTCTACTCCTTCATTTTGGTTAACCCTCTTATGATCCATAAACAATATTTGATGATGTTTTGTTCTATGAGTAGCTAAATTCCCTTATTCTAGGGTTGTAGCTACGATTAATGGTGTAATAATATTTGTTTCTAGCATTAGATGGGTTTTCTTGTTATTTATGCTTACATTCTTGTTTAACTATTTTAATGATTGATCAATATTAAAATAAACTTATTGTCCACTCTTGAATTTGGAAGATGAATAGAGGGATAGACCAAAGAATGTGAGAAGCGTGTTCATTCTAGGGTAAAGCTTAGAGTGTTTCGTATATAGGATAGGATTATATCTATATACCGCGCTTGATTAATATGCAAGATGATAGCTTATTGCTCCACTATTGGCTCATGCCTATCCCCGCTCAACGATGTAGTTAGGTTGTCAATGGTGGTAGGCGATTAGAGGTTGGGAGATCATGATTGTAAAATTAACGTTGTAAATCCATAATGAGGTTAACCTGTCGAATGCTAGGATGAATTAATATTATGCTTGAAATCGGTATATGCTACAACCTTGGAATATTTTCCCAAATTGTGAAATTCCCTTGTTTGAAACTGTTTAATCGTAGTAATTAATTTTGGAGATTGTTCAACTTAGTAGTTATAAAAAAATTTTTGAAATTGTCTATCGCATAAGTAAATTTATTTTAGACACAATGAAGTTATTATTTGTTGATTTGAAGTCCTTTGGGTTCGATAATCTGACTCGAAAGAGTCGTTGTATTACTTGAGTGACCACGTGCACTTGCGTGTGCTTTTGGCCGCAACAACAAGGGTAATAGATCTACTCCATAGGGTATAGTTCTCAACACAAAGCAGCTAAGAAGAGATGATACTAATTCCACTGATATAAGTGGGACTAAGAAAGAGAGGGTGATTGTAGTCAATACCTTGTCCAATTGCTGAACTGGTCTGCAATGGAGAAGATGCACCAACATTTTGTCCATTGTTGAAATTCTAAGACAAATCATCAGCTGCTTTGTCAGTTGGCATGATGAACAATCAACAGATCTCCTTTGAACTTGCAGAAATAATTTGTTGCAGAAGATAAACACAGTGGTATACAGATTTCAGTTGCAATTGAGCCTAGATCTGCAAATCAACTAATAACCAGATGAATTTGTGAATCAGATTAACCAATTCTTTTATTGCCAATTGATCACCTATCACAACATTTACTGTAAAAGCCTCTGATACAATGAACATAATTGACAGACAGCTTAATCACATGAACTAACAAGGAGCTGCTCGGAAGAGAAAAGGAAGAGACTCTCATTGATTGATTCTCAAAACTATGTATTACCATAGAAGAAGCTAGTATATATAGCTCATGCTTCAATGACTTGGTAACTAACTACATGTGAGTTTGTTATAACAAACTCATTAAAAAGATACTTTTACCCCTAACTATCTTTAACTACTTTTAACTACCTTCTTTAACGAGCTTGTCAGCAGGGAATATCTCAATAAGAGTACTCACGGATATACACTGCATGCACAAAGACAACATAATAACAAGAAAATTCACAGAAGTTGGCTATAGTAATCAACACAAATAGTCAACCTATTGTAACCTTCAAAAAGAATTATCCTATTAAGATACTACATGACATACTATTTCACCAGGTTCAAGAAATAGATAATAATAGGGAGGAAAGTGATGGTGAACAGATAGAGGATAAGAAGAAGGTGATAGCCAATATAATTTTGATCAAGTGGTGAGGGAAGCTGGATTATCACCAAAAACTCATGCAAAGGAAAAGAAATGGAAAGGCTGATAACATTCCTCAGCCTACCAGGATTTTCTTATTATTTTAATGTGTCCTTTTCAAGACTCAAGACACATTAATAATTATAAGAGGAGGTTCAATATGCATTATGTGAACTACAATCAAATTGGTAAAATATGTTCATTGTTTAAGCAAGTTGTTAATGTTGAGATACTACTAGACAGAACAATAATCCACTATAAAGCTGATTTTTTTTAAAGGTGGTAAGTCTCTAATTATCACTTTGGTTTATACAAAATATGATGCTTTGGATACACTAGAATTGTGGATAATATATGTACATGGTTTGACAAGTAAAATGAGTCTTTATTGGTTGGTTGGTAGTGAATTTAATGTGATTCTATATGAAGAGTAAAGAGTAGAGATTTTCATGTTTATCCTTGCTAATATAAGGATTTTTCTCTCTGTGTTAACTATTGTGAATTGTTTGATATTAAGTTCAAAGAAAGACCTTTTTACTAGGTTAAATAGAAGGGTTGATGAGGAATGGCTGAATAGGATTGTGATCAATCAAGCATTTTGTGATTGCTTTTGTTGTACATGATTGAAGAATCTATCTAGGATAGGATGAGATTTGTGGGAAACAAGCTCCCCAGTTTTCCATACCTTTCAGATTCTAAATTGAAAATGAAGATTTTATTTATGGAGGATATTAGAGAAAATTGAGTCCCAAGTGATGGAAGTGATATCTTTATCATCCTGAAATTGAAAAATGAAAAAAGAAATTGTTTCTCCTCATGGAGCTAGTATGGTTCTGGAGATATTTTCAAGAAGCTAATTATTATAGAAGATTTTGTGAGAATCAATGAGGATTTATTTGAGGAGTTTCCTACTGCTTCAAATAGGAAAGTTCATTACAAAGCACATGATGAATTAAAGTAGTATTTACACTATATAAAAGAATCAAAAAATCATTATGGATAAATTATGTCGTACAAGTATTCCAAAAGATATACCTTAGGTGGTAGAGTTAGCCCCCTCTGCCCGCATCCCTGGAACTTGCTTTGCTTTTTTGCTTTAAAGACCCCGCCTGCTTCACACCTTCAAATACCAAATCTTTTGGAAAGATTTGTATCTTCTTAGGCTTTATAGCCTCACGCAGATAATCTATTATTTTCGCCTTCAAATAAAGATTGAGGGGATAACCCCTTCCAATCCAAAATTCAAGAGGTAATAGATGTAACCTGTTTGGTAGGCCTCACATCGATCGTTCTGTCCACTGAACTCATCAATCAACCTTGACCTTGACTCTCACTACGTACTCCTACTCTGCCATCTCAGAAATCAGGGTTTAAAAGTCTTTCATTCGGGAGATATAGCTCCTCAGTGCATACATACAAAGATCCTGTGATTTGATCTATACTAGAGATGGGAAGAACCAGAGGAAGACTCCATAGCTGATAGAACCAAGGACAAGGTCTGGACTGACGAGAAAGGTGCTTTTAACCCAACTCAAGCCGAATAAACTTATTCAATGGTCACCGCTAACCGCCTTTGGTCCCAAATATTTAGGGTTGCTTTTTCCAATAAATGTTGGTTACATTTCTTTATGTTATTTGTACCAATAATCGATTTATGGATGAGTGCTCTTGGAGTAGTTGGTCTAGCGCTGAACCTACGTGCCAGGGACACTGTCAACATGGTATGGTTCTTTTTTATCACATCGAATGATGCACATTTCTTTCAATAAAGCGCAGTGAATAATGCGAATCCCTCTCTTTCTACACTTTCACCTAATTCACTAATGTCAATGACCGAATGTATCAAATAGCAATGGAAAAAATGTGTTTCGCTCCTCGCAGAGTATAGCTCACATCCAAACATTTGAATGGGGAACGGTGCAATGCGCCAATGTGAATGAGTGTAAGCTTCGTTGCCTGAACACAATTGGTGCTGACCATACTAGGTGCTACCGTGGTAACAAGAGAGGCCAGGCGGTGACAATTGAGAGGTTGTCACTGAGCATTCCTAGTCACCTCCTCAACTTAAGGCGCACCTACCCTTACTAGAAGTCTAGTCTCTCTTAGGTCCAGTTTTTATCTCTAACTAACTTACTTAATAGGCCATGCAGGCTAGGCCGGCCGGAAGAGAGATATTCAGAAAACCCAATTTCGTGTCTTAAGAACTCGCTGTTCAAAATCAAACCAAAATTAATAACTCAAACTAAAAATAAGTTAATTATTTATCGATAATGGATTATTGATTTGGTAGTTTTAGTAATGATTTTAAATTTTTTATATTAGGTTATTGGTTTTTAACAATTTGAGGTTTTTTCTTAACAAGTTAATCGATAATTTGATAATAAATTAATAAATTATATTTATACCATTCTGTATATAAAGTCATTATCTTAGAATTTAGTTTCATACTTTCATTTTATACAGTCTCAAACACTCAATTATTCTACAACATACCAACGTTAGTTTTTGAGCAAGATGTAATATGTCAATTCATATGCATTGTTTATTTGATTTTTCACCTTGTTTAAAAGTGATTCTCACTTTTTAAAAAAATGGGTGAAATCTTAGTGGTCAAACAAATAACCAAATCGATAATAATCAATGCTTGATAAATCGATGATCTTAAATATTTTATAATGATTTAGCATGTCTACGAATAAATAACCTATAATCCAAATCGATAAACTTCAAAATTGAACCAAATTGATGGATATGCAAAGTGGAAATGAGGGTCAAGACTCTTAAAACATAATTTGGATGCCAGTGAATGTATTGATATTTGGTGAGAACTTTAATATTTGGTTTGGTAATATAATTGGAAAAATTCTCATAGCTCTATTAAGGATGTCAATCAATTGATGCCACAAGCTAAGGGGTTTGGAACATTCACACATTGCAACAAATATTTCCTCAAGAAGTTAATGAGCAAATTCAGGCCAAGGGATTAAGATATATAGAATACATAAGGAAATGGGAGAGTCCATGGCTAGCTATGTAAGTAATGCATGGGAGGTGAAGTTCTTGCCAAAAGAGGAGTTATAGAGGACTCACAATGTTGTTTTTGTGATGGGTATGTAAAATCAATAAATGATTAATCATTTTTTCTAACCAAAGGTTTGCATACCTTTGCAACAATAGTAGGGATACATAAGCAAATGGTGGAATATTGATAATCTCTAGAAAATTTTGGAAGATAAGGAATATGATTGTTAATGGGGGAAATATGTCCTTTACTAGGATGGTTTTGTACATAAAAAAGAATGATGGCAATGGTCAAATGTCCTTGGTTGAGATCTATTCCTACACACTAGTTAATATTAGTGAATTTCTTTGAAGAATAAACTCTACCTATTGAATGCAAGGTAGTAAAGTGGAGGAAACCAAAGATGGAGAAGAATCATAGGCCTAGTTCTAGATAGTGTGCCTATTGTGTGTGAGAGACTATTATGGTAATTTAATTTAGGGATAAGGGTCTGAAAAATACCCCAACTTTGGTCGAATTTGATGTTGCGATACTAAACTTTCATGAGGACCTACAACCATCACTATGAGCTATGTGATGGTACATAGTCTCGCCCACGCTGCTAGAACTGTCCTATAACTTGTCGAGATATAGAATGCCTTAACTAAGTAGATCCTCTAGTCTATGCTAAAAAATCATTAAGGAATCATCTAAAAAGTATGACCCTTTCTACCCACGATGGCTACATGGTTTATGGAGACTTGAATTATTATGAACTCGTCCCCATATTAATACTCAATACTACTCCCAAAATATACTCAGCTCATATGTTAAACACATAGCTCTTTCTCTATGGTTTGAGATTATTACTCAAAAATCTTATCTAGCAAAAGAAATGGAACTCAAAACTACTAATGAAAAATCATTTGAAAATCGATGTTTCCTCTTAACTTAAATGTGAAAACATTTGCTCTTTAGGAGTACTTAGTCCCCATACATCATTTAAAGAAATGAACTGGGCCTTACTCTTTCTCAAACTAAATTTATAAGTCTTTAAAACAAGTTTAAAATGATTGTATAAGACTTTTGAAAGACTCTAAGAACTCTCTTGGCTTGACTCTTAACTTTATCTGGAATTTGAATTATGGATTCAAGGGTTATGATCTCATATTACAAATGACCTCTGAATGTTTAAACGTACCTTAGAGTGTAGGAAACAACTAGAAAACATAGGTACGATTCGAGGGAACTCAAATGGAAAGAAGTAGGAAAGGGTAGAGGACCCTGGTGTACTGAGTGGTGCAGGCACCAAAGCCCTAACTATAGAACCTGGGTTGGGGCACACTAAGGGGCGTGGTGCACCAACCCCCTGCCCAGAAAACCCATAAATTTTCTTGTTCATTTTTCAGCCCTAAACCATCTAGATTTGATTGGTTTTTTCCCCAAACAGTTAGATTCGAATACCCAACCAAAGAATAGATCTACTAAAAAACAACCTTAAATCTCATCAAATCATCTCAAGAACTCCTCCCAAAACTCAACAATAAAGATTCAAACGAGACTTCAATAAAACTCATCAGGAACTCATAATTTCTATCTTCAAGAATGTAAATACGCTGAATTAAATCTTAATTGGCGCATGGGTGAACGAACCCAACACCATGTAATCTCACATACCTCGTAGAGATTAGCCCTTGGTGAAATTCACAAGCGTAACTCATTAGCGTGATGAACTTTTGGCTCTTTCTTCTTTTTTCTCCTCTTTTCTCTTCTCTCAAAGCCCCAACATAATTTTGTGAAGCGTAAATTACTAAAAACGAATTTACTTAATTGGGTAATGTGATTTAACATTTTAAGCACACCTCATCCAATTCTAGGGGTCAACTATCATAAATCAGTATAAAACCCAACTAAATGAGTTGGGGTCGAATCCCACAAGGAGCAGTACGTGTTTTAAATTCAAATAGGAAGTGCAAACGTGGTCTAATAAGCCATAGAAACAGAGATTATCGAAAAAGACATTATTCAAATTAATAGGGTGACACGAATGTCAGATGAGGGTTTTGGTTTTAATTATCAACTAAAAGGTGTCTCAAAAACTTTGAAATAACAATAGGGAGAAGGATTCTTGGGATGTGATCAATTATAGGCAAATATAGATATATGGGTAATTGAAACTACTAGTAAACAACTAAGAATTAGTGAGTCAGCTAGACTATAAGGGAGATAGCTTTCTCTCGAACAACTACCCCGAATGAGGTGATTTCTTTCGAACATCAACAAGCATGACAATGAAGAACAACCCATACCTTAATTCATCCACTCTTTAGAGCTAGATAGGTAGGATTAGGTTTAAGATTCAGTCTCTTGAGCTAAACTCAGCTTAACCCAATACCCACAAATCATTAATCAATAATCTTAGTTCTAAAACTTCTCTCTCGAGCAAGCCAAGAACACGAAGATAGAACTGTATTTGCAACTACAATTCATAAATTAAACCATAATTAATGATTAAACTCACTTCAAATAGCATTTAAACTAGTAAATAATGATACCCATAAACTAATTCAACCCATAATCACATGATCACACCCTAAGAATTGGGGTTTTTACCAAACATCATAAAAGGGTAAAAGCGATTACCGAATCAATTATCCGTCAACTAGGTAAGAGAGATTTAGTCTTTACAAATGCTCAATTTGCAAAATATTCAAAACCCACTTCCAAAATTTCCAAATTGAATCTCTAAAATTCTCCAAAACCTATGAAAAACTCAAGAGAAAACTCTTCTAAACTAATTCTGTCTTTTTCCACATCAAGTTCTCCAAAAATCTTCAAATAAAATGTTCAAAAATCTAATTTATAGTTGCTGAAAATAAGCCACGAAGGGCCGTTTGGCGAAGTAAGTTGGGCTCGCCGAACCACTCGACGAGCCGCCCTTTGACCTTTTCCATCGCTTTTTTGCCTTCGCATTCTGCATCCTTGAGTTCTGTAACTTTGGGCGATCAATCTTTGCTTTGGGGAACTGCTTCGTGATTTACCGACTGCTCCTTTACATCACCGACTTGGTTTCTACCTTCAGGGTTTGGAACACTGGAATTTTAGGCGGTCAGATTTGCCACTCGGTGACACACCAAGTTCTATTAGTGATCCTCAGGCTCACCCTTGTTCATTCCTTCAGCTTGTTTTGTTTCTTTTTGTCTGTTAATTCCTCGATCCATATACCTGAATATCAAGGCTTTAGCATCAGTTTATGGCACAAATTAAGCATTTGAGGACACTAAATCTATATAAACAAAGCCCTAAATGAGTTCAAATCTCGAACTCATCAAAACCCCCAACTTAGACTTTTGCTTGTCCTCCAGTAAAACTCAAGAGCATCAATTCAAAAAGGGTGTCTCAAATAGTGTTGCATAAGACTCAACATGAATGCACACAACAAGGCTCAACTTACTCATGCAATGATCAATTGTGCACTCAAAGATTCAAATTGTGATTTACCATTATTAAAGATGCTCAATTTCACAATACTTGCTTCAAATGCAAGTTGAAGCTCAACAAAGATACTCAAATGCCCTCACAACAAAGATGATTCCCTATTCATACAAGGTTCTTCAACAATTTATATTTCCAGAATCCACATACGACTGTCACACTCACAAAGATGAACACATGCATGACTTCACCCATAGGTTTGCCCTTATTTTCCAATCAATAGTCGTTTCAGCTCATTCAAGATCACGAAGGTCTTTTCAAGGCTTGTAACGGGGCTGAGTGTAAAGGTATGGTCATTTTGGCTCAGTGCCTTCTACCCTCATGAAGTGTGGTCTGTACATAAATTTCTTCCTTTTCTTCAACATTTTATCATGCTCATAATTCACCCTATTATTCACTTTCAAATGGACTTTCGGTACCCCATTTCTTTTGCAACATTCACTACTTTATTTCACAACTTTTTCATTCTTTTTCTTTTACTTTCATCTTTTATTTTTTTTTTATATTGAGGGGTTCCATCTTTGTCAAAAACATTGCTCAAAGGGGAATTTCTCACACTTCTTGATTTTTATTCTCTTTTCACCACATCCCCAACTTAGGCTTTTGGCCTAAGTTGGCTATTCAAACCAACCACACTTCATGAGAGTTATGGATGAATGGATTAAAAGGGGTCACAATTGTTCAAGTTTCTTCCAAGAAAAAGATAAGGCTAAAGGGGGTTCAAGAAAGGTTCGCACATCTCACAAGGTTGGCCACAAAAGAGGTTTAATGTCAATTTGTTTCACTCATCAAAATTGTTGCCTAAGATCATTTCAAGAGCTTGCATCACTTAGTCATCAGACTAGCAAGGCAAATTCTAGGTGGTATCACACACAATGTTCAAGATAAGCTCATCACACAAGGCATTCGCACCAATATCAAACAAGACTTCACACTTTCTAGCTAGTGTGCAATTTTCATCAAAAGAGTCTTATTTGATAATCGGCTAGTCACAACGAGATGCAAGAAGTCCACACACTATCTATGCAACTTTATTTGGCCTCATCGTAGTCACACATTCATTTCGTTCAATTAAGAGCAATATTCAAGTCATCAGTATTGATTATAACCGATACTCAAATTCGCACAAGAACAACCACAATCACAAATAATAGAGGTGGCACAAAATTTTAAAAGTAGGTCAAAAACCATTTTCATTCAAAATAAGGAGCCACGAGATAAGATCAAAACCAAATCCAAACACATATATAAATCACAAAACCCAATATTCACAAATAAAATGTAATCTCAAGAGGTAGGTATGGAAATACCTCACCCCACCCACAAAAGAAAAATAGTCATCCTCAAATGCAACTAAAACACCAAAAAATCAATAAAAACAACTAAGAGTGAGGTAAAGATATCATCTTGCTAGGCTAAGCCTGTGGTGAAGTCTACATCACAGTGACTCTATTTATCGGGGTATCAATGCCCGGGGTCACACTCTAGTCTTAGGCATCAGTGCCCGGGGTAGCATCAACACTAGCTCCACTAGAGCCTGCCATAGAGGTCTCTCTCAACGAAGTCTGAATGGATGAATGTACCATAGCCTCCTCAAACTTGGTCAGGCCTTCATAGGTGGTCTCTTACTGAACACCGAGCTGTTCCTCATCAGTCTCAGCCTCGGACTCTAATGCCACATCATTAGATCTAACCTCATCTCCGGTGGTAGCCGGAGGAACATCAGAAGAAGCCAGAATATCTATGTCCAGGTCATCAGGAATCTCTATAGTCCCAAAAATCATCAACATGTTAGTGGACGTCAACTAGTCCACATTTTTTCTCAACTCTGCAATTGCGGCCTTTAATGTCGTCACCTCATGACTGGCTTCTTGACCTCTTTCACACACCTCTATCCTTGCCGTGAGGGCATCAATAGACTCTCTAAAAGGTGTCAAATTAGCGGTGAGAGCTCTCTCAATCATCCCATGAACTACAGCCTCTAGCCTAGAGGCACGTACATCAACAAAATGGGCTAGGGACCCCATCCGCAGCAGCATGGCCTAGGTGAGTAGAGGTCGAGATGCAGTACTAGCAACAGAACTAAGAGGCATGGTAATAATAGAAGAACTCAAAGTCATAGAAGGGGATGAGTTAGAAATACCTGAAGGCCCATTGGCTGGAGTAGGAAATACTGCCTCTGCATGTAGGGTCTCAATATCAACAGCTGGGGATGTATCCATAGGGGCTGTATTTTACTATAAAAAATAGACTGGTTTTAAAGAGTCGCCACTTAATTTTTAAAGTAAAATTAAGAAACTATTTTTTTTTTCAAAAGATTAAAATAGTAAATCTAATGAAATATTTGAAGAAGTTCAGTGTTCGCATTTATATTTCGGAAAGAGTTTGAAAGAACCCAAAATGTTTGCTAACATGCCGATATCCGGTAATTAACTATTTGGCTAGTTATTTTTATAGAAAATAGGCATACTTATTTAAATAGAGGAAATAAACAATTAAGACTTAAAATCATTTTTTAGGGTAGAGAGAAATATAAAAAATATTATTAAGTAAAATTTTAAAGTAATTTAAGTAGAAAAATAAGCATTATTGTTTACTCTTTAGAAAATTCCGAAGTGACTATCTTTTGGGGAAATCGAATTAGGAGCCTTAAAATTGACTAGCAAATAAACATTTAAACAAATACCAAGTAGATAAAAATAATGAGAGAGAGAGAGAGAGAGAGAGTTTGAGGCCCAAGTCTGGTTTTCTGTCCGTTTGAGCCAGTACTTGGGCCTAATTTCAGCTTTGGGGCCTTTTATCCATTTGTACCTGTCCTAGACGAACAATAACACTGCCAAAATTGTTGGGCCTTTGGCACCATTTCGCTGTTCTAAAGCTAACAAGTAATATCAAAAATCGATGGGCCTTTGGCCCAATGATACAAACAAAGCTAGAAATTTTGGTGGGTATTTTGGCCCTATCTCTATTGTATATTAGGCTGTATCATAATGTACAACATGTATATAGCCTTTGATTTCTCTCTTAACACCTGTAATTTAATTTCCATTTCACTCTTGAACACTGGAGGGCTAACTCAATACTCGAAAATGCACGGAGGTAGTCGGAAAAGTCCAAATAGACTCGAGAAAGAATCGCATGCACAACAAAAAGATAAAAATTAGTATGAAAGAAGACAAGATTTCAAATGTTAATGGAGTAAATAAACACAATATTTTATTTTATTTTTAACTATTATTGTTATTGAAAGTAACAGTAAGCATCCAATACAAATTATGAGATAATCTAACATCTCAAATGTGTCAAAAGACACACCATTACAATAGCACACTCCAGGCAAGTAAAAGACTTAAATGGAAACAACTATAGGAATTTTTTTTTAATGAATAAACAAGAGACCAATTTAAAGGAAGTAGAAGATAGAGTAGTAGCTATCAAAATAGAACAAAAGCAAACAAATGCTACTTTGGTAATTGTTGAAGCAACTTTCATGTGACTTCTTAATTACCAACATCATAATATTTTAGGAGTTGAGCAACAAAGCCAGCCAGATAAAATGATTACTAATTGAAAAATATAAGAACAAAGTAAGGAAATCATATGCAAGAACCACTGATCCTTAAAGAGAGGGATTGATCCATTACACTTTATTCAAACAACAATGAGGTGAGAAACAGATATTTGACACATTCATGCTTCCCAGATTTTAAACATGAAGAAATATGCAAGAAGATAGTGTTTAAAACAAATGACAAGAAAATACAACAAGACTTCATTAATGATCATTGAATGAGCTTAAAACAAGAAGAAACATGGGTGAAAACGAGCACACAATTGCTTAATTGATTTTTAATTTACTGTTGTCTCAAAAAAATGATGAATAACACAACATACAACCTCCATATCACCCAATTTTCCAAATTCTGCCTTATTTTAAAAGAAAACAACACTAACAGTAGTAAAAGCAAACAGTATTTTCTAAACTTAAGGGAGAAAGAAAACAAGAGAATATAGATTCAACAGTATTCAAACAAACATACAATCAACAATATTCAAACAAACATACGAGAGGGAAGATAACGAAGCGAACTCAAATCAAGGATCAAGGAAAGCACAACTCTAGATATAAAATAATAAAAACCTTAATCGAGTCATTCAAGAACAAGATATATAACATATTAAAACTACCTATTTGCAGCTACAAATAGCAGTGACGTGACGATATAACAGTGAGTCACATAAAAAATAGAAGAAGACGGAAAGAAGATTATGGCGGAAAATGTTACCTTTTTTCGGGCAGCAGACTGAGACCACGAGTTGAGGCGAGCTGTATTACTACCAAGTCAAGTTCCGACCAGCTTCAGTGAGCCAAGAACGAACTATCTCCAACCCCTTGAATGAAGAGAATGACAAGCTTTAAATAGGAAAGAATTAGGGAAGAAGTTTTGGGGGGAATCGGGTGGAATACTGGATGAATTTCATATTTGAAATTTGAATTCCTTTGAAAGGATAAGGTTGAGGAGTTATCCATTGTACCAAGCTTACACAATTCTCATTGGATCGAGAATGATGGTCGTCTAATTTGAGTGAACGACAATTGAGGCACAGAGATGAAGATACCTGGACTAATTCTCGAATGATTTTGTATGAGAAGATAAGAAGATAGGGAGGGGGCGCGACACGCATGGTTTCTAGGCGCTGTTGGACTGCGACTGGGCTGGTCTTCGCTGGAAAAAGAACAAAGAGTATAGTGTCGATTTTGTACGCATCTGGTATCGCTGTGTGTATGGATTTCGCTGGTCGCTGGGATTTGGGAGTTGGGTGTGGAATTGAATAAAAGGGGGTTGGGGTTGAATATATTTTGTTGTTGTGCTGAGATTTGGAGGAAAGATTGGGCCTAGGGAGTTGCAAGGAAATTGGAGAAAGAATGGGCTACTGAAAAAAGCTTTATAAATGCCCAAAATTTGGTCCTTTAATGTAGCCAAATGAATTACTTATTTAGCCAAATTGAATTGTAATTGGCCAATTGAGATTACACACTTAACCAAATTGAATTTGACTAATGAATTTGGCTAAAACTTAGATAGGACGAATTAATATAACTAATTAATGAGCTTCTTACCTTTAATGAAATAAAATAATTAATTTGATTATAAAATAAAATTTTACTACAAACTAATTAACTTAAGATTATAAATTATTAAATAATTAAACAAACTAACCAAATACTTAAATAAACAAAATCTTTTGAGATGATTTCAAATAATCATAAAATGTACTAATTACATGCAAAATTATATGAAATATGTTTATTATTTAAAAATTATAAAAATTGACTAAAATAACTTAAAACAACTTTGAAAAATATTTGAATTTATAGAGCTAATTATTCTAAATCGTTTGAAAATTAAGAATCTCGAAAACTAATTATTATCAGGGAGGGTCAAAATTGGGTTTCAACAACTATCCCTCGTTTGACTTGGATTGATGAAAGAAATTCGAGGAAAATGAAATTGACGAATCCAATTTTGACTGACCACATCTTCATCTTTTTGAAAAAAGGATTTGGCACGGACTTTAGGAATTATGGCCGAACCCCGAAAAATGGGTTTCCTACATATCTCAGGCTATATGAGAATTCAGGCCACCTGTAGTTCAATACACTTGATTTCACGCATGATTTCAAAAGAATTCAAAAGCCATCCCGATACCGTATTATGAGGTGGCAAAATGCTTGAGAATAAGATTTAAGAGCGAATGTTGGAATACAGCCGAGTTTTCAACATTGATCCCACCTATATATCCCTCAACTCAGAGAATCAGGCTGCTTGTAGTTCGACTCGATTGGTTGAAAAGGAAATCTATTATGCAAGATAGCCTTTGGTTCCAGAGAAGCGACAAAGTGATTCGAGTATAAAAAAGAGGCTTGCAACCTCTTAGCCATGAATGTGGCGCGCTTCACATCTATAAATAAGAACTAACACGAATATAATTTTCAAAGCTCTTAGTGCATTGTCGCTCAGATTGGGATGGTGCCCTCAGTGAACGCCAAAATTTTCTGTATGCAAAACTGAAACCAATAAACCTAAAGAAAAACCCATATGCCTTCTGATAGGGGTGTGGTTTGATTGTGGTGGAAGTCGCTCCTCAGCTCGCGTCTTAAGAGTGTGATACTCCTCTTTGGACTATGTCCCAGTTTGCTGCTAAGAAAAAGTTCCACGTTGTGATGCATCCTTTTTGATGTAATCCGCACCTATGGTTTGATTTGAGAAATGATCCTCTTGGATGCTCTCAACAAAGACTGAAATAAACTTGTTAGTAGAAACTGTAATTGTAAAAAGTGGTAGCATCTCTTACGATGCTTTTCAGTTACTCTTGCTGTGAAAGATGTCAGCTAAGTATGTTCAGTATATGTCTACACACTCAAAGTAAATAATTAGTAGACATAGTGCCGCTTTAGCTGTTTAAGTAACAATAAAATAAAATAAAGAAAGATCATTCATATAACAAATGAGTATATCTTAATGGATAGACATAAACATCTTTTTCAACTAGATGAGAAAATAAAGAAGTATTGAGAGTAAAAGATAATGAATACCGATTTCGAACACAATATGTTCATTACAACTCATGATTTGCTGAGGATTTGGAGATGTCATTGCTTGTTTTCTGCATGGCAAACTCCGGTGATCTCTGCAATGAGCTAGATGTCTCAATGATTATCCAAATGTTACAAGGTGGATGGCTCGATGATTATCCAACTATAACGAGGTGGATCACTCGATAATATTCCAACTGTAACGAAATGGATGCTCAATAATATTCCAACTGTAACGAGGTTGATGCTCAATAATATTCCAATTGTAATGAGGTGGATGACTCGATAATATTCCAACTGTAACGAGGTCGATGGCTTAATAATATTCCAACTGTAATGAGGTGGATGGCTCGATAATATTCCATCCGTAATGAGGTGGATGTCTCAATAATATTCCAACTGTAATGAGGTTAATGGCCCAATAATAATCCAACTATAATGAGGTAGGGGCTTGATAATATTCCAACTTTAACGAGGTGGACGTCTCAATAATATTCCAACTATAACGAGCTGGATGGCTCAATAATATTCCAACTGTAATAAGGTGGAGGCTCGATAATATTCTAACTATAACGAGGTAGATGACTCGATAATATTCCAACTGTAACTAGGTGGATGGCTCGATGAATATTTGATCCCCAGCTCGCGCTAAGAAACAGTTCCACATTGTGCTGCATCATTTTGATGTCGTCTGCACCTGTGGTTTGATTTGAGAATTTATCCCGTTGGATTCTCTCGACAAAGAAAAGAATGAAATAAATTGTTAGTAGAAACTGTAATTTAAATAGAGAAGTGATACATTTTATCGTATTCAGCAAATGCTCTTTTCATATAAATGTTTTGACGTCAGCCTCCATCGATTTTGACGCAATAAATAATGACTTGATGTGATGTGGATGACTAAGCTTCATTGATAGGATGAGGATGATCCATTGGTAGGATAATACTGCTATATGATAGGATGATGATGTCGATGTTCCATTGATAGGATAATGATTGACGATCCATCATTGGGATGATTTTGATGCTCCTTTGATAGGATGATGATTCTTCATTGATGATCCATTTGTAGGATTATGTTCATGTCCCTCCTGGTGATGACATTGATGTTCCATTGATAGGATGATGATTCTTCATTGATGATCCATTGGTAGGACTATGTTAATGTCCCTCTTGGTGATAACGTTGATGCTCCATTGATAGGATGTTGATTCTTCATTGATGATCCATTGGTAGGATCATGTTGATATTCCGTAGATAAAATAATGATTATGTCCTATGGTGGTGGTACTATCTCATTTGATAATTATGTAGAAATCTCCTTATGTTGAGAAAATGTAATTTGATGTCATTGTAGATGCTTGTACATATTGAGAGTGATGCTTTTCACTTCACATTTGTATTCACTGTGACTCATGCTTTGCTGGGAATTGGAATGAGGTGTTGTTGCTCGTATTTTGGACTCTTTCTTTTCTCCTGAAAAACTTCAATGACTTTCCTGCATCCACAAAAAAGTTGTCAATTTTGGGGAGCTCTTTGCCCATTTGGCTTCTCCATAGTCGTTGAATGAAGGAATATGATGAACTTGAGGCAATATTATAGACCTACATCCACAAAAAAATTGTTAGTTTAAAAATGAACTAATCTCTGTCGATCTCTTCGGTTGTGTGCTCCTTGTCTGACTATCTCCAGTTGATTTCCCTTATCTCCCACTTCTTGATAGATATGACAAAACATTTTTATGCAAAATAATTGAAACACGAAAGCAAAGTTTTAAGGAAAATAGATTTTCAAAAAGTAATATTTGGAAAATGTCACTGCCAAGTGTTAGTCATGTCAAGCTTAATGAACGTCTTTGAAGTTGATGGCTCGAGGTCTATCTGATTACTTGCTAGGAAGTATTCAAAGTTGCTTTAAGCTACTGATGAACCTTATTGAAATTTTTGAGGTCATCCTCCAAAAATTTTGTCCCAATTAACTGTCTTGGCGTATCTTGAACTGTTGGTGAGCAAATTATGGAATTTTTGAGACCCTCTCAAAAATTCTTTCCCAATTGCAAATCTCAAAGTAACTTTAGTCTTGACTTTGCTGGAAAGATCTTCTTCTTGAGAATTTTTGAGTCCCTCTCAAAAATTCTGTCCCAGTTTCTATTGTAAAGGAAAAATAGAAATCTTATGGGAGATATGACCGAGCTATTGTGGCGCCTACGTATCCCGTTGAGGAAGAAATTAGGTCAAACGTAGTTTCCCTCTTGAGGATTATAAAAAAGAAAAGAAAATTTAGATAAGGAAATGACTAAGGCCAACAAAGGCCGCCTACGTATCTCATTCTTGAGAATTCAGGTTAAATGTGGTTCATTTACAAAAGGAAACATTAAAAGGGGTAAAAGGGTGACCGAGGCCGACATAGGCCACCTACGTATCTCATTCTTGAGAATTCAGGTCAAACATAGTTCATTACAAGAGATAATTTTCTAACTATAAAACATGAGAATACAAGTAAACGATGTGATTACAGGGAAGGAAATAAAAGAAACTCTGAATCTTCAAATATAATAGTTCTTGATAGCATATGAGTTGATTGGCAACTTGAGATGAATGTCTATGTTCAGCCACGACATGTGATCAAACAAATGCATCGATGTATCTTCTAAGTAAACTGTTGAGTTCTCTTTTTTGAGCTTCTCCTAGATGGACCCTGATTCTGACTTCTTTGACACACATCCTTTTCAAATCTTTCATAAGGTGTTTGAATATCATGATCTCCTTCTCATACTCTTCAAACTCATCTTCATCTACCTTATTTGTTCATCCAACTTATGACATGACATGTTATTGATAGGTTTAAACAAAATTTATTTTTATTGAAATAAAAAAACAAAGATTGTTAGATAGAAAAATTAAAGCAAGCAAAATAAATTTTTGCAATAGAAGAGGCTTTCATTGAAAATAAGGAAATAGACATTGGCCATGACCATGAATCATTTGTGCCTTTTTCAAAACACTACGAGGGAAATTAAAACATAATCAAGTAAAATGACACAAAAGATAGGTTCCGGGCCTCATTCGTACTACCCTCGATTTTAGAAATAACATAAGATTCATCTTTGTTTATCAAGATAAACGAGGAATCAAGAGCAGAGTGGAAGTCCAATTAAGAACTTGCTCCATTGGCTCGGCATCCCGTATGCTTGGTGTATCGATCATCTTCTTAGGAGCAACATCACCTTCTCCAAAAAGATCTCCAATTCCTTCTTTAAGACCGTCATCATTGACATATTCCTCTACCAGAAAGGACTGGCATAAATGAGGCAAAGACTTTGGTGGAACATGATTAATCCCCTTCTTGTTTTGACCCTCTCTTGACACTAAAGAAAAAGCTAGATGGGGTGTCATGCTCGTAAAATTGAGTTACACACTTATGCTCGGAGAAGCTATGACTTTCTCAAGGTTGTCAAGACCAGTAGGAACTATCGCCTTTACTATGCACCACTCATCCTCCGTCTCTATCATATTGATAGTGATGCCTCCATGATTTTGTAGAGGATTACTGTTGACGCTAGGTACAACGGTCTTGACCACTTTTTGGTCTATCAAGTTCTGGATCATGTGCTTCAAATTAATATAGTCTTCAGTATCATGCCTAACACTGTTGGAATGATATGCACACCTTCGATTGGCTAGGTAAAATCTTGAGCTAGTATCGACTGGCTTACCAGATGAATAATACCTGCCACACTCAATCGCTCAAATAACATCGTCCGACTTTCAATGAGAGGGATAAAATTTTGAGCGGGCTTCTTCTCAAATCTCAGATAGGGAGGATCGTAATTGCTTTGTTGGGGGGGGGGGGGGGAGAAGACATTTGATGATAATTTGGAGCATTTTGGAGGGGAGGTCCTTGAAACTCTGGGTCAATCATGTTATTAGTGAATCCTCCATAATTCAACAGTGAATTACCATTGGCATTGGAAGTGACATTTGGAAGGGTGACAATTCTTTGATCAATCAAGTCTTGAATTTTATACTTCAAGTTGATGTAATCCTCAGTGGTATGTCCAGCACCCCCTGAATGGTAAGCACAATAAAGATCGGGTCTGTAAAGTGTGGAATTGACATTGACATTTTTTGGATCAATTGTTCGTATTAGACCAGCCACATTCAATCTCTCAAAGATTTGGGTTCGACTTTCAACCAAAGGAGCAAAGACTCGAGAAGGTTTCTTCAAAAACTCATGACAAGAAAGATTGTAATTATTTTGGTACCTTAGAGGATTTTGGTGAGCAGGTGTTGGTGCTGGGAAATTTGGGTCTTTGGAGTTTGGTAGCTAGGAGGGGCATTTGGGTAATTTGACAATGATACTTGGTAACTTGATTGAACGTTTGGGTAATTTGGCAATGGAGCTTGGTAATTTGGATGATTTGGTGGTGGAGTTTGGTAATTTGGTTTGATGGGGTAAAGATTTTGTGGAGCCAGAGGGTAGGTTTTGGATGGTGAAGGCTTTCGACATTGAGATTGGCATGCCTCTTTAATTTTTGGCTCGATTCAAATGAGATAGATGAAACATCTTCCCTTTTCCTTGTTAATGGTCCCGAGGATTCATCTTAGGGAGTCATTCAAATGAGTTTTCTAGTCTTGAGACTGTCTTCAATAGCTTCACCAATTTTGACTATCTCACTAAACATTCCTCCTAAAATGAGCAACATCCTATTGTAGTACTTCGGCTCTTCATTGCGCACAAAGACTTCGCTAATTTCTTTCTCGGTCATGAGAGGCCTAACCCTTGCAGCCTCTCTTCTCTAACGGTAGGCATACTATCGATAACTTATAGTATAATTTTGTTTGATTCTCTCCAAAGAATATCGATCAGGAACGAATTCTACATTGTAACCAAATCTTTCAATGAAGTCTTTAGCCAAAGCATTCCAACTTGGCCACTGCTTGATTTCTTTAAAAATAAACCATTTCAAAGCTTCTCCTTCTAGACTTCGACTAAAGAGTCGCATTAATAAAACTTCATCTCTACTCCCACAAATTGGTCACAATAAGCCCTTAAATGAGTCCAAGGATTTTCAACTCCACTAAAAGTGTAAAAATTTTGGTAATTTAAAACCTTTTGGAAGCTCCAAATGTGAATGACGACACAAATCTTCATAATTCAGCTCAGCAATGTCTGGGGCGTAATGAAAGTCCTTTATTGCATTCATAACTTCCTCTCCGATGCTTTGCTCAGCCTTTCCTTTTATGACCTTCCACTCCTTCTCCTTCTTCTCATAATGTTCAAGTTCAACATGTGTAGTAGATGAAGTGTACGATTCTGGTGATATTGGAATATGAAATGCGGTTTTTAGAGGTATGGGTTGAGTGGTAGGTGGATTTTGGGCAATTTGAGTAGGAATTTGATGACAGAGAGGAAAATTCTGGAGAATGTTGGTACTTTGATTTTGAGGAGTAGGTAACTTTTGGTGTGAGGTGCTACCATGATATAGGTCATGGGTGGTTAGGTTGATGATGGGAGGTTTTGGATTTGTAGCGGTGGTTGAATAGTTTGGAAAACATTCGGATGTGAGATCCAAAGTAAGAAAATGGAGTGGAGGTCTTCCATTCTCTGGAGTAAGAGTGTTGGCAACAATAGCCAGATTTGTCAAATCTCGGGTCTTATCCATTTCAGCCCTCATTTCAGCAATCTATTAGAACAATTGTGCAATCAACTTGTTTTTCACAACAATTTCATTCAAATTAGTATTCTCAACATTTTCAATCATTTTTTCTTTGCCTTTTGACAAGAATTGGTGGGAGAAGGAATCTTTGGGATCTTTGGACCTTGTGAAGTATGGATGTTCAACCATTTTCTCAACACAGATCAGTTTTGAGTACCTGATGAAGAAAAACAACTCAAAGAAAAATGTGTTAGTGTGTGTCGATGATAATTAATACAAAATATCACACACATTACTATAAACACATAAGAGTAGCTTCATTTGAAGATAAACTTGCCCGCATTTATAGAGAAATAACTAAATAGACAGGAATTTGTCTATTTGATTTTGATCTTAGTGAATCAAAAAAGTCGACTCAAGTCGAGACAAAGTCGATTGTATCCTTCATTGACATACTTCAGATTTTTGATTGAGATGAAATTCCAATATCATTGCAAGAGTTGGACAAGATAGGTTTTCTAAAAAAAAGGGGATCGAAACTTCAAAGGCTGCCTATGTATCTCACGAAGGAGAATTCAGGTCCTATGTAGTTTGACTGCCTTGAATCTTTTTTTGAGATGAGATGGCAAATTGACCCTTTTTTCGAGATGAGAAAGTAAGATTTAGAATTTGAAAGTGAAGTTTGATTTTGTTGGGAAACTAAAGACTAGAAGAGTAATTGGACTCACTTTTTATAGTGACTTGATATTTATGCACAGGGGTTCTTAAAACAATTCGAAGAGGAGTGAGCTAGAATATCTCCAAATAAAGCAACATATCCACACAAGCAGTTATAACACATAAACAAATATTATGCGTTCTAAACAAATATATAACCCTTTTGTGCCAAGGGTAGGCCTAATGATTTGAGGGATGTATACTTCATTTGAAACATTCCATTGCCCCAAAACCCAAATTTATACAAGTTTTACGAATAAATTGAATGGGGATACATAATATGGGAAATGGGATACAAATAATCAGTTCCGTGCAGGGGTATGATCCTAAATTATGCCTCCATGGAAAATCCTTCGTTCTTGAACACCTCGTCATCTACGTATATCCATGTCTTTGGATGCAATGATAACTCATGAAGACCTTCATTTAACTAAAGTACGCTAAACTCTCAACCTCGAGGGACAATGGTTTGCCCAAGACGTATACATCCTTCAAATTTAAACATATAAGTATGATCGTCCATTTAGGTCGTGGGCTATTTTGGACTCAAGGTGGTCTCTCTAATGGGCTCAACACGCCATGGGTGTTAGGTCAACTTAGCTCAAAATGCGCTAAATTTTTGGATTAAGTTCAACTCTACACTAGTTTGACTAGGAGTGGACTTTATTTATAATGGATTGGTGACCCAAGCAGACTACTTGGGTTGGGACAATTAATGACCATTGACTATCCAGTAGCCAACTACATTCGTCTAGGTGCCCCGAGAACAATTTGGTTAACGAACGACTGTGGCCCACATAATCGTTCTTTAAGTAAAAACAAAAATAATTGTTGTTTGACGGAATATATGTCATGCTATGAATGCAACAGTTTAATACTGTGAAAAATTAAACAAATAAGCAAATAAACAATAAACATTTCCCAAAAAAATTAATTTTAAGGTTAGAACCTAATTCAAATCCCCAATAGAGTCGCCATTATGTTTTATTATAAAAAAATAGACTAGTTTTAAAGAGTCTCCACTTAATTTTTAAAGTAAAATTAAGAAAACTATTTTTTTTTTAAAAGATTAAAATAGTAAATCTAATGAAAATATTTGAAGAGGTTTAGGGTTAACATTAACATTTCGGGAAGGGTTTGAAAGCACCCAAAATGTCCACTAACATGCAGTTATACGGTAATTAACTATTTGGCTAGTTATTTTTTTTTTTTTTATAGAAAATAGGCATACTTGTTTAAATAGAGGAAATAAACAATTAAGACTTAAAATCATTTTTTAGGGGAGAGAGAAATATAAAAAATATTTTAAAGTAAAATTTTAAAGTAATTTAAGTGGAAAAATAAGCATGATTATTTAGCCTTTAGAAAATCCTGAAGTCATCTTTTGAGGAAATCAAATTAGGAACCTTAAAATTGACTAGCAAATAAATATTTAAACAAATACGAAGCAGATAAAAATAAAGAGAGAGAGAGCTTGGGGCCTAAGTCTGGTTTTCTGTCCGTCTGGGCCAGTACTTGGGCCTAATTTCAGCTTTGGGGCCTTTGACCCATTTGTACCTGCCCTAGACTAACAATAGGACTGCCAAAATTGTTGGGCCTTTGGCCCAATTTTCCTGTCCTAAAACTAACAAATAATATCAAAAATCGATGGGCCTCTTGCCTAATTACAATACAACCAAAGATGGAAATTTTGGTGGGCCTTTTGGCCCTATCTCCGTTGTATATCAGGCTATATCACACTATATACAACTTGTATATAGCCTTTGATTTCACTCCGAACACCTGTAATTTAATTACCATTTCACTCTTGAACACCGAAGGGCTGACTCAATACTCGAAAATGCACGGCGGTAATCGGAAGAGTCCAAATAGACTCGGCAAAGTATCACATGCACAACAAAAAGATAAAAATTAGTATGAAAGAAGACAAGATTTCAAATGGTAAGGGAGCAAATAAACACACTATTTTATTTTATTTTTAACTATTATTGTTATTGAAAGTAATAGTAAGCAGCCAAAACAAATTATGAGATAATTTAACATCTCAAATATGTCAAAAGAGACACCATTACAGTAGCACACTCCAAGCAAGCAAAAGACTTAAATAGTAACAACTCTAGGAATTTTCTTTCTAATAAATAAACAAGAGACCAATTTAAAGGAAGCAGAGGATAGAGTAGTAGCTATCAAAATAGAACAAAAGCAAACAAATGCTACTTTGATAATTGTTGAAGCAACTTTCACGTGACTTCTTAATTACCAACATCATAATCTTTTAGGAGTTGAGCAACAAAGCCAGCCAGACAAAAGGATTACTAATTGAAAAAGATAAAAACAAAGTAAGGAAATCATGCTAACACATGCAAGAACCACTGATCCTTAAAGAAAGGGATTGACCCAATACACTTTATTCAAACAACAATGAGGTGAGATATAAATATTTGACACACTCATGCTTTCCAGATAATAAACATGAAGAAATTTGCAAGAAGATAGTGTTCCAAACAAATGACAAGAAAATACAACAAGTCTTCATTAATGATCATTGAATGAGCTTAAAACAAGAAGAAACATGGGTGAAAACGAGCACACAACAACTCAATCAAATTTTAATTTACTACTATCTCAAAAAAAAAATGATGAATAACACAACATACAACCTCTATATCACCCAATTTTCCAGATTCTGCCTTATTTTTAAAGAAAACAACACAAACAATCATAAAAACAAATAGTATTTTCGAAACTTAAGGGACAAAGAAAACGAAAGAATAGAGATTCAATAGTATTCAAACAAACATACGATCAACAGTATTCAAACAAACATACGAGAAGGAAGATAACGAAGCGAACTCAAATCAAGGATCTAGGAAACCACAACTCTAGATACAAAATAATAAAAACCTTAATTGAGTCATTCAAGAACAAGATATATAACATATTAAAAATACCTATTTGCAGCTACAAATACCAGTGACGTGACGATACAGTAATGAGTCACATCAAAAATAGAAGAAGATGGAAAGCGGACTGAGACCACGAGTTGAGGTGAGCTGTATTACCACCGAGTCAAGTTTCGACCAGATTCAGTGAGCCAAGAACGAAGGGTAAAAACTCCTAAATCTAGACTCTGAATCCTTGTAATATACCTTTAGCTAGTTTCATATGTATTTCTCCCTCTTTACGTATATGTGAACATTCACCTCTATATCATGTCTATATATTTTCCTCTATTTTCTTTTCTCTCATAAACTAAACTATCTGTAGGATTTTCTACCAAAAAATGCTAACCCCTTTTTTTTCCTAATTTTCTCTACTCAATGTAAGCTATCTCTCTGTATCCCCTTCTATTTTCTAGCTCTATCTCCAACCCCTTGAATGAAGAGAATGAGGGGCTTTAAATAGGGAAGAATTAGGGCAGAAGTTTTGGGGGGAATCGAGTGGAATATTGGATGAATTTGAAATTTGAATTCCTTTGAAAGGATAAGGTTGAGGAGCTGTCCATTGTACCAAACTTGTACAATTCTCAACGAATTGAGAATGACGGTTGTTCAATTTGAGTGAAGGACGATTGAGGTGCGGAGATGAAGACACCTGGATTGATTCTCGAATGGTTTTGTACGAGAGGATAAGAAGAGAGGGAGGGGGTGTGACACGTGTGGTTTCTGTATACTGCAGGACTACGACTGGGCTGGTCTTCGCTGGAAGAAGAACGAAGAGTATAGGGGTCGATTTTGTACGCATCTGGTATCGTTGTGTGTATGGGTTTCACTGGTCGCTGAGATTTGGGAGTTGGGTGTGGAATTGAATAAAAAGGGGCTGGGGTCGATTATATTTTGCTGTTGTATTGAGATTTGGAGGAAAGATTGGGCCCAGGGAATTGCAAGGAAATTGGAGAAAGAATGGGCTGCTGAAAAAAGCTTTATAAAGGCCCAAAATTTGGTCCTTTAATGTAGCCAAATGAATTACTCATTTAGCCAAATTGAATTGTAATTGGCCAATTGAGATTACACACTTAACCAAATTGAATTTCACTAGTGAATTTGGCTAAAACTTAGATAGGACGAATTAATATAATTAATTAATGAGCTTCTTACCTTTAACGAAATAAAATAATTAATTTGATTATAAAATAAAATTGTACTACAAACTAATTAACTTAAAATTATAACTTATTAAATAATTAAACAAACTAACCAAATATTTATTTAAACAAAATCTTTTGAGATGATTTTCAAATAATCATAAAATGTACTAATTACATTCAAAATTATATCAAATATGTTTATTATTTAAAAATTATAAAAATCAACTAAAATCACTTAAAACAACTTTGAAAAATATTTGAATTTTATAAAGCTAATTATTCTAAATTGTTTGAAATTTAAAAAGCTCGGGAACTAATTATTATCGGGGAGGGTGAAAATTGGGTGTCAACAGGCTGCCCTCTTCTTATAAACCTCATCCTTCAAATACTCGGCCTCAATGCACCGAATGTCGGTAGAGGAGGTGGGAAGCACTTCCACATCTGTCTTCGTATCATGTCGCACCCGGGCTCTTCTGGATAGCTTAGTGATCAACACCGAAAAAGGGAAAGATGTCTGTTGCTGCTGAGCTCTCATGGCCATCTCCTATGTGATAATCGCACCTAGATTGATGCACTTCCTTGCAATGATGGATCCAAGACAGGCTTCCTTTGTGTGGACGAAGGATAGATTCATTCTGGGATGGCATAATTGTGCTACTAATGAAGCAGAACCAATACCTCTCTGCCACATTGAGGTCTTTTTTCTCAATTTGCACTCCAACCTTGATCCACCTAGGAGTACTATCAGATAAAGAGAGGCCAACCATCCTTTCATATCCTCCAAGGATGTTCTCTTGATCCTGTTTTGATAGTCATCTCTAATGTTGGCAGTGCATTCTAAAACAATGTTTATACCATCACTATCGTACTTTACCTTCCGTCCCTTGACAACTACATGGTCTACTGGCTTGAAGGTACCAACCTTCCTCTTCCCTTGTGGAACTAGAACTCCATAGGCAATGTAAAACTACCAGACCCAATTAGAAATGTAAGGGCCCCAGTTTTAGTAAAGATCTGGAATTTGTGGGATTTCAGTGTGCTCCAAATCTCCGAATATCTGTCCACCACACCATCTGTGGACAATCTCTTCTCCTCGATGATAGTCCTCAGTCCCTCAACCTTTAGTTTGTTGAGAGACCTAGGAGGAGGAACCTGTGCAGGTGGTGCTGGGACTACAGCTTGATCTAGAGCTGGAGAAGGAGGAGTGGTCTGAGGCTTCCGGATCCTAGACGGATCATGCATCCTTTTAGAGCAAAGCTCTCTAGGACAATAGCATTTCTTCATCCTCAGGCTCAGAGATGACAGCCTGAGGATCCTGGTGTTCCCCCTTGCTTTCAGATGTGGTGAGGTGAGTCGCGTAGACTCCCTCACTGTCAGAGGTGACCTCCGGTAACTCAGCCATGGGAGCCTTGCCCTTTCCTATCCCTTTCCCTCCAATGGTAGGAAGTTTAATTTCCTTTGCTTTGGATGACACTCCATCCTCGTTGATGACAATTCCTTTTGCCCATTTGCGGGGCGGCATGTCTCATCCTGGTACTTTGGGTTTAGTAATATCTGCAAAATGCATCAAAAAGAGTTAGAAATCAGTTAAGAAAGTTGTAGATGTCAAGTTGCAGAAAGACTTGCCGAACAAGTCGGCGAGTCACCAAGTCACTAAGGCGAGCTAGATAGGGCTCGCCGAAAGGACTGGCTTGAAAAATTCTCAGAAATAAAGCAGGCCAGTGATGTTCAGGGCCCTTCGGTGAATCACCGACATAAAAAAGAGTTAGAAATCATTCAAGAAAGTTGCAGGGTTCAAGTTGGAGATAGACTTGCCGAACCAGTCGGTGAGTCGCCGATCACTTAAGTGAGCCAGATAGGGCTCTCCGAAAGGACTGGCCTGAAAAATTCTCAAAACTAAAGCAGGTCGGCGATGTTCAGGGCCCTTCGGTGAATCACTGACATCACTTAACTAGCTCAGACTAGCCCTCTGAATATTACAGAGTGTTTTAGGGGTTAGGGGCACAGAAAGTGCAATCAAAGGAACCTTTTGGTGAGTTGCCGAGATAAATTGATGAGCTCAAGCTTTGCGCTAAAAGTTAAAGACTCAAATTAGCCAAATCAAGCAATTATAGGTGATCAAATGGGGACATCGGTGAACTGCTGAATCGTTCGGCAAGCTCGACCCAACTCGCCAAAATGCCTAATGTGCTAATTTTCATCCCCGTTTCCCAAAATCAAGCCCGCAGCCCCCAAAATCAAAATCAAACACACACACTAGTCAATTCATACTAGAACCGTAAGACCTATGCCTTCGAGGTACTCAGACTTCCCCCGATTTGGCCAAAATTGGCCATTTGATGACTTATGCCCTAAGAATGACGTCAACCGCTCCATCATTGGGCAAATTACATTATTTGGCTCAATTTGGGGTTACTCAAACTTCACTCAACTAGACCCAACATAAAATAACTGTAACTCATAATTTTGAATCAATTTTAATGAATTAAACACAGGGATTCATCATTTTAAGCAATTAGGCTTAAGTTCGAAACAGAAAATAGGCAATCCGACACATCAAACATGATTTCAACAATATACCAACACCAACAAACACACATTTACTGAAAACATTTGAGTTCAACCACTAATCATAGGTGCGGGGATCAGAAAACCAACCTGAGTGCCGAATAGAGCATTTGATAAGTTAGGTGGCAAAGTAATCCAAATCTGAGCACAAGATCAATCACAAAAAGTGACTAAAAATAGGAAGTATGGAAGATTTAAAGTTTAGGTGAGAGTGTATGTTGTTAGAAATGAGAGAATATGAAAGATTTTGAAAATTTAAACTACTTGGCCTTTTAAAACCTTTTAGTTCACAGCCCTTTAGGTGGTATTAGTCAACCATGCTGAACCACTCGGCAATGCGCCAAGTGGTGACTTACCTCACCGAGTTTTAGATGACCTTTAGTCAATTTGGGGGTCTAAATGGTGGACAAAATCAGGCTCGCCGACCTGTTCAGTGAGTTGCCGATTCAACAATTGGTACGCTGAGTTTTATGGACTTCCACTTCATGTTTTGTGGGTCCAATGACGTTCCAAATCGGGCTCTTTGACCTCTTCGGTGAGTCACTGACTAGACTCTTGGCTTGCCAAACCACCTATTTTCAAACACTCTTCACTTTTTAACCTGCACAATCAACACCCGTTATTCAAAATCAAACTTAAAGCATTAAAAACTTGGGTTTCCTCCCAAGAAGCGCCTTAGTTAACGTCGTGGCACGACGCAAGTACCCATTCAAACTTCATTCTTGGGGTTTCCATAGTATCACTAGGCAACCCCCCCTTGTTGTCATGGGTCCAAATGAGACAAATTTGACCCATTTGGGTCTCGACATTCTTAAATAAGATTGAGTGAGAGGTCATCGTCTGGTTGAGATTCGATACATCCTTTTTCATTTCCTTCAACACTTTATCAGACCCATAAATCTTGTTGAGAATACGTGAGAACATGTCTTTCGTACGGCCACCCTCAGAATCTTTGGGCTTTTGATGTTTATGGGGAGGAACATACCTATCCTTCTTCCCTTCTCTTTCCTTCTAAGTGGCATTACGATCACGCCAATCTCTATCATGGTCTCTCCAGCCCTTAACTGTATTCCAACCTTGATTTCCACCTGGTCTTGGGTAGTTAGCATGATAACCTCCTCCTTGGTTGGCAATCAAGTTCACTTCCTCATTGTATAACGCTTCAAATTGGGCTTCATCGGGGTTTACTCCACCAACACCCACAACATTAACACTCTTAATACCAACACCCATGACATTTTTAGCCAAGATATCCCACTGGGTCATCATCTTTGCCATGTTTTGGTCTCTCTGTTGATCCTTCTCGATATGCTCTTTTGTCATTCTAAAGTTGAGAGGATAGTGTACCATAGTGCTTGTTGATCTTGGTCATGCAATCATGCCTTGTTGATCTTGGTCATGCAATCAAGGAGTTGGGAAGCTACTTCATAGGGTTGTTGCATTATACTACCGGGAACAAGTTGATCAGCAACTCCTTTGTTCACCAAGTCGAGACTGCTATAAAAGTATTGCAGCAGTAAGTCGTTGGGCAATCCACGAGTTGGGCATTGTAGCACCAACTTCTTAAACCTCAGCCACGTCTCATGAAATTGCTCACCTTCCAAGTGCTTGAAACTTAGGATACTATCCCTATGTGTCATCATCTTTGATGGAGGGAAAAATTGCACTTGGAACACTGTGACCAGCCCCTTCCAAGAAGTGATAGAATCTCTTGGCAACGCAGCCAAACACTTGCTTACCTTGCCCATCAGAGAAAATGGGAACAACCTAAAAAACGGATCGATTCTTGCGATATGTTCTTAAATGAGAACGGTCCACAGACATCAATAAAATTTTTGATATGCTCATGGGGATCCTCATGAGCTAACTCCCTAAATAAACCTTTCGATTGTAGGAGTTAAAGCATGGTGCTTGTAATGTGGAAAACAACATTTCCTTCAGCTGGAGGTAAATGAATTGCCCGAACACCATTCATTTGGGCTGGGTCATTAATGTTTGGGTCATTGACATCGTTGAGGTTTCTGACATTATCTTAGTTGCTTACATGGCTACCATTTCTTCCGTTAACGCTCATCTCCTCCTCTATTTTAACACAAGCAACACAAAACCAAAAACAAAAATAAGTAGATTCAACTATAACTAAGAAGAACACAATTTAACTTCACCAAAAGAATTTCAAACAACACCACTCCCTGGCAGCAACGCCATTTTGATTTAACGTTTCAAGAACACCTCATCCAATTTTAAGTGTCAACGATCGTAAATCAGTATAAAACCCAACTAAATGAGTTAGGGTCGAATCCCACAATGAGCGGTACATGTTTTAAATTCAAATAGGAAGTGTAAACGTGGTCTAATCAGCCATAGGAATAGAAATTATCAAAAAAGACATTAATCAAATTAAAGGGGTGACACGAATGTCAGATGGGGGTTTTGTTTTTAATTATCAACTACAAGCAGTCTCAAAAACTTTGAAATAACAATAGGAACAAGGATTCTCGGGATGTGATCGATTATAGGCAAATATAGATATATGGGTAATTGAAACTACTAGTAAACAACTAAGAATCAGTGAGTAGGCTAGGCTATAAGGGAGATAGCTTTCTCTCGAACAACTACCCCGAATCATGTGATTTCTTTCGAACATTAACAAGCATGACAATGAAGAATAGCCTACACCTTAATCCATCCACTCTTTCAAGTTAGATGGGTAGGATTGGGTTTATGATTCACTCTTTTGAGCTAAACCTAGCTCAAGCCAATACCTACAAATCATTAATCAATAATCTTAGTTCTAAAACTTCTCTCTTGAGCAAGCCAAGAACACAATGATAGAACTGCATTTGCAACTACAATTCATAAATTAAACCACAATTAATGATTAAACTCACTTCAAAATAGCATTTAAACTAGTAATTAACAATACCGTTAAACTAATTTAACCCATAATCATATGATCACACCTTAAGAATTGGGGATTTAGCCAAACATCATAAAAGGGTAAAAACAATTATCGAATTGATTATCCATCAACTAGGTAAGAGAGATTTAGTCTTTGCAATGCATAATTTACAAAACATTCAAAACCCACTTCCAAAATCTTCAAATTGAATCTCTAAAATTCTCCAAAAGCTATGAAAAACTCAAGAGAAAACTCTTCTAAACTAATTCAGACTTTTTCCATATTCAAGTTCTCCAAAAATCATCAAATAAAATGTTCAAAATTTAATTTATAGTCGCGAAAAATAAGATACGAAGGGCTGTTTGTCAAAGTAAATTGGGCTAGCCGAACTACTCGGTGAGCCGCCCTTTGACCTTCTCCATCGCTTTTTCGCATTGGCATTCAGCATTCTTGAGTTATGTATCTTTGGGCGATCTATCTTTGTTTCACATAACTGCTCAGCGAAACGCCGACTGCTCCTTTTCGTCGCCAACTTGGTTTCTACCTTCAGGGTTTGGCACACTAGAACTTTAGGCGGTCAGATTAGCCACTCTACGACACGCCAAGTGCTCTTGGTGATCCTCAGGCTCTCCCTTCTTCATTCTTTCAGCTTGTTTTGTTCCTATTTGCCTGTTAGTGTCCTTGCTGTGTTGCTCGATCTATATACCTGAAAATCAAGCCTGTAACATCAGTTTATAGCACAAATTAAGCATTTGAGGACACTAAATCTATATAAACAAAGCCCTAAATGATTCCAAATCTAGTACTCATCATAATGAAAAGACGAAAATACCCCTTTAAAATTCGGGTGACTTTTCTTATCCAGACAGCCCAACTTCAAATAGGCAAATCACCCTCAGACGAACTCAAAATTTTGCAAACTCGGTGGCGTTGGAAATATAATTCAAAGGCCTTTCATTTGATATCTTGTAGCCCACCTAACTCGTCCTCTTATAGGAGTTATGATCATTTGAAGTTGACCCAAAACTCATACTTCACATAAATTGCCAAAATTTCCAAATTTAGTTATTTTAAAAAATGGTTTCTTTCTAATTATAGTTCTTTAAATAATGAGATGTTACAATATCTTCTCCTTAGGAACATTCGTCCTCGATTTAGATTACTCTAGGGTAAGGGTGTAACATCTAACATTCATCTCAAACACCTAACTAGCAAAATGTAAATATAACATGCCAACTTAAACAAATGACATGAAAATGATTAGTACCTTAAATTGGAATTTCTCCTGATTGGAAGAGATGTGGGTATCTCTTCTTTATATCCTCCTCAGCTTCCTAAGTAACTTTCTCAACAAACTGATTTCTCCACAGAACTTTGACTGATGCTACTTCCTTGGTCCTCAACTTGCAAATCTGGCGATCTAGAATTTTGACAGGAATATCCTCATAAGATAAGCTATCCATCAGAACAATATCTTCGGTAGGTATGATAAGTAAAGGATCACCCAGACTGTTCTTACATAGAAATGTGGAATACCGAATGAGCCACTGCTAAATCTTGGGGTAGCTCTAATTCGTAAGCTACATTGCCAATCCTCTTGGATATCCTGTAAGGACCAATATATCAGGGACTAAGCTTTCCCTTCTTGCCAAATCTCATAACACCCTTCATGGGTGAAACCTTCAAATAAACCCAATCATCTACTTCAAAATCTAAGTCTCTTCTCCTAAATCTGTATAGTATTCTAGCGACTCTGTGTTGTTTTCAATCTCTCTTGAATAACCTTCACTTTCTCCATAGCTTGATGAACTAAGTCTAGTCGTGTCAACCCATCTTCACCAACCTCAAACCATCCAATAGGAGATCTGCATCGTCTCCCATAAAGAGCCTTATAAGAAGCCATCTGGATGCTAGAGTGGTAACTATTGTTATAAGCAAACTCAATGAGAGGTAGGTGATTATCCCAATTACCCTTGAAATTGATCACACAAGCCCTCAACATATCTTCTAAAGTCTGAATGGTGCACTCTATTGACCATTAGTTTGAGGATGAAAAACAGTACTCAAATTCACTTTCGAACCCAAAACTTTCTGGAATGACTTCCAAAATTATGCAGTAAATTGTGCACCTCTCTCTGAAATAATAGACACTGGAACTCTATGAAGTCTAACTACCTCTTGAAGATATAACTTGGCATAATCCTCTGCTGAATGTGTAGTCTTTACTGGTAAAAAGTGGACTGATTTGGTCATTTGATCTATAAACACCCAAATGGAATCAGTTTGTCTATGAGATCGTGGCAAACCGGTAATGAAGTCCATATTGATTATCTCACACCTTTATTCTGGAATCTCTATATTCTGAGCCATAGCACCAGGCCTTTGGTGTTGTACTTTAACTTGTTGTCAATTGGACACTTAGCAACAAACTCTTCAATGCCATTCTTCTTACTACTCCACAAATAAACCTCACTCAAATCACGATACATCTTTATGGAACCCGAATAGATAGAATATCTTGAGCTATGAGCTTCCTCCATGATCCTCTCTTGAAGTTCATCCAACCTTGATACACACAATCTACCTTGATACCTCAATACACCATCTACCCCTTGTTCAAAAGCCATTACTTTTTACTTATGAACATTTGTCTTTAATTCAAGCTAGGATTTTGGTCTTGTTTCTGTTTTACTTCAGACACTAATGATGATTCATCCATTCACCACCACTACTCCTCCTTCGTCGGAATCCCTTAGTCAAACTCCTAATCATGCAATCCTATGCACATCTTTTACTAACTCTTTCTTGTCTTCCTAAAATTGGGCGGTACTACCCATAGACAATCTGCCCAAAGCATCAACAACAACATTAGCCTTACCTGGGTGATAGAGAATACTTATATCATAATCCTTGTGTAACTCTAACAATCTTCTCTGTGTGAGATTAAGCTTTTTTCGACTAAACACATACTAAAGGATCTTATGATCGGTGAACACATCCTTATGAACACCATAAAGATAGTGACGCCATATTTTCAATGCAAATACAATGGCAGCAAACTCTAGATCATGGGTTGGGTAATTTTTCTTATGAACCTTAACCTTTCTCGAGGCATAAGCTATAACTTTGCCAATCTGCATTAATACACAACCCAATCCAACTCTGGACGCATCACAATACACTACAAAAGCTTGTGTACCCTCTGGTAAGGTCAATACTAGCAGTAGTTAACCTCTTTTTCAATTCCTGAAAGCTTTTCCCACAAGCTTCAGACTATTGAAACTTAACTATTTTTTGAGTTAACTTAGTCAACGGGGATGAAATAGATAAAAACCCCTTGATGAACCTTCTATAATAGCCAGCCAATACCAAGAAACTTCTAATGTTAGTTGGAGATGTGGGTCTAGGCCAGTTCTGAACTGCCTCAATCTTTTGGGTATCAACTCTAATTCCCTCACCAAAAATAATATGGCCTAAGAATGCTAGAGACTCAAGCCAATATTCACACTTAGAAAATTTAGCATATAACTCCTTATCCTTTAGAGTTTGGAGAACTATTATGAGATTACTAGCCAAAGGACATAACTAAGAACTCATAATGACCATAACGGGTCCTAAATGCTGTCTTAGGGATATCAGTTTCTCTTACTCTCAACTGATGATAGCCAAATCTGAGGTTTATCTTAGAAAAACAAGTGGTACCCTAAAGTTGATAGAAAATATCATTAATTCTCGGAAGAGGATACTTGTTATTGATAGTAACCTTGTTCAACTGACGGTAATCTATGCACATTCTAAGAGAATCATCTTTCTTCCTCACAAATAAGATTGGAGCACCCCAAGATGAGACACTTGGTCGAATAAAACCTTTCTTGAGGAGATCTTTCAACTGCTCTTTTAACTTTGCTGGAGCCATTCTATATGTCGGAATAGAGACAGGGCAAGTATCGATAAGAATATCTATACCTAATTCTATTTCTCACTCAAGAGGGACTTTAGGAAGGTCGTCTAGAAAGACTTCTGGAAACTCACTAACAACTGAAACTAACTGAATAGTTGGTGTCTCAACACTAGATCATTAAATCAGACTAAGTTATAGACACACCCCTTGGAAACTAGCTTTTTCTCCATAAAGTACGAAATAAAACAACCTTAGGCACTACTGAACTACTCCTCCACTCCATAACTATCTCATTAGGAAACTGGAACTTAACAACTTGAGTTCTACAATCGACTGATGCATAACAGGCATGATGCCAGTCAATATCTAGAATGACATCAAAATCTACCATATCTAACTCAACTAAGTTAGCCATGGTGTTCTTGTGATTGATGAAAATAGTACAATCACGATAAACTCTCTCAGCTAGGATAGACTCACCAATAGGTGTAAAAACACTGAAGGGCTCAAGAAGTTGCTCAAGAAGAATATCAAAGTTCATGGTAATATAAGGAGTCACAAAAGATAGATTCGCTCTTGGATCTAGAGAGGCATAAACATCATAAGTAAAGACTTTGTTCATACCAGTGACAACATCTGGTGAATTCTCCCTCTCTTGGCGGCTAGTGATATCATATAGAAGGTTTGCTCCTCTGCCATTTCCTGAAGTAGCTCCTCTAGGTGCAGCCCAATCTGGTGGAGCAACTGAAAAAGATTGGGCTCTAGTGCCCTTATTTCCATCGTTTTGCCTGTTCTTAGGATACTCTTACATGAAGTAACCCTCTTGACCACACTTAAAACAACCAGTGGAGCCATCACGACACGCTCCGGGGTGATTTCTACCACACTTAGCACATGTAGGAGCCCAGTTACCTCCTTGTACCACACTATCTTGAGACTGTACAAGTCTAGCTCTAAAATTTTGATTATTAAACTCACCTCTATTTCTAGGTGGAGGTGCATTAGCAGATGATGGAGCAAGTCCCTTTTGCTTATGTTGGAAAGATAACTGGTTGGTATTACTGTTCTGCTGTTTGGACTCGTTCCCTGATGTCTTAGTCTTTTTGTTTCTAAACTCTTCTCGATCCCTCAACTTATCCTCCTCAACCTGCTGCATATAAATCATCAACCTCGCTACGTCCATATCACCTATTAGCATAGTTGCCTTACCTTCCTTACCTGGCAGACGAGACAACCTATCAACAAACAGACTCATCCTACTCCTCATATCCGCAACCATCTCCAGAGCATAATAGGAAAGTTGGGTGAACTTAATGCTATAGTCGTGCACACTTATAAATTTCAGCTTAAGAGTAAGGAATTCTTGTACCTTTGCTTCTCTTAGTTCTCGGGGAAAGGAACACCCCAAGAAGGCCTTCTCACACATAGCTAACTCACATTTGGTTCACCCTCAGCTCTACCCTTCTTCCATTGGTCAAACTAGATTCTAGCGACACCCTCCAATTTGTATGCATCTAGTTGCACTCTCTCAACATCAGTGACGTGTATAATTTCAAAAACCTTTTGAAGCTCTTCAACAAATTTTGCTGGATCCTTGGTGACATTTGAAACATTGAAGCTTACAGGATTCTTCCTTAAGAACTCTTGGATTCTAGACATATCAGCCACATCCTATCAAACCCCTCTTTGTTGCCCAACTTGGTTGGTCATATCCTGAATTAACATTCAAATAGGTTCCTGAAATTCAATATTGGTGACCTCTCCTTGGGGTTGCACTTCTGGTGCATTAGGTACCCTTTGTTACTCAATGTTCCTTCTAGCAGGACAACCTTAGACAACTCTTTGTGGAGGCATGATCTGAAAGATACGTGCAAGCACGAGTTAGAAAGAAACTTTTATAGAGATAAACTCTATCGTATGAAATGAGTATGAAAGAAGTGAGGAAATTCCTAAATGTTACAGCCTCATAATTATAGATGTCACGCGCTTCACACCGATAACTAGGACTCTACAGACACGACTTCATAGACTCCCTACAACTCTTGAACTTTTTACTCTGATACCAAGTTTGTCACGCCCCGAGCCTACACCCTGGGCAGGACTGACACTCGAGAACCATTGCCGGCCCAAAGCGAACCCTTCGCCTGGCTAGACTCTTAGCGGAAAACTTTACGCATTAATAAAGAAATAAAATGCACTTAAAAAAATTGTCTCAAAATAACTTAAAATGTTTAGACATAAACATTCAACATAGCCAAAGTGGAAAACCAAGTCTTAACATCAGCAATTGAAAATGGAAAGACTAAAGAACTATAACTATCCATCTATGAAGCCTCTGAAACTATGAGAGATGCTGGGACAAGACCCCTGATCATCCTAACAACTAAAAATACTAAAGCAATGTAATAAAAGGGATCCTCCAGAAAGCAAGGAGGCTAACCACAAGATTCTAAGTGCTCAACTAGATCAACGAAGTGTTTGGTGCTGCTTCTGGTTACCTGTATCTGCATCATAAAATGATGCACACCAAATGGCATCAGTACATTGAATGTACATGCGAGGGGAAAACAAAACATGACATAAGCTTGAAGTGAATTCCGAAAGAAACACTTACCTCAGCTTTACTCAACTCATAGATACTCAACTCAAAGCAAAAATAAATAATAGTAAATATGCAGTTTATATAAACATTTAAAAATGCATATAGCAACTCAATGTATTGCAAAATACAATAACAACTCAATTTATATATATATAATAAAGTATAATATAATTATGTGGGAGTGTCTCTAACCGACAACCATCACTATGAGCTATGTGATGGTACAACATCTCGCCCACACTACCATAACTGTCCTATAACTTGTCGGGATATAGAAAGCCTCTACTAGTTGGATCCACTAGTCTATGCTAAAAACGCATTAAGGAATCATCTAAAAAGAATGACCCTTTCTACCTACGATGTCTACATGGTTTATGGAGACTTGAGTTATTATGAACTCGTCCCCATATTAGTGCTCAATACTACTCCCATAATATACTCAACTCATATGTTAAAAACATAACTCTTTCTCTGTGGTTTGAGATTATTACTCAAAAAGCTTATATCTTAAAAGAGATGGAACTCAAAACTACTCATGAAAACTCATTTGGAAATCAGTGTATCCTCTTATCTTTAATGTGAAAACATTTGCTCTTTGGGAGTACTTAGTCCCCATACATCATTTAACGAAATGAACCCGACTCTATTCTTTCTCAAACATAATGCTTAAGTCTTTAAAAAGAGTTTAAAACGATTGTATAAGACTTTTGAAAGACTGTAAGAACTTTCTTGACTTGACTTTTAACTTTACCTTGAATTTGATTTATGGATTCAAGGGTTATGATCTCATGTTATAGATGATATCTTGATGTTTAAACTCACCTTAGAGTATAGGAAACAACTAGAAAACATAGGTACAATTTAAGGGAACTCAAACAGAAAGAAGTAGGAAAGGGTACAAAATCTAGAGACCCTAGTGTACTGAGTGGCACAGGGCGCCAAAGCCCTAAGTATAGAAGCTGTGCTGGGGCGCACTGAGTGGCATGGTGCCTCAGAGCCCAAACTACAGCCCTCTCTTCCTGGCACATTGCGCTAGCCCTCCTGCCCAGAAAACCCACGAATTTTCTTGTTCATTTTTCAGTCCTAAACCATCTAAACTCGATTGGTTTTTCCCCCAAACACTTAGATTCGAGTACCCAACCAAAGTATACAAGAATCTACTAAAAAAACCTTAAATCTCATCAAATCATCTGAAGAACTCCTCCAAAAACTAAACAATCAAGATTCAAACAAGACTTCAACAAAACTTATCTAGAACTCATAGTTTCTATCTTCAAGAATGTAAATACGCTGAATTAAATCATGATTCATGCCTAGGTGAACTTACCCAACTCCGTGTGATCTCACATACCTCATAGGGATTAACCCTTGGCGAAATCCGCAAGCGAAACTCAAGAACGCGATAAACTTTTGGCTCTTTCTCCTCTTTTATCTTCTCTCAAAGCCCTAGCGTAATTCTGTGAAGCGTAAAATGAACCTAATAAGTTTAGACCCCAAATAAATTACTAAAAATGAATTTACTTAATTGGGTAATGAAAATACAAAAATACCCCTCTTAAATCCAGGTGACTTTCCTTATCCAAACAACCCAACTTCAAACAGGCATATATCCCTCATACAAACTCGAAATTTAGCAAACTAGGTGGGGTTGGAAAGATAATTCAAAGAACTTTCATTTGATATCTTGTATACCACCTAAATCATAATGTACTAGGAGTTATCATCGTTCGAAGTTGACCCAACACTCATACTTCACATAACTTGCCAAAATTTCCAAATTTAAATATTTCCAAAAATGGTTTCTTTCTAATTGTAGTTCTTTCAAATAGAGAGGTGTTACAAAACATCACTTAGTGTAATACCTCATATTAGAGAAAGGCTAGAAAGGAGTCAGAAGGGCATGTCAAGAACTAAAAGATGGACCATGGAACCCCCTACGGAGCCCTAGACAGGTCGTGTAAGGGACCAAGGTCTATTTGGTTGCTCATGGTGAGTCCCCAGAACCTTCCCCAGGAAGGTGTCCCTCAAACGGATGCCTAGACGGCCCGTGGTGAGGTTGACAAATCGTCCAAGGGGTCGTCAAGTGACCTACTCAGAAGGGGTTTGTCCATTAGCCATTAGTTAAGGTCCACAGACGTCTACATAGCCCGTGAAACTTCACACAGACCGTAAAGTCATCTGTGAAGGGGGTTTAACAAACTTAGAGTTTAGGGTCAATTTCAAATGATCATATCTTTTAGCACAAAATGAATTAGGTGATCATGACCTACCAAATTAAAGATCTCTGAGTCCTCTTTCCGATGCCGCCAAGTTTGCCTAATTCTAAGCTTGGAGTAAAACGTTATGCTAGAAATAGTGAAACCCTATAGGGCAGAGCATCTCCATGAACCAAGTGACGGGCCGTGGTGCCTTAGACGGCCCGTGAAGGCTTTCTTGAAGTTACTTCATCAGCTTTTAAGTCAGGGACTTTTAGGTCTTTACCTAATTGTTATAGCTCAATACTACATCATTTTACCGTCTATTCAAAGTCTTATATAAAGATTTTTATCCCCAAAATTGCCCACTTCAATTCATTCTCTCAAATTCCCAAATTTAGGTCAAGTCATCCTCTAAAATATTTCTCTCTCTAAGGAAGAAGAATAAGTCAAGTTAAGGTTTCAAGATCAAGTCTCCAATTCACCAATTGCTTAATGGCTTTGAACTCCAAGGTATGATAGTATTCACCTATAGAGCTCTTTCCTCCATAAATAATTTCATGTTTTTAAGTTGAATCTACATGAACCGATGCTTAAACCATGTTTTCTAAGCTATGATGATATAAACTGGGTTTTGAATTACAAAAGATGAGTTTATGAAGATATACATATTCTTTATGAAATTGATGAAAATGATTTAAGTTGCTTTGAGAGTAAAGCATAAATGTTGTTGTTGTTGTTGTGAAAGGATTTCTCACATACTACTCAATACATGAATGTGAAAGATTTTTCTCACATAAAGGATTCTTAGAGTTGAAAGGCTTTCCATGTTATAGCTCACATGGTCTCTATATCGGTTAAGGCTACTTCATACAGTAATGATGGACTAAGGTTACTTCAAGAAGTATCTCACAAGTGTTTATAAATGATTTTTACTTGCTTTGATGATGATTACAATGACATTTTCTAACCTCTTATCTTATGGTTTTTGTCACGCCCCGAGCCTACACCCTGAACGTAACTAGCACTTGAGAACCCTTGCTTGTCCCCAAGAGAACCCTTGGCTTGGCTAAATACTTAGCCAAAGACTTACTCAACATTATATGAACTTAAAAGTAAAGGTTTAACTCAAATGTATCAAATACGAAACTCAGAATAATTAAATATTCAACTAGCCATAAGAAGGCAACTCAAGTCTTAAACATTAACAATGGAAACGAAAAAGATTCCTCAAAACACTACTGTCTACGAAACCTCTAATAACTATGAGGGAAGGTGGGAAAAGACCCAAAGCTTCCTAAAAAAGTGAATGAAAAATGGGAAATTCTTTGGAAGCAAGGAGGCTTACCAAAGCAACTATGAGACTTCAAGTGGTATCTACGGAGCGCCTGTTGATTACCCTGAATACCTATATCTACATCATGAAAGATGCAGGCCAAATGGCATCAGTACATTAAATGTATGAGCATGCAAGGGGAACTCTAAAGCATAGACATAAACTTGAACTAGAAAAAGAAGAACATACTCACCTCATCTCAACTCAACTCAACTCAACTCAACTCAAGGATACTCAACTCAATTCAATATAAAAAGCAATAGTATAAAGATGTAGTATAAAGAAACCTTTTAAAATAGTAGATAATAACCCAATGTATTTAAAATACAATAATAACTCTTTACTCTTATTTGGGAGATTCTCAAATCGACAACCATCACTATGAGCTTTGTGAAGAAACAACATCTCACCCACGCTGCCAGAACTGTCATATACCTTGTAGGAGTATAAGACATTCTCAACTAAGTGAATCCACTAAGTTATGCTTAAAAGGAATAGAGAATCATCTAAAATGTATGACCCTTTACCCATGTTGGCATACATGGTTTATGAGGACTTTGAATTGTATGAACTCGTCCCCATATCGGTGCTCAATACTACTCCCAATAATATAACTCATGCTCATATATTTAAAAACATTTCATCATCCTCAAACTTTGAGATTATTGCTCAAAAGGTTCTCTTAAAAGAGATTATGCTCAAAAAATTCCTCATGAACTCATTTGGAAATCCAGGTTTCCTCTCGCATTAAAATGTAAAACATTTTCACTTGGGAATACTTAGTTTCCTTATATTCATTTAGAAAACTTGAACTCAACTCTCCTCATCCTCATTCTCAAGTACTTACTTCTCAAAACAAGTTTTGAAAGTTTGTAAAAAACTTCTCAAAATGACTCAAAGGACTCCCTCGAACTTTACTCTTAACTCTATCTTGAATTTGAATTATGAATTCAATAATTATGATTAAGATATATAGGATTTCTAAATGATTATATGTAGTTTGGATAATTAAAATCAGGAAGAGAGCGAAGATACATTTTGAAAGAACTCAAATAGGATGAACGAAGGGAAAGAGGCGTGGGCAGACAACCCTGGCACACTGAGTGTTAGAGGGTGCCAACCCCTAAACTTCAAAAACTCTTTTGTCGTGCAGTATTAGCATGTCGCCCCAGACTCTACCCAAAAAAGCCCACAAATTTTCCTTTTCAATTTTTGGCCCTAATTCACTAAAATTGATTGATTCCTTCCAATCTCCCATAGATTCATTAACCCAACATAAGTAAACAAAAAATCTACTTAAATTTTCTCAAGAACAACCCTCAAACACAATCCCTCAGCTCAAGAACTTATCAAACCCCATTAATAAAGAATAAAGAACAAAACCTCAAGAAAACTCATCAAGATTCTCAATATATTCAAATTCATGAATGAAATCAATAAGGAAATTCATGATTGGCATGAGGGTGAACTATATCATCACTTTAAAACTTACATACCTCAAAAAGATCAAATCCTTGTGAAATTTCTCAAAGATCGTAAGAACTCTTGAACGCTTGAAGCTTTTCTCTTTTTTTCTCCTCTTGAACTTTTCCCTAACCTTCCAAACATTTTTAGACTTTAGTGTAAACTAATTTTAATCAAATTTGACCCATAATTGGGTGAAAAAATGTGTCAAATTATTTGGGTAAGGAAAAGACCAAAATACCCCTTCATAATTCTGATGAACTTCTTTAACTTGGTAGGCTAAACTTAAATGGGCGTATCTCCCTCATCCGAACTTGGAATTTAGCAAACTTGCCGGCATTGGAAAGAGGACTCAAGGATATTTTATTTGATATCTCATGAGCCATCTAACTCATCTTGTGCTGAAAGCTATGGTGGTTTCAAGTTGACTCAAAACTCATAATTTAAGAATAACTTGAACAACTCTCAAATTAGCTCTTTCAAATATTTTTCTTTATAAAATTAGTTCTTCCGAAGACCAAGGTGTTACAATATCTCCTTGGGAACATTCATCCTCGAATAAGATCACTCTAAATAGAACTGAGGGTAGGAATATCTAACACCCAACTCAAACACCCAACATGCAATTTAAAACAACACAACATGTCCATTTAAAGAGTGTTTTAGAAAAAGTCATTACCTTAGTCTATAATTTCTCTGAAAGAAAAGAGATATGGGTATCTCTTACTCATATCCTCCTCAGCCTCCCAAGTAGCTTCCTCAACAACCTGATTCCTCCATAATGTTCTGCCCAAAAGGTAGTCTTTACCGGTAAGAAATGGGATCATTTAGTCATCCGATCTACAATCACTCAAATCGAATCATGATGTCTGTGAGACCGCGACAAACAAGTAATGAAATTCATATTGATCATCTCCCACTTCCCATTCCAGAAGATCTATGTTCTGAGCCATACCACCGAGCCTTTGGTTCTCCACTTTGACTTGTTGGCAATTCGTGCACTTGACGACAAACTCTACAATACACCTCTTCATACTACTCCACCAATAAAATTCTCTAAAGTCACAATACATGTTTATGGAACCAGGATCGTTAGATTATCTGGAGGTATGGGCTTCCTCCATGATCCTCTCTTGGAGCTCATCCACATTTGGTACAAAATCTACCTTAATACCTCAACACACCATCTCTCCCTAGTTCAAAAGCCATCACTTTCTGCTTATTAACATTTGCCTTCAATTCAAGCAAAACAGGGTCTTGGTCTTGTTTCTCTTTCACTTCAGACACTAGTGATAATTCATCCCCATTCATCAACACCACTAAATGATTCGTTAATTATTTGATTACTAATTAGATAAGCTTTTTATTTTATATTTGTTTCATTGGATTTAGATATATCTTTAAATCTAAATAATACACTTGGATTTCGTTTTAAAAGTTCTTTTTTTTTATTTTTTATAGAAATCCATTTTTGGGGATTTCATTTCGATCTAAGCCCGAAAACCCATATCTTTATATATGATTTTTTTTTTCAAATTCCTTTCCTTACAATCAAGTGGCGGAACGCCCCTTTCTTTCTACTAGTTCTTACATAAGCAATTTGCAAGAAGTAAACAAACCACCTTCATTGGAATCCAATAACCGGATTCTCAATCATGCAAGTCTATGCACATCTTTGGCTAATTCTTTCTTTCCCTTCCCAACATGAGTAGTACTACCCATAGATAACTTGTTCAAAGCATCAACAACAACATTAGCCTTACTTGGGTGATAAAGAATACTCATGCCATAATACTTGAAAAACTTTAACCACCTCCTTTGTCTGAGATTAAGCTCTTTTTGAGTGAAAACATAGTGAAGACGCTTATGATCGGTGAACACATCTACATGAACAACATAGAGATAATGATGTCATATTTTTTAAAGCAAACACTACAGTAGCCAACTGAGATCATGGGTCAGGTAATTCTTCTCGTGAACTTTAAGTTGTCTGGAGGCATATGCAATAAACTTACCATTCTGGATCAATACAAAACCAAGTCCAACTTTGGATGCATCACAATAAACAATGAAGCCTTGTGTACCCTCCTGTAAGGTGAGCACTAGGGCAGTAGTCAACACATTTTTAATTCCTTAAAGCTTTTCTCACAAGCTTCAGACCATTGAAACTTCACTGTCTTCTGAGTCAACTTTGTAAACGGGGAAGAAATAGATGAAAACCCCTTAGAAAACCTCCTATAATAACCATCCAATCCGAATAAACTCCTAATATCAGTTGGATATGTGGGTCTGGGCTAGTTCTATACAACTTCAATCTTTTGAGTGTCAACTCGAATCCCTTCACCATACACAATTTGGCCTAAGAATTGCACATACTCAAGAAAAAACTCACACTTAGAAAATTTGGCATACAACTCCTTATCCTTTAGAGTTTGGAGAACTACCCTAAGATGACTAGCATGATCTTCCTCATTCCTGGAATGAATTAGAATGTCATCAATGAATACGATGAGAAACACATCAAGATAATAAGGCAACTCAAGTGTTAAACATTAGCAATGGAAATGGAAAAGACTCCTCAAAACACGACTGTCTATGAAGCCTCTAATAACTATGAGGGAAATCGAGACAAGACCTACGACCTCCTAACAAAACTGAAAGATAAATGAGAAATCCTTCGAAAGCAAGGAAGCTCAACAAAGTAACTCTGGGACTGCAAGTGGTATCAATGGAACATATGTTGATTACCTTGAATACCTATATCTGCATCATCAAAGATGCAGGCCAAATAGAATCAGTACATTGAATGTACGAGCATGCAAGGGGAACTCTAAAGCACAGACGTAAAATTGAACTAAAAAAAACATATTCACCTCATATAACTCTACTCAACTCAAGGATACTCAACTTAATAATACTCAACTAAATTCAATATAAAAAGCAACAGTAAAGATGCAGTATAAAGAAAGCTTTTAAAATAGTCAACGTATTTAAAAATACAATAATAACTCTTTACTCTTATTTGGGAGGTTCTCTAACTGACAACCACCACTATGAGCTATATGATGAAACAGCATCTCACCCATGCTGCTAGACCTATCCTATACCTTGTCAGAGTATAAGACATCCTCAACTAAGTGGATCCACAAAGCTATGCTTAAAAGCATTAAAGAATCATCTAAAAAGTATGACCCTTTACCTATGTTGGCATACATGGTCTATGAGGACTTTGAGTTGTCTGAACTTGCCCCCATATCGGTGCTCAATGCTACTCCCAATAATATAACTCATGCTCATATGTTTCAAAACATTTTCTCATCCTCAAACTTTTAGATTATTACTCAAAAGGTTATCGAAAAAGAGATTATGCTCAAAAAATCTTCATGAACTCATTTCAAAATCAAGATTTATTCTTGTTTTAAAATGTAAAACATTTACACATGGGAATACTTAGTTCCCTTATATTCATTTCAAAAACTTGAACTCAACCCTCCTCGTCCTCATGCTCAAGTACACAACTATCAAAATGGCTCAAAGGACTCCCTCAAACTTTACTCTTAACTCTATCATGAATTCGAAATGTGAATTCAAGAATTATAGTTAGGATATATAGGATTTCTGAATGATTAGATATAGTTCGGATAGTTAAAATTAGGAAGAGAACGAAGATACATTTTAAAATGACTCAGACAGGATGAATGATGGAAAAGGGGCGTGGGCAGGCAACCTTGGTGCATTGAGTGACACAGGGTGCCAGCCCCTAAACTTCAGAAAATCTTTTCTGGTGCATTGCTGGATCGTTGATGAGTGAGGGATTTTGACTCATTTAAGGCTTAATATTTAAGGAATTAGTGTCCTCAATTCCCATTTTATGCTCATAACTGATGTTATAATGTTAATTTGCAGCAATGAAGGCAAAAGAGCAAGGCAAGGACATTACAAACTAAAAACTAGTGAAAAAGCTGAAGAGGTTGAAGGAAAGAAAGGTTGGTACTTGCCAAAGCCACTCAACGAATGGCTGAGTAGACCTTCAGCTCACCAAAAGTTCCCGTAGTCCAGCACATGGGCCAAACTAACTTGGCGATAGGATAAAAATTTCGGCGATTCGTCGAAGTGTTCGGCGATGCCAATTTAGCTCGCCAAAAGTTATAGAAAAGAGATGGTGCAAGGCCATGTCAAGAAGGTGAGAAAATGAGCATTAGCCGCGTCATTGGTTAGATTGGCAATCCCAACTTACTTCGACAATTTTTACAGAGTAATTGGTGAAAATACAGGCCAAAAAGGGTGAGAAAGAGGGCACTCGGCGTATTGCCGACCAGGTCGGCGAAGGCGGACTAACTTCATCGAGTGACTCCAATGCTGAAATTTTAGAAATGTATAAATGTAATTTTCAAAAGTAAAAAGGAGTTCCCTCATTGTCCAGTTCTCGGATTTTGATCTTGAACAATCGAAAATATTGTTTTTACACTTTTGAGTAGAGATTTAGGCTTTGTTTGATTTTTAGCTTCAATTTGAGCATATGGACACTTGTGGATTGTTGCCCAACCTGATTGTAAACATAGTTGGTAATGATTTCTTGTTCTTTATTATGTTTTGCTAAAAACCCCATTCTTGGGGGTGTGATTATGTAGTTGGACACATTAATTATCGAATGGGTGTGGTTAGTTACTGATTTCATTATTGATTTGAAGTGGGTTCAATTAATAGTTTGTGTTTTAATTGAGAAATTGTAGTTGCAAATGAAATTCTAACTTAGTACTCTATTCTTGCTTGAGAAAGAAGTGTTTGAGTTAAATTTTTAGTTGATGACTGTAATGATTGTGTTGTTGCGGATTTAGCTTGAGAAAGTGGGTCTAAATGCAATTTTGCAAATCTAGCTTGAAAAGTAGATTTATTAAGGCTATGAGTTGTTTATCTTTGTTGTTCTTGTCGAGGTTTGAAAGATCTTGCTTGATTTGTGATAGTTGATTGAGAAATTTCTATTGAACCAAAGACCTAGCATATATATTGAGATTCAACGACTTTTAGTAATTAATAATCACCCATTTTGCGAAATTGGTATCCAATTCTTCACACTCCCTAGAAACCCTCTCTACATGTTTACTCCCGATTATTTATAGTTGTTAATTGTTGTGAAAATGTCTAGTGGCCCCATTTCAGGCACCTCCACCTTGATCACTGAACAAACTTAAGGCTGCTGGGTTGAGGACGATTTTAGAAGAGAAGCTTCAATGATGAAAATGGAGGCTTGCCTTAAAACCCTGGGTTGAACCCTTCTTCTTCTTCAAGTTCTAGAGAGAGAAATATTTTGGAGAGGAGACTTGATCTTCTTTTAGGAATATGAGAGAATCATTTAAAAATTAGGGAAAATTAGGGTAAAATTCTTATATAGGTCTTTAGGTGAAGGGTAAAACAACATGGTATTGAATTAAAATAATGTGAAAAGACCCAGAAGTCCCTAACTTAAAAACTGAAGTTGAAACCCGTTGGAGCTCGCCGAGTGAGCCTTTAGCTCACCAAAAATTACAGTGAGCCAGCTCTTGGACCAATTTAATTAGGCGATGGGGGCTCAATTTGGCGATTCGCCGAATGGAATGGAGAACTCATTCCAGCTCGCCCAAAGTTACAGAACACTGGACTCAAATATTATGCCAAAAAGGCGAGATGGGTCTACTCGGCAGATCGCTGAGTCATTCGGCGTCCTCGAGCTACTTTGCAAAATGGCTGCCAAAATAAAATGAGCATATTTCCCTTTTCTGAATTTGAGGTGTTACAATATCTTCCCCCTTGGGATCATTCGTACTTTAATGAGATTCAAGCTGGCACGAAAGAGTAGGAGAGGAACTAACAACCCAACCTACAATGCAACTTCATCTAAATGCATATAACCAAGGAGGTTCTATCGACTCCAAGCTAGGACATGATCAAAACATCATAAGAGGGGTGGAACAAAATCAAACAACCCATCATGCATGCAATACACATATCCGAGGAGGAAATATCAACTCCAAGCTAACATCCAAGGAGGAAACATCAACTTCAAGCTAACAACATATCAGGGACTAAGTTTCCCTCTCTTACCAAACCTTATCACAACCTTCATGGTTGATATTTTAAAGTAAACCCAATCATGAACATCAAACTCAAGATCCCTTCTTCCCACATCGACATGACTTTTGCTGATTTTGAGCCGTTTTCAACCTTTCTCTAATAAGTGGAACTTTCTCTATGGATTCATGTACCAACTCGGGATCTATTTGGGGCAACTTCACCCACCTTAAATCATCCTATAGGAGATCTGCACCTCCTACGATATAAGGCCTCACATGGAGCCATATCAATACTCGAGTTATACCCATTATTATAAGCAAACTCAATCAATGGCAAATGGTCATTCCAATTACCCTTAAAATCAATCATACAAGCCCTTAACATATCTTGCAAAGTTTGGATAGGACGCTCTACTTCCCCATCGGTTTGGGGATGAAAGGCCATACTAAGCTTAACACGAGTACCAAGACCCTTTTGGAATGCTTCAAAAACTAAGAAGTGAATTGGGTACCACGATCGGAAATAATGGACAAAGGCACTCCATGCAACATTACTATTTCTCTCAAGTACAACTTGGCATAGTCCTCCTTCGCCTCATAGAAAACCTTGACCGGAAAGAAATGAACCAATTTCGTCATCCGATCTACTACTACGCAAATCGAATCATGTTGTCGCCGGGTAGGAGGAAAACCAACTATAAAGTCCATATTCAAATCTTCCCACTTACACGTAGAAATGCTAATATTTTGGGACAAACCTCCCGATTTTTGATGCTCAACTTTCACTTGTTCGTAATTTGGAAACTTAACCATAAATACCGCAATATCCTTCTTCACCCCATTCCACCAATAGACCTCCCGTAAATCACGGTACATCTTGGTTGCTCCCAAGTGAATGGAATACCTCGAACTAAGGGCTTCTGTTAAGATCTGTTCCCTCAAGTCATCAACATTCGAAACACATAAACGACCTTGATAGCTAAATACATCATTTCCGTCTTGTGAAAAAGCCTCAATGGATTTCTTAAGCACCGTTTCTTTCAATTTGACCAAGATTGGATCAAGACCTTGCTTGACTTTCACATCTGCCACAAAAGATGATTCTGAACCAATATAAACCATAACACCACCCTTGGTGAAGTCCACTAACTGAACACCTAATTGGGCAAATCAATGAATATTTGAGCAACACTACCTACAGATAACTGCCTAAGAGCATCCGCCACCACATTTGTCTTTCCGGGGTGATAGAGAATACTCATATCATAATCTTTCAATAACTCAAGCCACCTTCTTTGACGAAGATTCATATATTTATGATTAAACACATATTGCAAACTCTTGTGGTCGGTAAACACATCTACCTGGACTCCATCCAAATAATTCCTCCAAATCTTTAAGGCAAACACAACCATCGCTAGTTCAAGATCATGGGTAGGATAATTCATCTCATGAATCTTAAGTTTCCTTGACGCATAGGCAATAACTTTCCCATTTTGCATAAGCACACATCCTAACCCAATTCTTGAGGCATCACGATGAACAAAAAAGCCATCGGTCCCTTTCGATAAAGTCACACCAGAGCGGAAGTAAGTCTATCCTTTAACTCTTGGAAGCTCTTATCACATAATTCAGACCATATGAACTTAGCCTTCTTTTGAGTCACATCCATCAAAAGAGAGGCAATTAAAAAAGAATCCCTGAACAAGCCTTCTATAGTAACCAACTAAATCCAAGAAACTTCTAATATCCGAAAGGGTTAGAGGTCTAGGCGAACTCTTGACTACTTCCATCTTCTTAGGATCTACCTCAATACCCTTGCTTGAAATGATATGACCAAGGAAAGCTACGAACCTTAACCAAATTCACACTTGATAAACTTTGCAAGAAATTGTTGGCCCTTAAGAATTTGCAACACAATTCTCAAATGATCAATATGATCATCCTCACTTCTCAAATAGATTAATATATCATCAAAGAACACCATCACAAACATATCAAGGTATTGTCTAAATACCCTATTCATCAAATTCATAAATGTCGCCGGAGCATTAGTCAATCCAAATTACATTACCAAAAATTCATAATGACTATACCGGGTTTGAAAAGTCGTCTTCAGAATATCATCTTCCTTCACCCTCAATTGGTGATAACCCAATCGAAGATCAATCTTAGAGAAGTAACTCACTCCTTGAAGTTGGTCAAACAAGTCATCTATCCTTGGGAGAGGATACTTATTCTTAACGGTCACCTTGTTCAATTGACGATAGTTAATACACATATGAAGAGAACCATATTTCTTTCTAACAAACAAAACTGGAGCACCCCATGGAGAGATACTCGGTGGGATGAAACCCTTATCCAACAAATCTTTTAATTTGTCTTTCAACTCCTTAAGTTCTGCGGGAGCCATACGGTAAGAAGGAATAGAAATAGGTTACGTATTTAGGAGAAGGTCAATACCAGTCTATTTCCCTCTTGGGAGGAATACTGGGTTAAATCATTTGGGAACTCATCAGGAAACTCATTAGCAACGGGGATCGAGTCGACAATTAGCATTTTGGAATCCACTTCCCTCACCCTAACTAGATAGTAAGTGCAACCCTTAGAAATCATCTTTCTAGCTTTAAGACAAGAGAGAAACTAGCCCTTAGGCATAGAATTTCCCCCTTTCCACTCTAGGACAGACTCATTTGGGAACTGAAACTTGACTACACAAGTTCTACAATCAATAGAAGCATAACATGAGTGCAGCCAATACATACCAAGGATAACATCAAAATCTAGCATATCAAGCTCTACCAAGTCAAGAAGAGTTAATCTATGAGACAAGGAAACATGATATTTTCTATAGACCCTCTGAGCCACTATAGAATCAGCAACTGGAGTAGAACAAACAAATGTATCTAACAACACATCTTGAAGAACATCAACCCTCATAGCCATATATGGCATCACAAAAGACAAGGTAGCACCGGGATCAAGTAAAGCATAAACATCAAGTTGGAAAAATTTCAACATACTGGTAACCATATCGGGTGAACCCTCTTGTTCACTACGACTTTCTTGACCTCTATTCCTTTAATCGTAAGCATCGGGCATTCCCTCATCTTATGACCACTCTTACCACAGCTAAAGCAACCATCCGTGTCGGCTAGGAACTTACCCTTGTGCTTCCTTCCACACCTAGGAAAAGTAGACATGGGCAATGATGATCCACTATCATTTCATTCTTGAGGCTTAGGGTTAGACACCCAATCTTTGTTGAGCTTATGAGGAGCATTGGAGGAACCTTGATCGGAAAACTTTTGTCGAAATCTAGGATGACCCTGTCCACTGGACCTTACATGAGAAAAATTACCATGACCGGTCTTAGCCCTTTTTTCCTCTCTAGACATTTCCTTAAGTGTCTCTTCTTCAATTTGTTGTGCATGAAACATGAGATGAGAGATGTCCATGTTATTAATGAGCATGGTGGTACGACACTCTTCAACTACCATTTTGGACACACTCGAGACAAACTTACTCATCCTTGCCTTCGAATCGACAACCATCGTTGGAGCATACTTAGACAATTTCGTGAACTTTAGAGCATATTCCCTAAAACTCATTCTCCCTTGTCAAAGGTTAATGAACTCAAGCACCTTGGTTTCCCTCATTTCAAGGGGAAAGAACCTATCAAGAAAAGTGGCTATAACTTCTCCCAATTAAGAGGACCGACATCTTATGGTCTCCCTTCTTTCCTTTGGTTGTACCATATTTGTGCCACACCATTAAGTTGATAAGAGACCAACTCTGCCTTTTCCACCAGCTTCACTCCCATGATCATCAAAACCTTCTAGACCTCATCAATGAACTTTTGAGGATCTTCCTAAACCTTAGAACTATGAAACTCCAAATGATTCATCCTAGTGAAGTCCCTCACTCTAGATGTTGTCGTGCCCACATTTTAGTTCACGGGAACCGCAACCTCCCTATTGGCTTGGGCCGTCATGGCTTGAGCCAACACTTGAAAAGTAGCCCTAAACTCCGCATTAGTCAGTTGCTTGGCCAAAGGATCAATCGAAACTTGAGGAGCTTGCGGAAGAGTTTCTTTTTCTGCATTCTCTCTCACATTCCTTCTACCATAAGCTCTTCGAGTAGCATATCCTGTAGAGCATTAGATAAGGATTAGGAGAGAGACCTTATAGAGTTAAACTCTATTGCACGACTTAAGAGTAATGAAAGAAGTGGAGTTTCCTAATCATCTTATAGCCTCTCATTCATAAATATGGCGCGCTTCACACTTATTAACAAGACTCTACTCTACGTGTCTTATAAGACATCTTAGGGCTATTCTAACCTTGTGCTCTGATTACCAAGTTTGTCATGATCCAGGGGGACCCCCTAGATGTAACATGGCGTATAAAACCCTGAAGAACCCCATACAAGCCACTTAGCTTTCATAACATAAGAAATAGAACAATAGAAGTAAAACAATAATCCAAGTCCAATAGTTTTATAAAATAAAAACGGAAGTCTAAACACTTGTCTCAATAGAGCCATCTAGCACAATAGAATGAAATTGAGCCTAGCCCATACATCATGTCCAAAACTGAAATACTATTCCAAAGAAGATGCAAATCTATATTAAAAAATAACTTATATTTAAACCTGTTTTTAATTCAAAGAGATTAAGAGCCACTAGAAAGGCAGAAAATGATGCAAGAAATTTAAATACCAAAGAAATTCAGTCAAAACAAGGGTTTAATATTCTCTCTTTTGATGTTTACTACTGCCTCTCTATCCATCAATAGTTGTCCACTATTGATTTTGCGTACTTCTTAATAAATTATAAATAAGAGGGTAATTTTACTATGTTACCCTTTGAATATAATAAATACAATGTCTTGAAAAATGTAACAGGGAAATGACTATAAAGAACTCTTTTCAACCGCCCATGATTGAGACAAGCGTAAATGAGAAGAAATTGTTTTTCATATTCTGTTAATTTGAGCATATATTTCTCATATGTCGTTCCACACTGAGAAGAGGGATGTGTACCTCTAGCAACAACAAGAATCGAACCATAGGATCCTATGCTGGGAGCTGCTAGTTCTGTTCCACTTTCTAAATAGAAAGGAAGAGGCCAGTCACCAATAAGAGGAAGATAGAGACCTAGCTTTCCTCTGTCTGTTAAAATGTAATGCTATACCTTTTGATGGAGTCCAGTACGCTACTATATATACTGATAATTCCGAAGACAATATCGGGAGTACCCATCTTATGTGATAAGTAACTAGATCGTCAACCCTTTCGTTAGCTAGCTTAGCTTTTCCTCTTTTCAATCTATATCAGATCCTCCATTACTTCTTCACAAATATAGAACAATATAAGCAAAATAATAATCCAAGTCCAATAGTTTTATAAAAGAAAAGTGAAAGTCTAAAACACTTGTCTCAAGATAGTCATGTAGTACAATATAATGAAATTAGGCCTAGACCATACATCATGTCCAAAACTAAAATATAAGAAGTAAACTGAAACAATGAGAATCTGTCCTCGAAGCATGAGGACTCAACCACTAGCCACGAAACTAAGAAACCTGACTGTCGGACCCTCAATTTGGGGAAATATAGACAAGAGTATACATTAGTACAAACAATGTACTAAGTATGATAGCTATGCATATAACATTTAAAACATGCTACAAGGGGCATTTCATGGTATGCAATTGACCAAGCTAAAACATGACATAAAAGGGTTAGAAAGCATAAGTCATAAAACCATGGTCAATGCAAGCTAACATTATTAAAACCTTTGAACATATGTAAGATACTTCTTGAAGTAACCTCAGTTTATTATTAATGTGGGGGATTAGCCTTAACCGACATATATACCATGTGAGCTATAACATGATCCACCGGTGTCTCCCACACCGAAAAGGATTGTCCTACTTGCCAAGGTAAGGACCATAAATCTGAGCTAAAGTGGATCCACTAGCTAATGTCTATCTAGACAATAATCCTGTGGGGGCATATAGGTAAGGGATAAGGAGATTGCTTCTAGAAACCCGACTTCTACTAACGGGAGAGCTTCCATATTAATATCTTCTCAGTGCTAAGCATAAATCCCACAAAATAGTCAATACTTACTTCTTCTTATTATCCATGGAAAGGCACGTCATCTTTCCAATACAAGCCAAGTCATCATCCATAGAAATGTATCTTTCACTAACCAATCCAAGCTAGGTTCATTAGGATAGCTCTTTATCTTTAATTCAATTAGGTGAGAAGACATTTCAACCTTAGAATCCTTATTATGTGATAAAACATTTCACATCTTGCATTTATGTGTATATGAGAAAATTCTTTCAATAACACATCATGATCATCATAATTGATACTTTACTCTCACAACATCCTTAAAACATTTGCATAGATTTCATAAAAACATGCATAATTCCATAATTTACCTTTCAAGGTTCAAAACCCACTTTCAATCATCAACATTTAGAAAACATGGATTCGATATGGGTTTCATCATAAATTCATCTAAAGCTAGCAATACATGCTTAATTTCATAAAACTCTTCCTTTATAATCAAAGTCCCACATCATATGATAATACCTTGAAAATATAGGGATTACATGGGTTCTTAGGGGGAATCATCATATAATCATAGTACTTCATCAATTCATGCATAAGAGATTTATAATTCAATCATTTAAATCAATAATGAAAAGAACCCACGGTAATTGAAGAAAATCCTAACTCAATTGGGGATTTCTAACTTTGAAATAGGGAAATTTGGGAACTCCATGAATGGAAGGAATCCATGGATGAAAACTATTATACCTCTAAGCCAAATGCTTATCTTCAATGGTGAAAATGGAGGCTTGCCTTGAAACCCAAGGTTGAACCCTTCTTCTTCTTCAAGTTCTAAAGAGAAAAATATTTTTTGGAGGAAACTTGATCTTCTATTCAGAATTTGAGAGAATCATTTAAAAATTGAGGAAATTGGGGTAAAACTCTTATATAGGTCTTTAGGTGAAGGGAAAAACGACATGGTATTAAATTAATATAATCTAAAAAGACCCAAAAGTCCCTGACTTAAAAACTGACATTGAAACACGCTGGAGCTCGTCGAGTGAGCCTTTAGCCCATCGAAATTTACAGTGAGCCAGCTCTTGGACCAATTTAACTAGGCGATGGGGGTACAATTTTGCGATTCACCGAATGGAACCACAAACTCGTTCCAGCTCGCCCAAAGTTATAGAACACTAGACTCAGAGAGCAAGCAGGTGGATCTATTCGGTGGATCGTCAATTCATTCAGCGTCCTCGAGCTACTTTGCCAAATGGCTGCCAAAATAAAATGAGTATATATCCCTTTTCTGAATCCGAGGTGTTACAAATAAAAACATTCTCCATCGTGATAGTCTAAAAATGTATAAAAGCTACTTAAACAGTAAAGTTTATACAAGAAAATAAAACACAACTACACCATAATGAAAGAGGAGTATAATATGTCCGAGATGATCATCGTCTTCAATTATAAGACATCACTGAATTCATGTCACCAGACTATGCCAAGTGCAATAGGAAGAGTAGTATCAGTACAAACACACGTACTGGTTGGCATCATCGGTCAACCCAAACCTACCACCAAATATAATATAGATAATCAAAAGAAAATAGGCAATATGGAAGTTACACTACCCCACTTCTCTAACCATATCCTCGTAATCAAAAGAAAACATGCAATATGGAAGTTGCACTACCCACTTCTCTAACCACATCCTCTTACCTTCCCCAAGTATAATGTCGTAACTAGTGCACCTTGTTCCTATGACTCTATGTCAATCATAGCTAAAACCCTTCTACCACATTAATATTTCTGAATATAAGGCCATCACTAGCCCTATCAGCCAACCTGCTATCCTATCATACTTTCTCATGCCACTTCATGGCCCTTTTTCGCAGAATACATGAAACTCGTACCTTAGACTAACTCATCCATCCAGTTAAACCCAACCCCATCTATAAACCAAGTTCATCATGATAAATAGAAAGCATAGTTGAGAAACAAATAAGAATTGAGTCCCTATAAACTTAACTCACTAGTTGAAACAGTTATGCAGAATAAACCCCTAATTACTGAGTTGCCAATAAACAAATAACCAAGTAAAAAATATCCCGGACTCCAGTCCTTTCCTATACTTACAACACATGAACCATGTCCCACATAGTCACATACAAATATTATATACCACTCAAGGATCCAACATGCAACAATTATATTATATAGAAGTAAACCATGTTCACTCATGAAACCATATACATATACTTGGTTCTCGCATAGAACTCAAACTCAATCTGTTACTGTACCAGCGTGGTACCTGACTCATTGTTACTTAGTGTACTATGTGGTACCTAACCCAACATTATAACGATATCCCCACAACAGGTATGGCATCCAAGCAAAGTTTTAGTATATACAAGGCGTGGTATTCAAGCCAACCGTGGGGATATCCTATACTAGGATTGATACCCAAGCCAAATATTAAACACAAACAATCATGCGCAATTTGAAACATCATGAACAATAACATTTTAAACCACAAGTCACAGAATGGTTCATTCTATGGGATTATCAATATGCTGTCGTTACATATGCCTTCTTATGGTTTCCCCATTATGCATACACAAGTGATAAAATAAGTAGTAGACATGCATACCTATATCTAAAGGAAAACACATACCATCCTAACAAGGGAACTAAAGGCTAAACAAGAGCTAGAGAACCACCCCTAGTCATTATCACATCTCCTGCTTTAATAGCCATTACAACAACCTATAATCATCCACTCCGTGCCCGAAGGACTATGCATGTAATCTCCAAACATGTACAAGATATAATGAGTAAAATAAGTCTAACTACTTAGTTAAAGAAAATCTAGCATACCTAGTCGTCAAGCATTAGCTAATGAACTTTTCCCATGAATTTCTGACTCCATGACAAGAAAACATGATGCATAAGCACCGAAATTCCTTAGGTTTCCACGTTCTTTGTACCGTACATCTACCACCTAATTGCTCTTTTCCCCCGACTGCCTTTGGGGGATTTTTAGAGTAGCCCTCGTCTATTTTTTTCCTTTCAAAAGTGGGAGGAAAATAAAAGATTATACTTTGATTAGGTTGTAGATTTTTTGCCAGCCTCCTACAATGGCTGCAGACCGCTATAGCGGCGCCTCCATAGAGGGAAGCCTCCTTCTATGGCGGGCTGAAATAAGCCTGACCTAAAAATCAATTTGGACAAAAATTGTTGCATGCTTAAATTTTAAAAATTCTTCCACCACACTTCTCGAACTCTGAGACTCCACTCGAGGTGACCCTTAGTAACAACGGATCAGGCCGTTACAAGAGTACAAATTTGACCGAAAGTAGAAGTCGTTTCAAAATTTAATGTGTTTATATCTTTATTATTAACATTAAATTTATGTATTATTAAAACTATTGGTTTAAATATTTTGTTAAGATTTAATAGTTGTTGTATGAAGTATTAAATGGATGAATAATCAAAATGGGTTAAGTTAATAAATGAAATAGTAAGTAAATCACTCAGATGTTGCTTGGTATAAGATGAACTTATTCAACATGCGCTAAATAATGAGTCACAACCCACATTCTTATAAAAACCAGACTTCATTGCGCCCTCTGTTGGAAAAATAATTCTAGTATCTCAAAAGGAACTTTTACATAATCACAAATTATCATATCTTCAATGACCATTCAACTACTCATTATCAATTGAATTCATTTTCTTGTCAGTTTCAAAATTGGGTGGTTAGTCTTCATGGCTAATTAATGAGATTTAATATTTACTTTTGACTGTCATTAATTTGATTATAACTGTTGGAACTTTCTAGCTTATGGCTGATGAGATGATTCTCATCTATATAAAGTCATGTCTCCTTCTTTTACAAATAGAAAATGAGATCATGCGAAATTCCCTCTTTTATATTCTTTTTATATTCTAGTATGTTGAGTTGAATTCCATACAAGAATTAGTGAAAAAGGTATTTTCGTTATATTTTCAACACTCTAAACAAAGTAGAAGTTAATCACTCCCCCTAAGCACTATTTCACAAATCCAATCTCGCATGATGAACCCGAACTATCCCTTCCCTCTCTACCTAGTAAACCACCAAAATGTAGAGGCAATTACTATTTACGTATTTAACCCTCTAATCCCCTCCACTCCTCTAACATCCTGGTTGGAAATGAGCCTACAAGGTTACTCCTTGATTTCCAATGTATTCATGGAGAATCAAAAAGTACCAATTGTAGTTCAACACCTATCATTCATGCCCCAGATAGCCCCAGAGGGCATGAGAATGGCGATTGAGAGTTATAACAATCACTTATGGATTTTGAGCATGCTCTACCCATGGCTGAATTACCAGTTCCCTGTCATGCCATTCTTTCATATCCCAACATGGGGATTCATGCTACCAAATCCTCAGCAGTTCATCTCCTCGATGGAGACCCAACTCTTTCATCTTGTTTTACAAAACCTACAGAACATGGAGCTATTTTTTCATCATTGGATGAGCCAGGGTCTTTCTCAAGGATATCCTTTCTTCCCAGTTATAATTCCATCAGGCTTGATAGGCAGCACAGGAGACCAGGTACCAAACAACATAGCAACCACATCCCAATTTCCTCTTCCGGTAAATTTATTCTCAGTACAACCAGAGAATGCCAACACTCAAGGAATTGAAGAAGCACTAGAGATAATGAGAGAAACAAGAACAGAAATAACTATTCTAAAAGAAATGAAAGTAATGGTTTACCAAGAGAAATTCGACAAAAAATTCATTCTTGTGTGTCCATCAAATATATCAAAAATCTCGATAGATATCATGACCCCTTTCAACCCCGACATAGGAAACTATATACTAGTAATGAACCCAATAATGAATAACAATCCAAATGTGTCAACAATGACCATAGAGAATACTCTCGTAGTAACCCCACCCAGCCTAAACAGATCAATGAATTTAACAATATGGAACTGTAGAGGAGGTAATGGTCCAGATTTCAGGAGAAACTTTAGATCCTTACTAGATTGTCATAAACCACCCTTAGTAGTTTTGTTAGAAACCAAAATGCAAAGACACCAAGCCCTCTTGGATAATTTTTCATTCAACAAAATGATTGAGGCCCCGACAATCTACAATTCTGGTGGCATCATCGTTCTGTGGGATGATCACCTGCTGGAGCTTGATGAAATTGCAATCACTGGGCAAGAAATACATGCAATGATCAAGGTAAGTGACAACAATGATTTTTGTCCATTTAGTTATATTTATGCCAATTGCTATAGTTACTTCAGAAAAAAATCTAAGGGATAACCTTCTTACACATATGGACACCTACTCTAGAAAATGGATAATAGGCGGGGACTTTAACGAGTTTCTAAATAACATTGACAAACTAGACTGAAACCCCCTCAACCATTTAGTACTAGGGATTATTGTGATGTAATAAATTATGGTTAATTTATTGATATGAGGTTTAAATTTAATCGTCACACTTGGTTAAATAGTAGATTCAAAAATAAAAATCGCCTTATATTTTAAAGACTTGATTACTTTGTTGCTAATAATGACTGGATAATGAGTTTTCCTGATGCTCAAGTCCTTCACCTACCTACAACCCATTCAGACCATTGCCCATTACTTCTCTCCCTATTTAAGGATAATTTCTCTACTAGAATACATTATATATTATATAACAACTACTAGACCTAAAATTATACTATGGGCCCTGTCCATAAATGGATATAAAATTAATATAGATGGCTCTTCAACATTAAGCAATGGAGGTGGATCATGCTATTAAATATGAGAATTGGTAGCAGGGAGTTGTTCCAAAATAAACATTTGTAGTGCTAGAGGTGCAAAAGTTTTATCTATGTTGCATGGTCTCCAATTAACAAAAAGCATAAACATTCAAGAGAGGGAGATCTCCATAGATTCAACGGTGGTAATAAATATGATAGAATTTGGAAATGAAGCTTATTCATTTTTTTTTATTGTAGGGAGTTGCTGCACCAGCTGGAGGATCTCCGGATCAGGCATGATTTTAGGAAACAAAACATGGTGGTTGACCTATTAACTTGGGAAGGACTAAGGCTAAAGGATGATAAATTTTTTGAAGAATGTACAGTTCCACCTATGTTTGTTTTGAAGGGACTAAAGGCAGATAAGGGAGAAACTTCTCCTGTTAGGGTTACACAACCTTATTGTAATTTAATAAGTTGTATGACTAATATGTTAGAGCTAATAGATAATGTTAGGAGTTATGTGGCCAACCTAGATGTAATGATATCTATTATATAAGTAAGAGATATCATTGTATTATATATAAAAAAAGTTAATTGTTGTTTTCCTTATAATTTTTTTAGTTACCAAATAATATTTTGTTTATTATGATTATACCTAATGTAAATAAAATAAAATAAAATATTTTAATAATATTTTTCATGAATTAATTTGGGCTATATGTTTAACCCAAATCATGGAGCAAAGTGCACAAATACATAATTTCATGACCATTATTTTAGATGCCGCCAAAACTGAATATATCACAACCTAAAATGAATGTGATGACACTTGTCTGTTCCCACCAAGATAAGTCAGCCTCAAGCCAACGAAATCAAAGAAATGTGAAAAGATAAAGCAAGAACAAGATCAAAATGGTCTGGCTCATTACTCAGCGGAAGGCTTACTCAAGCAAAAAGGAACTCCAAATGCATAAATAACTTTAAAACTCAATTTAAACTCAACTCCAATAATTGTATGAAAATAATTTAACAAGTATTAGTTAAATGTCTCATGACCTCAAAACATTCCAAAAACAAAGGAAATGACGATAGACTCTTCGACCTTTAAACTATCTATGAAGCCTCTACTATTATAGAAGGATTACCGGGACAAGACCCATGACATTCTAACAAACTTAAAGTAAAGGTAGAACCCTCCGGAAGCAAGGAGGCTCACCAAAGCTAACTTGAACTACAAGTGGTATCCACGAAGCATCTTTTAATGACCCTGAATACTTGTATCTGCATCATAAAAAGATGCAGGCCAAATGGAGTCTGTACATTGAATGTGTGAGCATGTAAGGGGAATTCTAAAGCATAAACATAAGCTTGAATTGATAAAAGGGAGCATACTTACCTCGTCTTATCTCACTCAACTCCACTCAACTCAAGAATACTCAACTCAAAGATAATCAACTTAAAGATACTCAACTCAAAGATACTCGACTCAAATCAAGGATACTCAACTCAAGGATAAAACAATAATAAAAGATGCAATATATGGAAAACTTTTAAAACAATAGATAATAACTCAATTGTATATAAAAATACAATAATAACTCAATTGTATGTAAGAATACAATAATAACTCAATTGTATGTAAGGATAGAATTATAACTCTTATTTGGGAGATTCTCTAATCGACAAGCATCACTATGAGCTATGTGATGATACATCGTCTCGCCTATGCTGTCACAATTGTCCTATTCCTTGCCGTAGTATAGGACACCCTCAACTAAGTGGATGCACTAAGCAATTCTTAAAAATCAATAAGGAATCATCTAAAATGTATGACCCTTTACCCATGTTGGCATATATGATTTATAAGGGCTTTGAGCTGTTTGAACTCTTTCTCATATCTATGCTCACTACTACTCCCAATAATATATACTCATGCTCATGTGTTTAAAAACATAACTTTTCCTCTTGTTTGAGATAATTCCACAAACTACCCTCTTAAAAGATGTAACTACTTTTGAAATATCCTTTGATCTCATAACTAATTTAGAAATATTAGTTTCTTTTTAATCAATGTAAAAATCGACACCTCAGGGAATACATAGTCCCCTTGTACTCTTATTCAATTCATACTTGAAAACTCTTTCTTAGTAATATATAAAAATTATATTTTAATATGAGCATTGATGACTCGAGAAGTACTGCATAAACATTGATGGTATATCTATACCATACTGCTGACACATTGATGGCATACTCGATTGTCATACTAATCATGTTTTAGAAACTCTTTTCTCAAAACTCATCTTTACTTTCTCAAACTCAGTTTAATTAAAAAACTTCTTAAAATTTATAACTCAAATCACAGGGTTCGTGTCGAATTATTGACATGAATGACTCAACATCGAGATCTTAATAGCAATAAGGAAACTCAATACTCAACACTCAAGAGTGAAGAATTCAAGGACACAAGAACTTAAAACTCATAACTCAACGATATTTCTCCTCTCAAGGATACTACATTTATGGAGTTCATGCGGAATTATGGGAATGAATGACTTGACTCAAATATCCCAATCAAAATATAGACTCATGAATACAACTCTTTTCATCCTCCTACTTATTTACTCAAGTCTTGAAACATGTTATAAATAATTGTAGAAGACTTCTCGAAAAGACTCAAAGGACTTTCTCGAACTTTACTCTTAACTCTACCTTAAATTTGAATTCTGAATTCAAGAATCATGATTCAGATATATATGATTTCTCAATAATTAGATATAGTTTGGATAGTTAAAATTAGGAATAGACCGAAGATACGTTTTTAAAAATGAATTTGGAATGAAGAACAAAGAAAGAAAGTGGCATGACACTCCGGAGGCACAACTGGCGCGTCGTGCCAGACCTTCATTTATTGCGCACTGCTAACGCGTTACGCTAGGCCTCTATTTACTAGGGGTCTGATTGGGTGCATTGCTGGCACATCATGCGAGGTCTTTATTTAATAGGAGTTTGATTAGGTGAACTGCTGACGCATCGCGCGAGGCGTCTATTTACTAGGGGTCTGATTAGGTGCACTGCTAGCACGCCATGCGAGGCTTCCATTTACTGGGGGCCTGATTGGGCGCACTGCTGGTGCATTGTGCCAGGCCCCTATTTACTGGGGTTTGATTGGGCGCACAACTGGCTCTATGGGGGCGCGCCCTCCAGCCCAAACCCAGAAACCCGACGAATCTTCTTCTTCAATTTTTAGCCCTAACTCACCTAGAATCGTTTGATTTCTTCCAAAATCCCTTAGATTAATTAACCTAATACGATTAAACAAAAATACACTCAAAAGTACCTTAAGAACAACCCTCATTCTCAAGATCCTCACCTCAAGAACTCAACAAGACTCCATCGTTAAAGAATGAAGAAAAATCCTCAAGAACTTAAATCATTCAACCTCAAGAATGAAATTACAGATAAAAATCACATGATTGAAGTGTGGGTGGATGAACCCAAAACTATGAGAACTTACATACCTCAAAGAACTAAGTTCTTGGCGAAATCTGGGATGAATGCTTGAATCTTCTCTCTAAAGCCCTAAACATTTTGGGGGTGAATGAAATTGATTCTAATAAGTTTAGACCCTTAATTGAGGTTCATTCACTCTTAGACTAAGTAGGGGTAAGAAAAATACCAAAATACCCCTCCTTAGTTTGGATAGAAAAGCCTTAACTAGAAAGGCTGTACTCAAACAAGTATATCTCCCTCAAACAAACTCAGATTTTAGAAAATTTGGTAGCTTTGGAAAGAGGACTCATAGATCTTCAATTTGATGCATTATGTGCAACCTAACTCGTTATGTGATAAAAGGTATGGTCATTTGTAATTGACCCAAAACTGAAAAGAACTTACAGATGACTTGAATGAATTTCTCTTCATTTCTTTTTGGAAATCGAGGTGCTACATCTAGTGACCTTAACACCTAAAAAAATTTAAAATTTCTCGATAAAATCTTATTCACACACGAAGAGTGGTTCGAGTCTTGGCTCAAAATTTTTAGGGTGTTACACTATCTCCCCTTTGGGATCATTCGTCCTCGAATGTCAGCTGGACTAGAAATAGAATAGGGTTATTCTTACTATCTCCTCTGGCTCATGAACTTGTCTACTAACACAGGTTGAATTGATTCATACGAAGAGTTGGGACTTTTTATAACACCTAAGTCAAGAATGAAATTGTTGTGAACATAGCCGCTCTCTCTCTGAAGTCATCTTATTTGAAATAAAGGAAGTCTGGGCATGAAGTCAGAATAGGAATACTATGCCTGGGGTAATATGACTACTAGTTGTTAAGCTTAGCAACACTCCTCCACTATGCTCTTCTTTCCTTATTACCATGCCTTATTGGCTGCAACTCATAGCTCCCACAAGGGTACATAACCTCTATTGCAAGGTTTGAGTCTAACAGTACGCTCTTACTATATTCAAGCTTAACCCAAAATCATAAGGTTCGAGTTCTATACCTCTATTGGAAATCTCATCCCAATAATTTTACTCCTTACTACCACAGTCAACCATATCAAGAACCAGAAAATTTTTAATAACACCACATTCTATCTTAGTACCCTAACAACTCCATGGTTTCCTACTAACCAACTTCTTAAGAAGTTTTCATTCTCTCATCAACTCTACCACACCAACTAGAATTTCCCGCATTACTACTTGGAGCAAACTAAGGGCTTTCATTTAACTATTACTCATAGTAAAACCTCATCCTCTTCTTCCTCCACATTTATAACCTTAAATGGAATTATTACACCATCAATATCATGATAAAAACATTAACCTTCTCTTTCTAGCATCATCCAACTACTAAAGAATCACTGAAAATATTCAGGGTAAAAGATCAATGAGATAAAGTCCTTGCCCCTTATTATGGGAATTGAGTATAGATGTGAATCTCTCTAAAGTGTATGAGTATAGGTCATAAAAACAATCCTAATATTAGAAACATCAACAAGATTTTGAAATGTCAGGAGTTCGAGGAATACGCTAGAGTATGAATGGGTTGATATGCCATATTAACTCTTCCTCAACACATTACTATCTGATTCTCAACACTTGACTTGGTTTCTTTTCTTATCATCTCCCCCTTAGGTCTAAAGTTGACACTTGAAAGCTATGGACCTATTCCTTCATCTCTAAACTGGTCTACATCCAATCTTTACTTTAGCACTCGGGAAAAGTTTATCTCGTGACTACCAAACTCTCAACAAGCAGGTACTAAGACCTCTTTCTAAGATGCTTCTCTTAGCCTCTTCTCACTGGCTTCTAAGGCTTCTTCATCTAACTCTTTTAAGAAAAATTACACTTGCACCAATCTATCCCATATTGGAAGCTCAATTATACTATCTAGGCACACATTAAAAATCATAATCTCAATTAGGACCTCATCTTGCCACATAAAATTTTGGGTGTACCTTTTACTACTCTACCTTCATTTCTCTCCTCTATAGGTCATAATACCACATTTTCATTGAAAAGTACCCTTTTATTTCCTCACCTATTTCAGGTCAAGCCTACTAGATCAAATCGCAAAACTAACACTGTCACCCTCATGTTGCCATCTTTTGATCACACCACTTATTTCGAATTCAAGCTTAGTATCTATTTCCAAACACGGATAGCAAAATAATTTCTCACATCATATACTACTTGTGACTATCAAAAAAGTCAAGAACCACTCACCCACTAAGATCTCGTGACGAGTAGTCAATCTTTAGCTCTCTGTCTACCTACCTTCAGATTACCTTAACCTTCCATTTCATAATGTAATTACTATTTACTCACTTACTACGTATTATCTCTCAAATAGTTCTATCATCCTATGAATACCATGGGGTTCCCCCTTCAAAATGCATAAGCCTAGCTTAGGTCTATTTCCTTATGAATACTCTGCTCTCTAATTCCACGCATATATTTAATCTTTTCTAACAAGATGGCACATCGACATCAACTCTATTCTGGTTAAAATATACTTTTAACTCATCCTGACTAATAACTATTCCTCTACCTTCCATCCCGAACTCTCTACAAAATTATTTTTCCTTATTCTACTCATAAAGGAAACTCATCATTTATAACTAACTAGGTGCATGATTGCAATAACATAATCCGCCCCATCTATATCTCCCTTTCACAAATTACTATGCCTCTGCATGATTTTCTCTGACTCTAGGCACTTCTACTACTACTGTTTCTAACATCGTAAATCATATTATCCTTTCGAGTGAAATTGCTACCTAAGATCTACAACACACTTCTTCATAAGGATCTCAACTGAAAGAAAGTTTAGCGATGATAGTACATCTCGTTTTTAGCTCAAACACACAATTCATATGAATATGAGTGCATTCTTTTGAATCACAATGGTTAACTCACTCACAGGCTCCTCTTAAGCCCCTCTACAATCTCATGACTCCCTCAAGGCTTTTTCTAAGAATAACGTATCCATAAGGATCTTGAGCTTTACTTTTCAACCACCTTTATGTGAGGGGTAGTCGAATGGATATGAGAACCCACGAGTTAGAATAAATTCCTTATGACACAGTTCTACTGCATGATTTTGAGTATTAAAGAAGGGAATCTTTTCTTAAATGTCTATAGTCCCTCATTTATAGACGTGGTCCCCTAACAACCATAAAAAAGATCCTATTGACACGACTAAATAGACACCCTAGGACCCCTGAACTCTATGCTTAGATATCAAGTTTGTCACACCCCGAGCCTATACCCTGGACGTGGCCGACACTCGAGAACCATTGATGGTTCCCAAGAGAACCCTTGGCCTGGATCATTACTTAGTGGAAGACTTACTCAAGCAAAAAGGAACTCCAGATGCATAAATAACTTTAAAACTTCATTTAAACTAAACTCCAATAATTGTCTAAAAATAATTTAACAAGTATTAGTTAAATGTCTCATAACCTCAAAACATTCCAACAACAAAGGAAATGATGATAGACTCTTTCACCTTTAAACTATCTATGAAGACTCTACTACTACAAAGGGATTATTAGGACAAGACCCACGACATCCTAACAAACTGAAAGTAAAAGTGAAATCCTCTAGAAGCAAGAAAGCTCCCCAAAGCTAACTTGAACTGCAAGTGGTATCAATGGAGTGTCTGTTGATGACCCTGGATACTTGTATCAGCATCATAAAAATATACAGGCCAAATAACATCAATTTATTGAATGTACGAGCAAGTAAGGGGAAATCTAAAGCATAAACATAAGCATAAATGTATAAAAAGGGAACATACTTACTGTGTCTTATCTCACTCAACTTGACTCAACTCAAGAATACTCAACTCAAAGATAATCAACTTAAAGATACTCAACTCAAAGATACTCGACTCAACTTAAAGATATTCAACTCAAGAATAAAACAACAATAAAAGATGCAATATATGAAAAACTTTTAAAACAATAGATAATAACTCAATTGTATGTAAAAATACAATAACAGCTCAATTTTATGTAAGAATACACAAATAACTAAATTGTATGTAAGGATACAATAATAACTCAATTTTATATAAGAATACACTAATAACTCATTTGTATGTAAGGATACAATAATAACTATTATTTGGGATATTCTCTAACCGAAAACTATAACTATGAGCTACATGACGATATAATGTTTCACCCACGTTGCCAATACTATCCTATGCCTTGACGGAGTATAAAACATCCTCAACTAAGTGGATCCAGTAAGCTATGCTTAAAAAGAAATAAGTAATCATTTCAAAGTATGACCCTTTACCCATTTTGGCATACATAGTTTATGAGGACTTTGAGTTGTCTAAACTCCTGCCCATATCAGTGCTGAATACTACTCCTAGTAATATATATACTCATGCTAATATGTTTCAAAACATTACTCTTCCTCTAGTCTGAGATAATTGCCCAAACTACCCTCTTAAAAGAGGTAATTCCTCTTGAAATATCTTTTGAACTCATAATTAATTTAGAAATCTCAATTTCTCTTCTATCAATGTAAAAATTGAGACCTCTGGGAATACATAGTCTCCTTATACTCTTACTCAATTCATACTTGAAAACTCTTTCTCAAAACCATATCAAAATCATATTTTAATATGATCATTGATGACACGGAAAGTCATACTGCATAAATATTGATGGTATATCTAGATGCCATACTACTCATACATTGATGAGATACTCGATTGTTATACTAATCATGTTTTAGAAACTCTTTTCTCAAAGCTCATCCTTACTTTCTGAAAACTCTGGTTAAGAACTCTTGTGTTGGGTTTAAAAAACTTCTCAGAATTTATAACTCGAATCATAGGGTTCATGTGCAATTATGGACATGAACAACTCAAATCAGGGATCTTAATACCAATAAGGAAACTCAGAACTCAAGACTCAAGAACTCTAAGACCCAAGAACTCGAAACTCATAACTGAACGATATTTCTCCTCTCAAGGACACCCAATTTATGGAGTTCATGCGGAATTATGGGCATGAACGACTTGACTCAAAGATATCAATTAAAATATAGACTCACGAATACAACTTTTCTCATCTGCATACTCATTTACTCAAGTCTTGAAACAAGTTATAAATAATTGTAGAAGATTTCTCGGAAGACTCAAAGGACTTTCTCTAACTTTACTCCTAACTATACCTTGAATTTGAATATGAATGATGAATTCTAGAGTCATGAGTAGGATATACAGGATTTCTCAGTGATTAGATGTACTTTGGATAGCTAAAATCAAGAAGAGAGCTAAGATATGTTTTGAAAGAATAAATTTAGAATGAAGAATAGAGAAAGAAAGTGGCCTGACACTCCAGGTACACTAAGCGCACCAGGCCTCAAACTACTGGCACATCGATCCAGGTCTTTATTTACTGGGGGTTTGATTGGGCGCACTGTTGGCGCGTCGCATGAGTCCTTCATTTAATGGGGGTCTTGTTGGGCGCATTGTTGGCACGTCACGCCAAGCCCCCATTTACTGAGGCCTGATTGGGTGCACTGTTGGCGCGTCATGCCAAGCCCCATATTTATGGAGGTTCTGATTGGGCACACTGCTGGTGTGTCATGCCGGGCCCCCTGGTACTAAGGGGGGCGCGTAGCCCCAACCCAAACCCAGAAACCCGACGCATCTTTTTCTTCAATTTTTGGCCCTAACTCTCTTAAAATAGATGGATTTCTTCCAAACTCCTTTATATTCATTAACCCAACACAGGTAAACAAGAATCCACTAAAAAATCCCTCAAGAACAACCCTCATTCGCAAGATCCTCACCTCAAGAACTCAACAAGACTCCATTGTAAAAGAATGACGAAAAAACGTCATGAACTCCTCAAAAACTCAAATCATTCAACCTCAAAGAATGAAATTAGGGATAAATATCACATGATTGGAGTGTGGGTAAAAAAACACAACACTATAAGAACTTACATACCTCAAAGTACTAGGTTCTTGGAGAAATCTGGGATGAACGCCTCAAACCTTGAAGTTTTCTCTAGTTGAATCTTCTCTCTAAAGCCCTAAACGTTTTGGAGGTGAATGAAATTGATTCCAATCAGTTTACACCCATAATTCAGGGTTGATTTATGCTTAGACTAAGTGGTGGTAAGGAAAAGACCAAAATACCCCTCCTTAGTTCGGATGGAAAAGCCTTAACTAGAGAGGTTGCACTCAAGCTGGTATATCTCCCTGATACGAACTCGAATTTTAGCAAACTTGGTGGCATTGGAAAGAGGACTCAAAGGTCTTTGATTTGATGCCTTATGGGAAACCTAACTCATTATGTGCTAAAAGGTATGGTCGTTTGAAGTTGACCCAAAACTTAAAAGAACTTACGAATGACTTGAATAAATTTCTCTTCAGTTCTTTTTGGAACTCGAGATGCTACATCTAATGACCTTAACACCTAAGAAAATTTAATTTTTTTAGTAAAATCTTATTCACACACGAAGAATGGTTCGCGTCTTAGTTCAAATATTTCAGGGTGTTATTGAAAAAAAAGTACAAGTCTCAATCTTTGTTTCTCCAATAGAACAAAGAATAAAGTAAAGAACTATAGGGTCCATCGGGATGAAAAGCAACTACCTCTCAACATTCATTTGACAAGCCTCGAAAATAGGAGAAAAATAGCTATCACACAGGACCAGGCACTAAACCTATAGAAGTATAGAAGCATGAGTGAGTACTAACCAACATGGTACCCAACAATCAACCTAATAAACAAGGAAAACTAGCTAGAAATCAAATACTCCTTTCATCCCCAAGCGAACCTCCTCAAACTACAACTTACATAGAAATCAGTCTGACCTATCAGTTCTATAACATACAACTCACATGGCACAACAATCAAAGTCCAATAGTCACAAAAAGTCAATCTCTAGTGTCAAATAGATTAATCACAAGTAGCAAGTGCATCAATCACATTTAACAAGTAGATCAATCATAAAGAACAAATCATAATAATAAAAATCTTGCCAGATCCATTTCCCTTTGACACAATATCACTAGCTCAAATATTTCCCATCGGCTTTATATCACATCACTTATTGGAACCATCTCCCTTCATTACATTATCACTAGACGGAACCATTTCCCATCAGCTTTATATCATATCACTAGCCGAAACCATTTCCCTTTGGCTTTATTTCATATCGTTTGCCAAAACCATTTCGAATCACTTTTATATCACATATCTCATCATGGTGTACAACAATTAGTGCACATAAGCAAATTCACACCATGAGGACAAGACAACAATTAAAGCAATTCAAAAAATTCAAGTCCACATTCATGCCATCAAAGCATTTCATCAATCAATGAAATAGAGGCCATAATAAGGCAATTCACAAAACATTATGATCAACACATTGCCTTTTTTTAATTCCTTTTTTATTCATTAAGACTTATCAAGTGGAACAATGAACCCTTCACCTCATTACCATTACTTCAACATACACACAATGAAGAGAAATACACGAATTCTACTAGATTACAAGGTTTAAGAGATCACTTACCTTAATTCAATCAACTACTCCTACAAGACTTGAAGCTTCTCCTTCTGGACAACGTCCAAAGCCACACAATTTATTTCAGTCAAATATTCTATAACACCTCGACTTCAAAAGAACTAACTAGAAGTTCGTACAAGTTAACCATAATTTTTTAGTTTTGGGTGAACTTCAATCAAACATATATTTTAGCACATAAAGATTTAGGTGGTCCATGACCTATCATATCGAAGGACTTTGTTTCCTCTTTCCAACACTGCCAAGTTTGCTAAATTTTGATCCTGGAGAATAATATTATGGTCATTTCAGTGAAGCCTCTCTAGTTAAGGCTTTTCATCTATTTAAGGAAAGGGTATTTTGGTCTTTTCCTTTTCACACTAGGCCTAAAACGTTTTTATCACCCTAGTTAAGGGTCTAATCAGATTTAGACCACTTTTCCATGTTTCTAAACTCTTAGGTATTTAGAGAAAAGTTTCAAGAGGAGAAAAGGGTAGGGTTTCAAACGTTCTTTCAAGAGCTAAGGACTTCGCCAAGAACAATGTTCTTTCCAAGTATGTAAGCTTCTCATAGTGTAGGAATCATTTTTCCTCACACCACATGTATACGTCATACATGAATTAGTCCATGAAATCTTTTATTAAGACGATTCTTGAGTAGTTCTTGATCTTAACTCCATTCTCTAACAATGGAGGTTATGAGTTTCTTGAGTTGAGGATCCTGAGTATGAGTTGTGAATATTGATAGATTTATTGTGAAATTATGATGGATTCGTGTTGAGTTTGTGAATCGAAGAGTGTTTGGAAGAAATTACTCGATTCTAGATAAGTTAGGACCCAAAATTAAGAAGGAAACTTCATCAGAAATTTTGGGAAGGGTGTGGGGTAGCGCACATGTCATAGTGCCCGAACTACTTGTCAATAGTTTGGTACCTAGCACACCACACAATCAGTGCCTCCCAAAGCCTGGGTAGTAGTTTAGGGCCTAGTGCACAAGGCGCCAGGGTCGCCTGGTCCTTTGCTTTTCAGTCCTTAATTTTGTATATGTTCTTCCGAATGGTGTCTACGTTCTCTTTTTTATATTTAATCTTAAACTCTTCATTAATCCTTGAGAGATCCTACATGTACTAATCATATGTCTTAATTTACATTTCAAATTAAACTAAAGTTAAGTGGTAAGTTCAAGAGGTCATTTTGAGAATTCTTTTGCAATTGAGTATAGTTTTGAACTAATGAGGAAGTGAGTATGAGAATGAGGAGAGTTGCATTCATGATTGAAAAATGAGTATAAGAGAACTAAGTATTCCCAAGTGTAACACTTTTACATTTAAAAGAGGGAAACATTAATTTCTAAATGAGTTTATGAGTTTAGAGAAGTTTCAGAGTATTACCTCTTTTAAGAGGATCTTTTGAGTAATTACCTCAAATTGAGAAAGAGTTATGTTTTATTCATTTGAACATGAGTTTATATATTATTGGGATTAGTTTTAAGAATCAATACGGGGATGAGGTCAGACAACTCACATTCCTCATAAACCATTTACCCAACATCGATAAAAGATTGTACTTTTTCGACAACTCCTTATTTATTTTAAGCATAGCTATGTGGATCCACTTAGTTGAGGTGTTCTATACCATGACAAGGTATAAGACAATTCTGGTAGTATTGGCGAGATATTGTATCATCAAGCAACTCATAGTGATGGTTTTCGGTTAGAGATTTGCCCAATTAAGAGTAAAGAGTATTTTATTCTATTTTTGCACCTTATTGAGTTTATATATATTGTTTTATAATGTTTTAAATATTAAATCTATCATTGTTTCTTTTGTATTGGAGTTTAGTTGAGGTGAGTATGTCTTCCTGCCTTATCAGTTTAGTTGTCTATGTTTTTAGTTCCCTTACATGCTCAAACATTCAATGTACTGACGTAATTTGAACTGCATCTTTTTATGTTGCTAATACAGGTGCTTAGGGTCATCAATAGGTGATTCGATGATACCATTTGTACTCTAGCTACTTTGGTGAGCCTCCTTACTTTTGGGAGGGATTCACAGTTCTTTCCTATTTTTTTAAGTTGTCAGGGGTCCTGTCTCGACATCTATCTTAGTACTTAGAGGCTTCATAGATCGTTAGGATTTGAGGAGTCTCTCACTATTTCCTTTGTTGATGTTTTAAGACCTAGAGATGATTTCTTATGTTTATTTAAGCATTTTAAGATATTAATTGAGTTAAGTTTTTCTTGAGGCATGTACATTTAATTTTTTATCCTATAGCTCCATTGTTAAATGCAAAATCTAGAAATTGATTCAGACCTAGCAAATACTCTGATGTGTTTCTTGGCATTCCAATCCAAGACTTAACCATTGAAAAAATAGATTAATGTGCAAGAATATCACCTATAAAATTTCATGAGTAAGAGAATGAGTGTCCATTAGCATCACTTGATGAGAATAAAAATTAATTAACAAAGAGCACACAATCAAAGAATTCGTAACAAAACTCAAACTTGATGCCAAATCCTCCCTGTTAATGATGAGACATTGTCTTATAAATGTACTAAAAATGTATAAAATCATATTCAAAATAAACTTGTAATAACGACAAAAGTTTCATTCAACAAATCATTAAAATAACCAAAAGAATGAGGAACTTATAGCTTATGCAATAGATGCAATACAATAAATATGAATCTCGTAACTTTAACTACCTAATTGGAAACAAAAACACATCCAAATCTCATTGTGCAATGGCTATGTACCAACAAAATTTATCATAATTCCTTTTTTTTTTTGACAGCAAACAAATACAACAACCACTCGAGTTGGTTCAAACTTCAAAGTAGAATCAACACTAAGACATTCCACCCATAAATTATCAAGATATCATATGGTAGAGCCTTCAAAACAGATTTTGAGACAAAAAGTACTTCTAGGTATAGTACTCTACAAACAACCAACACAAAAATGACTATATATAATGAACATTTAATTCTACAATGTTATCATTCCATCTAATATCAAACCATAAAAAATAACCGAGATAAATTTTCAACTACATCAAAGTACATCAAAAAAATGAGAACTCATTTTCAATAGATCATATCACTTTCATCTAGATAAATCTTATTAGCTCAATTGATTGACTATCTAAACTTACATAATTTCAATCAGCCATAATCAAAACATAAGGAGATAAGGTAAAAGTTACAACTCATAAAAAATCTAAGTCAATACAAGTCAAAACAATGGTCTTAAGTTCTAAAACAATCAATAGATTAATGTACAGCAAAATCACAAGAAATAAGAATGAAAATCTAATTGGGAAACCCATTTGTGAAAATAAGGGAACAAACATCTTCCACAAATGAGAACCCTTCTCAAGAACATACTATCTCCTTCACATATTTTAAACCCATCTACAAAAACTCCAAATTTAAATGAGCACTAAATATAAATCTATCAAAATTCGAGATACCAATACAAAAATTTGAGATACCCATACAAAAATTTGAGATACCCATATCAAAATTTGAGATACCAATATTAAAATTTGAGATACCCATACAAAAATTTGAGATACCCATATCAAAATTTGAGATACCCATATGAAAATTCAAGATACCCATATAAAAATTTGAGATTCTCATATAAAAATTCGATCAAACTCAAAAAATAGCAATTATTTTGTTGAATGATAAACATAAAGTTGTGTACCAGATTGTGTGGAGAAGCTGCAAACAAGAACTCTTTGATTGTGAACTACAAAGGAGAAATAATAAAAAAATAGTGAAGCGTCAAAACTTGTGAACTCCAAAGTGAGATAGGTTTTTGAGATGTGAAAAATATTTACTAGAAAAATTGAGGGAAACCAAAAGAAAAGCAGGAATGCTGCTGCGCGCTATTTTTTTTTTAGGATCTGTGAAGGTTTTGACCGCTGCTAAATATTTATAATTATGTCAGTTTAGAAAACCTCCATTATTTGATATAATTTGCGGGGTTTGGAACTGACCTCCGTTTTTAAACTCTTGCTATTCAAACATTTTTTTGTAGTGTGTAGCTCTTGCAATTAAAAGGGTTGTTCAGTGGTTTGGCTCATGAGGATCCCCATGAGAATATTACAAACTTCGTGGATGTTTGCAGACCATTGTCCTTCAAGAGCATATCCCAAGAGTCGGTCCGATTGTGGTTGTCCCTGTTTTCTTTGATGGGAGAAGCATGTAAGTGGCTAGCTGAATTGCCACGTGAATCAATCACTTCGTGGGAGGAGCTAGTCACCACATTTCAAGTGCGATTTTTCCCTTCTTCGAAGATGATGACTCTTCGGGATGGCATTCAGAGCTTCAAGCATCTGGAGGGCAAGCCAATTCATGAAACTTGGCTACGATTCAAGAAGTCGGTGCTCCAATGCCCAACTCATGGCTTTCCTGACAATGTGTTGCTGCAGTATTTTTACTTGAGCCTTGACTCGGTAAACAAGAGTGTTGCTGAACAACTTTCTCCTAGGGGTTTGATGCAGCAACCTTATGTGATAGCGGCTCAGCTCTTGGATGGCATGACCACAATCAATCGAACTTGGTATACCTGAGAAGATCAGGTTTCCCCTCTCACGTTTAAATTGACCAAGGAGTAGATGGAAAAAGACCAAGAGAGGGACCAGAACATGGCCAAGATCATGACACAACTTGACATTTTTGTCCAAAAATGTCATGGGAGCTGGTGCTCAAAGTGTCAATGTTGTTGGTGTCGTGTATGTTAATCTTGATGAGGCCAAGTTTGAGGCTTTTTACAATAAAGAGGTGAATTTCCTAGCCAACCAAGGTGGTGGTTATCGTTCAAACTACCCGAGCAGGGTGGTAACCAAGGTTGGAATAGGGATGAAGGTTGGAAGGATCGTGATTGAGAGTGGAGGGACCGTAACCCCACTTGGAAAGAGAGAGACGAGGAGAAGGATAGATATGTTCCACCCTATGAGTGCTAAAAGCCAAAGGATTCTGAGGGAGGTCAGATGGAGGATATTTTTTCTCGTATCGTCAACAAATTTGAGGGGTCAGACAAGATTTTCAAAGAAATAAAAGAATATGTGTCGACCCTTAGCCAGACGGTTACCTCCCATTCTGTCTGAATCAAGCAATTAGAGACCCAAATAGGTCATAGCTTATCGCATCTAAACTTGAGACAACAATGGGGGTTGTGTAGTGATACTATGGCCAACCCCAAGAATGAGGTTTGAGTGTAGACTTGCGTTGTGCCGCGATGCTAACTAAGGCACTACTTGGGAGGAAACCCAAGTTTTATTTTCTTTCTTTTTAAGTTTGAAATAACGGTGTGTTGATTATACAGGTCAAAGTGTGGAAAGTATTTGAAAAGTGCAGATTGGCAAGCTGAAAGTCTAGTCAGTGACTCATCGAAGAATTGGCGAGCCCGACTTGGACCGCTGTTGGACTCAAGACATTTTGAAATTGGAGTCTGTAAAACTTGGCCAACCCAAGAGAAACTTGGCGAATCGCCGACCTGGGCTGAGTGGGTCGGCAAGCAAAACTCATGTCACCGAATAGGCGAGAACTGGACGATTTTTAAAGGCCAAAGGTTTAAACTTTCAATCTCTTTCACTTTCCCTCACTTCTAATCTTTGCAAACTCACACCCGCACATTATTTCTTATATATTTGCATCTTTACCGCATTTTAGTTATCGAATTTGTGTTCTGAGTTGGATTACTTTGCCCTCTAGTGTTTCAAAATATTCATTCGGCATCAAAGGTTGGTTTTCCAAACCCCAAATTCATTTTTAGCAATTTGAACTCATTTGCAATTTCCTTTTATCTTAGTGATATGTGATGGGACTCTCTGATCGTAATTGTATATGTGTGTGCTTGTTTTACTGTAATGCTTATTTGTTGAATTCTCGAGTTTTTTGTGTTTTAAAAATGGTTTAAATTGTGGGGTTGTGCTTGCATGTTGTTGGGTCTAGTGGGGTGAGGTCTAAGTAATCCACATTTGTTCCAAATGACATAATTTGCCCAATGATGGAGCGGTTGACGTCATTCCTAAGGGCAAAAGTCATCAAATGGCCAAATTTGGCCAAACCAAGAGAAGTCTGAGTATCCCAGGGGCATGGGTGTAAAGGGTCTTAGCTTAATTGTAAGAGTGAATGTTTTGATTTTATTTTTAGGGACTGCGGGGTTGAATTTGGGAAGTTGGGTTGAAAGTAGGCACATTGGGTCGTTTGGCAAGCTGGGTCGAGCTCGTCGAACGACTCGGCGGTTTGCCGAAGTTCCCCTTATTGCCTTTAATTTCATGCTTAATCTTGAAAAAAGGTTCTGTAACTTTCGGTGAGAAGCCTGAATTCGCCGAGTCACTTGGCGACTCGCCGAAGGTCCTCCTTGATCGCCCTTTATCTACACCCCTAATTCTTAAATGCATTGTAACTTTGAGGGGGCTAGTATGTGCTCATCGAATGTTATCGGTGATTCACCGATAGGCACTTCCCATTGCCAACATGGCATTTGTCTGAGATATTACTGAGCCAATCCTTTCGGTGAGCTAGATCTCGCTCGCCAAAGTGATTCGGCGACTCGCTAACTGGTTTAGTGATTCTGTCTACAACTACTTTTTTCTGTGCTTTTGCTTGAATTGTTTCTAACCCCTTTTTGATGTTTGTTTTTTTTGCAGGCATGGCTAGACCAAAAGTTGTTGGTAGAGACATGCTGCCTCGCAAAAGGGCAAAAAGGATTACAATCAATAAGAATGTAGCTGCATCCAGGGCCAAGGCTACCAAACTTCCCACAACTGGTGGGAAAGGAAAGGACAAAGGTAAGGCACCTACATCACCGAAGGCCAGCTTCGACAGTGATAGTATCTACTCACCTCACCACTTTTGAGAGTGATGGTGAGCACCAGGAGCATCAGGAGCATTAGGCTGCAGCTTCTGAGCCTGAGGATGATGAATTAGTAGCAGCACAGAGGTAAGATTACAATCCAAGAGGATGAATGATCCATCTAGGATCAGGACTTCACATGCCACCACTACTACTCCTCCTACTCCAGAACAGACCGTGGTCTTAGCACCATGGTACAGGGTCCTCCTCCCCTGTCTATGAACAGGCTGAAGACTGAGGGGTTGCAGACAATCATAGAGGAGAAGAGGATGTCCACTGATGGAGTTATTGACAGGTACCCAGAGATTATGAGCTACCTTAGGTCACATAAATTCTAGATCTTCACCAAGCCTCGTGGGCTGTACATTCCAAGCTGGGTCTGAGAGTTCTACAGTGCCTTGATACCACAAGGGAAGAAGTCGGCAGCCAAATTCAAGCTGATTGACTATGTGGTTGTCAGAGGCCAAAAGGTGAAATGTGAAGTGATGTTATAAATGCAGTCTTGGAGTGTTCTGTTAGAATTGAAGATGACTGTCAATACAAATCAGAACAACGGTGTTGGAAGACATGAAGAACTGGTGGGCTCTGTTAAAATTTGATAGTACTCCAGATGGCTAGAGGTTGGAGCGGCTATTGAAAAGAAAGACCCTAATGTGGCAAGGAGGTATTGGTTTGGCTTCATCAGCAGCACGTTCATGTCCTCCCAAAATGAGTCTATTCTCTGCCATGCCAAAGCAGACTGCCTAGGCTGCATCATTACGGGGACAAGGCTAAACTTGGGGATGATCGTTGCAAAAGAGATGCTCGTGCAGGCCAAGTAGCGCCAGACTTCCCTCCCCTTTTCGGTGTTGATCAACAAGCTGTGTAGATGGGCTCAGGTTCCTAGAGATGCAAAGAGGGATGTGGAAGTGATTCCCATATCTTCTACTGATATCCGGAGGATCGAGGTGAAGTATTTGAAAGATGAGGCAGAGAAGAAGACTGCAACCCCGGTGTACTCTTCCCCAATTGTGGATACAGACACATTACATGCAGAGGCACTTTTTCCTACTCTAGCCCCTGGCCCTTCAGGTACTTCTAGTGTTGTCCCTTTTGACACACCTGATTCCTCTACTGCTACATTGCCTCACAGAGCTGCTGCTGTCTCTTGGCCCCACTCACTTAAGTTGTATTACTTTGGATGGGGCAGCTAGCCCATTCTATCGATTGTTGTGCTGCCAGACTTGAGGCCTCCATTCCGGGCATGATTCAGACAGCCCTTGCTGATGCTGTGACACCACTGTGTTCTACCATTGATGCCCTTGTGGCTAAGATAGGGTGTGTAAGCATGGCCAAGGGGCCATCGAGGAGGTGACAGCTCTAAAGGCCGCTATTGTTGCATTGAGAAGAGATGTGGACCAGCTGAAGTCCACTGGCATGTCCATGATTTTTGGGACGATGGAGATCCCAGATCTGCCAGTTGAGCCAGATATGCATCCGGCTACTACCAGAGATGATGTTCGAGTTAAGGAGGCAGCTGATCCCGAGTCTGAGGCAAAGACAAATGAGGAGATGCTTGGGGTTGCTGAGGAGGTTTCTTATGAGGGCCTTATAGAGACTGAGGAAAGTCCACAATTTGGACTCATTTAGGGCTATATTTTGATAAAATTAGTGTCCTCAAATGTATATTTTGTCTCAATAACTGATCTAAGCCCTTAAGTTTCAGGTATTTGAATTAAGAGACAAAGCATGGACGCTATCAAGAGAAAAGGAACAAAGCGGCTGAAAAACTGGCGAAAGAAAGCCCTGAGGATCGCCTAATCCATTAGGCGAGTCGCCGAAAGGTCCTAAATCCCACCGAATGTTCCAGTGTGCTAAGCCCTGAAGGAGAAGGTCAAGACAGCGATGAAAAGGAGCAGTCGGCGTATCGCTGAGCAGTTCCGTGAAGTAGCACTCTATCGCCCAATGCCTCAAAACGCAAGAATATTGAAGGCAAAATCAGAAAGGTGATGAACCAGACCAAAGGGTGGATAGCTGAGTGTGTTGGCGATCCCGAGTATCTGTGTCGAATGGTCCTTCGCGGCATAAATTTTTGAACACTACAAATACTTGTTTAAATTGTTAGATCACACATCAGACTTTAGAATGATATTATTTTGGAGAATATTTTCAGTTTTAGTTCTTAGAGTTTTTTGGAGACATTGTGCTTGAACTTGAAGATTTGAAGATTTTCAATTCCAAGAAATTGGAAGTGGATCTTGAAGAATCTTCATCCTTGACGTATTTAAAGACTTTATTCATCGTATCCACTTGATGTTAACACTTGTTGGTATCGATTTCTATCTCTTTTTCATGTCTAGCTAAAACCCCAATTCTTGGGGTGTGATTTTGTGAATATGGGTTAAATTTACTGTTGGGTGTTGCTTAATGTTGGTATACTCATTGTTTAAATGTGATATCGTTTAGTAGTTGTATTTGAACTTAATGAGATTGTAGTTACAAATATGATTTCATCTTAGTGTTTTTGGCTTGCTCGAGAGAGAGGTTTTAAAACTAAGACTACTAAATCGATAGCCGGTGGTTATTGGGTCGTCGTGGGTTCAACTCGAGAGAGTGAATCCTAGGCCCTCTCCCACACTTTCAGCTCGAGAGAGTGAATAGGCTAAGGCAGAGGGTATGCTTAAATGCGGTAACTTGGTGCTCGAGAGAAACCGAGTTGATTCAGGGTAAGTTACTCGAGAGAGAATTTACCCTCACTTAAGTCTAGCCTAGTTACAAATATTTAGCGATGTACTATCAAAAGCATCTACCTGATAGTGTCTTTTATCCCATATTCTTATCACATCCCAAGAATCTCGTCTCCCTATACACGTATCTTTGTATTTTCGCTGTTTTAGTTGTTAATCACTGAAAACCCCCTTTGATAACTGATGCTTGCATCACCCCTTAGATTTAGTATGTTTTTATTCGTTAATATTTATAGCTATGACTGATTAGAACTTAGTTTTACTTTTCTATTAATTCTCGAAACCACTTTATATGGGAACGATCCCAACCCTTGGTTGGGTTATATCACTACATGCAATCGTTGGCACTTGAACAGAAGTAGTGTCCTGATACGTGAAGTCAAAATGGCGCCACTACCAGGGAGTAGTGTTATTTGAGAATTTGTCATTTAGTAAAATTTTTGTCTTTAGTTGTAGTTCTACTTACTTAATTGTTAGCTTTGTTTTGCTCATTTGTTTTCAATAGGACAGTGGAGCATGTCTGATAAAGATGGTGATCAAATGGATTTGTCTCTTCTGAGAATGATGTCCCTTAGGGATCACATCCTAAGTTTCAGACAATTGGAGAGGGAGTCAATCCATGAGTTGTAGCTGAAATTTAAGTCAATCTTCCTACACCACCCAACTCATGGAATTTCAGAAAACGTGCTATTGGACTGCTTCTACAAAAGTCTTGGCCCAAAAACCAAAAGAATGGCTTATTAAATATTTTCAGGGGGTCTCTCACGACTATCCTATGCAATAGTAGCCCATCTCCTTGATAACATGTCTATAACCAAACAAAGAGACTGAGAAGGACCATATTTTGGCCACACTGTTGACCCAGCTGGATCTAGTGACCAAAAAGATCATGGAATTGAAAGTGCCCGACAAAAATAAAGACCGGTACATTCCCTTTCAAGAGCGTATTAAGCCTAATGTAGATTAGGGTGGAGAAATAGCAGAGATGCTCTCACTCATTCTTCACAAGGTCAAAAGTCACGACAAGGTGTTGAATGAGATAAAAGAGAATATTACTATGCCGAATGAGATAGCTGCTTCCTATTTCATATCCATTCAGCTGTTAGAGACCCAAATGGGTCATGTGTTGTCCCATCTCCACTCCACAAATCAAGATTAAGTGGGAAAGTCGTGCCACAACTATAACTAAGGCACTTCTTGGGAGGCAACCCAAGGTTTTCCAACTTTATGTTTTTTCAAATAATTGTGTGTTAAATATGCAGGATAAAGTGAGGAAAGTATTTGAAAAATTCAAGAATTAGCGAGATAAAGGCCCAATCAGCAAATGGCTGAGGGGGTTGGCGACCTTGACTGAAACCACCATTGGATTCAAGGAAAATTCAATTTGGAGTCTGTAAAACTCGGTGGACTTATGAAATTATTGGTGGACTGCCAACCTGTTAGGCGATCAAAATTTAGTCCACCAATTGGAAACCCAGTTTAACTAGAGATCGATACAATTCAGAGAGGTAAGTGATTGTTCGGCGTATCACCTAGTAGTTTGGCAAATTCGACTAATGTCACCAAAAGGGTGAGATCTGGATGGTTTTTATAAAGCCAAAGTTTTAAACTTTCAACCCTTTTTATCATCCCTCACTCTCGACCTTTGCAAAATCACACCTACTTAGTATTTTCAAAATTTTCACATCTTATAAGTATTTTATTTGATTAATTGGTGCTTGGAACTAGATTAATTTGTTGCCTAGCATCACAGTCTTGATTTAATTTGCCAAAAAGGTTGGTTTTCCAAACCCTGCATTTATTTCTGGTATTTATACTGTTATGCAGTCGAATTCTATCAGGTTGAAATGTGTTGAACCTCTCTAATTGAAATAATTGGATTGTTTGCTTGTTATAATTTGAATATTTTGCCAGTAGCATCATTACTGTTAAATTCCTGCTAATTTGTGCACAAATCGAGGTAAATTTCCTAGGGTTGTGTTTACATGCAGTTAAGTTTAGTTGGGAAAAGTATAAGCATCCTAGGGTAGTGAGTTTTAGCTTAATTTGAGGTGTGTTTTGTTCAATTTTGTTTTCGGGGTTTGCGGGGTTGAAGTTGAGAAGTTGGGGAGAAACTAGGCACGTTGGATCATTTGGCGAGCTGGGTCGAGCTCGCCGAATCACTCAGCGGTTCGTCTAACGTTCTTATCTCAACTTTTATTTCCTACTTTATGTGTGTTAGAGTCTGCAACTTTCGTTGGGAAGACCGAGGTCGCCGAAGGCACTCGACGACTCGCCGAAAGCATCCTTGATCGCCCTAAGTCTGCACCCCTGAACCCTCTTTGCACTGTAACTTACAGTGAGCTAATCCTTGCTCTCTGTAAGCTATTGGTGATTCTCCGAAAGACCTTTCCCTCAATCGACTTAACTAGGATTCTGAACCGTCCTCTAGACGAGTTCGTCTTAGCTCGCCAAAACCATCAGGCAACTCACCTACTGGTTCGATGAGTCCTTCTGCAATATCTTTTCTATGAAATTGATTAAGGCATTCCTAACTTTTCCCAATGTTTCACATATATGGCCAAACCTAAAGTTGCAGGACGAAACATGCCACCCCGAGGGAAAGCAAAAGGAATTACACTAAATGAGGATGCAGCTGCATCCAAGGGCAAGGCCACAAAACTCCACACAACTGGGGGGAAAGGAAAGGGTAAAGGCAATGCACCTGCATCACTAGAGGCAAACTCTGACAGTGACGATATCTATGATACTTACCTTACCATCTCAGAGAGTAAGGGTAAGCATCACAAATCCCAAACTGTGGAGTCTGATGATGATGAACAGGTAGTAGCACGCAAAGCAGAACTATGCTCTAAAAATCTGAACGATCCATCTAGGCTCCGGACTCCTCAGGCTGCATCTCCTCCTCCAGTTCCAGAGCACATAATTGTGCTTGCACCATCAATACAGGGTCCTCATCCCAAGTCAATGATCAGATTAAAGACAAAGGGTTTAATGACAATTCTTGAGGAAAAGCGTCTCTCCACAGATGGAGTGATGATAGGTACCCTAAGATCATGAGATGTCTGAAATCTCATAATTTCCAAATTTTCACAAATCCACGTGGCCCGTATATTCCAAGTTGTGTTAGAGAGTTCTACAGTGCATATAATGCCTTGATTCCATAAAGAAAGAAACAAGCAACGACATTCAAACCAATCAACTATGTGATAGTCTGGTGTAGAAAAATGTCATGTGACAGCACCATGATAAATGCAGTCTTAGAGTGCACAAATAATATTGCCGACCCTTACCAATACTGGATGAAGACTGAGTCATTCAAGGATATAAAGAACTAGTTGGACCCTCTTATCTGTGACAGCACTGAGAGATACCATTGATGCCCTCGAGGCTAGAATAGCGGTGTGTGAGCATGACCAAGGAGGAGAGGTAAATGACCTTAAAGGCTGCTATAGCTATGTTGCGGGAAGATATGGATCAGTTGAAATCAACCAATATGTCCATGGTCTTTAGAACGGTAGACATTCCAGATGTACCCGAGAATTCTTCAACTACCACCGAAAATGAGGATGGAATAGAGCAGACAACAGAGTCTGAACTAGAGACTGATGAAGATATGCTTGAGCATACTGAGGGAGATGTAGAAGAGGACCTGACTGAGACTGAAGTAGCCATGATAGATGAGGCTGTGCAGGCTTCCCTGGCAAATACACCTTTTGTTGTCTCTAGTGAAGCAGGCCCTTCTAAGGTGACTCCGGGGACTGATGCCCAGACAGATAGAGAGACTGCATAGACAGGATCCTTTCTTTACCTCCCTCTCTGTCTTTCTTTATTTTAAATTCTGGATATAATGTTATTTGTATTTGAGGACAAATGTTTTTAATTGTGGTGGGGTGAGGCCTACCTTTGTGTGCTATATTCTTGTGGGGTTGTGAATCATAATGTTGTGTTTAATACTGCTTCTTGTGGATGTTTGAGCTTGTGGCTCCTTGATTTTAAATTGTAAATGATTTTGAGTTGACCCTTCCAAAATTTTCGCCACCTCTTGTATGCACTTGAATGTGGCTATTCTTTAGCAAATTTGAGTCTCAATTTTGATCAATATCGATGACTCAAATAGTGCTCACAATCAAACGAACATGAATGTGCAGCTACGATGAGATCAAGTGAAGTTTCATAGTCAATATGTGAACTCTTTTCATCTTGTTGTGACTTGCTAATTATCAAATTGATTATCTTGTGATGAATGTTGCATACTAGCGAAAGTGTCGAGTCTTGATTGACTTTGGTGTCAATGCCTTGTGTGATAAGCTTACTGTGAACAATGCATAATAACACCTAGAATTTGCCCCGTTGGTCCGGTCGACTAAGTAAGGCTATCTCTTGATATGATCTTAGGCAACTTCAAAGAGTGTGAGCCAATTTGACATATACCTCTTTTGTGGCCTACCTTGTGAGTGTGTGAACCTCTTTTGAACAACCCTTGAGCCTTACCTTTCTTTGGAAGAAACTTCATCAAAACATAACCTTTCTTAATTCACTACATATAATCCTCTTGAATTGTGGTTAATCGAATAGTCAACTTAGACTAAAAGCCTAAGTTGGGGGTGTGGTGAAAAGAGAAGGCAAGTCAAGAAGTGCAAGAAAAGTCCCCTTTAACCCATGGTGTTGAGAAAAATGGAACCCCTCCATACAAAACGAAAAAAAGGAGAGAAAAAGGAAGAAAAAGGTAAAGAATGAAAAAGTTATAGAATAAAGTACAAAAGAAATGGGTTTCCGAACAATCCATGGAAAGTGAAAAATGAGATGACTTATGAGCATTAAAGAAAATGATGATAAAGAGGAAAGGGAATGTTGTGAGCACCACATTTAACGAGGATGAAAGTCACTAAGCCTAAATGACCATACCATTACACTCAGCCCCAATAAAAGCTTGAAAAGACCTTTTTGATCTTGAGTGAGCTGAAACAATTGTTGATTGGAAAATACGGGAAAACCTATGTGTGAAAGCATGCATTGTGTTCTTCTTTGTGAGTGTGAGCATTGCATTTGATTCTGGAACTTTAAATTGTTAAACCATTGTATGTGACTACAGAATCATTCCTTTATGTGAGGGCATTTGATTTCCTTTGTTAAGCTTGAACTTGCATTTGAAGCAAGTATAGTGAGCCTGAGAATCCATGATAATGGTGTGTCACAACTTGAGTCTTTGAGTATACAACTGATCCATGCATGAGTAATTTGAGCTTTTTTGTGTAGACTCATGATTGATTCTTGTGTAGCACTGTTTGAGACATCCCTTTTGAACTGCTTAACTTGAGTTTTACTTGAGGAAAAGCAAAAGTTTAAGTTGGGGGTGTTGATAAGTCCATAATTTAGACTCATTTAGGGCTATATTTTGATAAAATTAGTGTCCTCAAATACATATTTTGTCTTAATAACTGATGTAAACATTTTAGTTTCAGGTATTTGGATTAAGAGACAAAGCGGCGCTATCAAGCAAAAAGGAACAAAGCAACTAAAAGAACGGCTAAAGAAAGCCTTGAGGATCGCCTAATCCATTAGGCAAGTCGCCGAATGGTCCTAAATCCCACCAAATGTTCCAGTGTGCTGAGCACTGAAGGAGAAGGTCAAGTCTGTGATGAAAAGGAACAGTTGGTGCATCATCGAGTAGTTTTGCGAAGCAGCACTCTATCGCCCAATGCCTCAAAACGCAAGAATGCTAAAGGCAAAAGTAGAAAGGCGATGAACCTTCAAGACCAAAGGGCGGAATGCTGGGTGTTCGACGATCCCGAATAACTACGCTGAGTGGTCCTTTGCAGCACAAAATTTTGAACACTATAAATACTTGTTTAAATTGTTAGATCAGACATCAGACTTTAGCGAGATATTATTTTGGAGAATATTTTCAGCGTTAGTTCTTAGAGATTTTTGGAGACATTGTGCTTGAACTTGAAGATTTGAAGATTTTCAATTCCAAGAAATTGGAAGTGGGTCTCGAAGAATCTTCATCCTTGATGTGTTTAAAGACTTTATTCATCGTACCCACTTAATGAAAACACTTTTTGGTATCAATTTCTATCTCTTTTTCATGTCTAGTTAAAACCCCAATTCTTGGGGTGTGATTTTGTGAATATGGGTTAAATTTACGTTTGGTGTTGTTTATTGTAAGTGTATTTGTTGTTTAAATATGATTTTGTTTAGTAGTTGTGTTTGAACTTAATGAGATTGTAGTTGCAAATACGATTTCATCTTAGCGTTTTTGGCTTGCTCAAGATAGAGAGGCTTAAAAACTAAGACTACTAAATCGATAGCCGGTGGTTATTGGATCGTCGTGGGTTCCTCTCTCGAGAGTTAATCCTAGGCCCTCTCCCACACTTTCAGCTTGAGACAGTGAATGGGTATGGAGGCTGTGCTTAAATGCAGCAACTCGGTGTTGGAGAGAAACCGAGTTGATTCGGGGTAAGTTGCTCGAGAGAGAATTTACCCTCACTAAAGTCTAGCCTAGTTACAAATATTTAGCGATGTACTATTAATAGCATCTACCCGATAGTGTCTTTTATCCCATATTCCTATCAAATTCCAACAATCCCATCTCCCAATTCTCTCATCTTTGTATTTTCGCTATTTTTGTTGTTAATCACTAAAAACGCTCATTGATAATTGACGCTTATGTCACCTCTTAGATTTAGTATGTTGTTATTCGTTAATGTTTATAGCTATGACTTATTAGAACTTAATTTTAATTTTCTATTAATTATCGAAACCACTCCCTATGGGAATGATCCCAACCCTTGGTTGGGTAATATCACTACACACAATAGTTGGCACTTGAACCGAAGTAGTATCGTGATACGTGAAGTCAAGCTGGCCATGATCGATATAGCTGTGCAAACCTCTTTGGCAGCTATACCTTTGGCTGACCTTAGTGGAGCTAGTGATACTGTGGATATGACTCCGGGCACTGATACCCAAGATCAGAGTGTTGCACCGGGCACTGATGCCCCTACAGATGGAGCCACTGGGTAGACATGATCCCTTTTTACCTCCCTCTCTGTCTTATTTATATTGACTTTTGGATATTTAATTTCTTCCATTTGAGGACAAATAACTTTTGTTTGTGGTAGGGTAAGGCCCACCTTTTGTGATTATTGTTTTGTTCGTATATTTGGGTTTTGTGATATATATGATATTTTGCACTGTTTTTGTGGATGATTGAGCTTGTGGCTCCTTGTTTTAATTGTAAATGATTTTTGGACCCTTCCGAAAAATTTTGTGCCACCTCTTGTTGTGTTTGAATGTGGTTGTTCTCTTGAAAATTTGAGTATTGGTCTTGATCAATACCGATGACCTGAATAGTGCTCATAATTGAACAAAAATGAATGTGCGGATACGGTGAAGCCAAATGAAGTTGCATAGGGAATATGTGAACTTTTTGCATCTCATTGTGACTAGCTAATTAACAAATTGAGTCTCTTGTGATGAACATTGCACACTAAAGAAAGTGTGAAGTCTTGTTTGACATTGGTGTCAATGCCTTGTGTGGTGAGCTTACAGTGAACTATGTGTGATGACACCTAGAATTTGCCCCAATGGTCTGGTTGACTAAGTGATGCAATCTCTTGAAATAATCTTAGGCAACTTTAAAGAGTGAAACATTTTGACATTATACCTCTTTTGTGGCCTACCTTGTGAGTGTGTGAACTTTGTTTGAACACCTTTTGAGCCTTGGCCTTTCCTTGGAAGAAACTTGATGCAAATTGTGACCTTTCTTTATCCCTTCACTCTTAATCCTCATGATTTTTGGTCTGTGTAAATAGCCAACTTAGGCAAAAAGCCTAAGTTGGGGGTGTGATGAAAAGAGAAAGTAAATCAAGAAGTGCAAAGAAGTCCCCTTTACCCATGGTTTTGAAAAAAATATGGAACCCCTCCATACTAAAAAAAAAGGGAAAGAGAAGAGAAAAATGAAAAAAGAAAAAGACTGAAAAAGAACAAAAAAGTTTGTGAAAGTGCAAAGAAAATGGGGTGTTCGGTATTCCATGGAAAGTAAATAATGGGGTAACCTATGAGCATAAATGAGAATGATGAGGAGAAGGAAAGGAAGTGTTGTTCACACCACATTTCATGAGGATAGAAGTCACTGAGTGTAAATGACTATACCTTTACACTCAGCCTCGTTACAAGCCTTGAAAAGACCTTTTTGATCTTGAGTGAGCTGAAACAATGGTTGGTTGGAAAATAAGGGCAAACCTATGGGTGAAATCATGCATTGTGTTCATCTTTGTGAGTGTGAGTGTTGATACTAATTTCGGAGCTATTAATTGTTGAACCATTGTGTGTGAGCATGGAATCATTCTCTGTGTGAGGGAATTTGAGTACCTTTGTTGAGCTTGAACTTGCATTTGAAGCAAGCATTGTGAACTTTAGAATCTTTGATAATGGTGAGTCACAACTTAATCTTTGAGTGCAAAATCGATCCTTGCATGAGTAAGTTGAGTCTTTTTGTGTGCATTCATGATTGAGTCTTGTGTAACACTGTTTGAGACATCCTTTTTGAGCTGCTGAACTTGAGTTTTACTTGAGGACAAACAAAAGTTTAAGTTGAGGGTGTTGATGAGTCCATGATTTAGACTCATTTAGGGCTTTGTTTGGATAGATTTAGTGTCCTCAAATGCTTATTTTGTGCCAATAACTGATGTAAAATCCTTGATTTCCAGGTATTTGGATTGAGGAACAAAGCATGGACACTAACGATAAAAAAGGAACAAGGCAGCTGAAAGAACGAAGAAAAGAAGGCCTGGTGATAGCCTAATCCATTGGGCGAGTCGCCAAATGGCAATCATCTCTCCTAAAGTTCTAGTGTGCTAAGCCCTGAAGGAGAAAATCAAGTAGGCAATCAAAAGGATCAATCAGCATGTCGTAGAACGGTTCCGCGATGTGGTGATTAGATCACCCAAAGTTACAGAACTTGAGGATGCTGAAGGCCAAAGCAAAAAGGCGATGGAACTAACCAAAGGACGGATCGGCTATCCCGACTTACTGCACCGAATAGCCTTTCACAACATATTTTTGGCCACTATAAATACATTTTCAAACATTATGGTTAGTATCAAATTTTATTCTGAACATTCATTAGAGTAATTTTTTAGTTTGAACTAAGAGTGATGAGACAATATTTTTCCTTAACTTTGAATAATTGAAGTTTTCCATTTTTGAGAAATTGGAAGTGGGTATTTGAGATTCTTTCGTTTGGACCTTTGTACAGACGAAAATAATCTTACCAGTTGATGGAAACACAATTTGGTAACGATTTCTATCTTTTTTATGATGTCTAGCTAAAACCCCAATTCTTGGGGTCTGATAATGTGATTATGGGTTGATTTAGCTTATGGGTATTGCTAATTGATAGTTTAAATGTTGTTTAGAAGTGATTTCATTCAGTAAATGTGGTTTAATTTAAAGAGTTGTAGTTACAAATGCAATTCTACTTTCGTGTTTTTGGCTTGCTCCATAGAGAGGTTCAAAAATCAAGATTACTGAAATGATGGTCTGTGGGTACTAGGCTGTCATGGGTTCAACTCAAGAGACTGAATCATAATCCCTTTTTCGACACATTCAGCTCGAGAGAGTAAATCGACTAAAGCGCAGGCTGTTCTTAATTGCTGCTTGTTAGTGTTTGAGAGAAACCAACTTGATTCGGGGTAAATTGTTCGAGAGAATGTTTATCCCCACTAAAGTCTAGCTTATTCACTGATTTGCAGCTATTTACTAACAGTTGCAATTACCCATTTGTCTACCTTAGCTTATAGTCCAATCACATCCTAAGAACCCGTCTCATTACTTGTTAATTCATGTTATTTGTTGTTGTTGTAGTTGATAGTTAAACCAAAACCCCCTTATTTGACACTTGTGTCACCCCTTAATTTGAATTATGTCTTTCTTCGTAAATATTTATTCCTATGATTGACTTGAACATATTCGTACTTTGTTCTTGAATCTTACTCACGTACCACTCCCTGTGGGATTCGACCCCAACTCATTTAGTTGGGTTACATTACTGACTAAGGATCGTTGGCACTTAGAATTGGAAGAAGTGTCCTGATACATGAAATCACCTGGTACATTTGTCCTTACAGGATATCCAAGAGAGTTGACAATGTAGCTTACAAGTTAGTGCTGCCTTTAAAATTAGCTGCAATTCATCTGGTGTTCCATGTATCCATGCTAAAGAAGTCTTAGGCGATCCTTCACTTATTGTACCTACTGAAAATATTGGTATCAAGGACAACCGATCTTATGAGGAGCTACCCGTTCAAATTCTTAATAGTAAGGTTCACAAGTTTAGAAACACGGAGGTTGCATTTGTTAAGGTATTATGGAGGAATCAATTTGTTGAGGAATCTACTAGGGAGGTTGAGGAGGATATGAATAATAGATACCCTCATCTCTTTCCTTTAGAAAAAATCCCAAACCAAGGTACTAACTCTTTGTAAAGTACTTTTTAAGTTGATATGTTGAGTTATGTTAATTGCATGTTCTGTGCTCGAGTTGGGGTTGTTAGATGTTTCCCACCCCTGTTCTGCTTAGTGTAATCTCATTTGTTGACGAATGTTCCTAAGGGGGTGATACTGTAACACCTCGAACTTCGAAAGAACTAACTAGAAGTTCGTACAAGTTAACCATTAGTTTTTAGTTTTGGGTCAACTTCAATTGACCAAATCTTTTAGCACATAAATAGTAAGGTGGTCCATGATCTATTAAATCGAAGGTCTTTGAGTCATTTTCTAACACCCCCATGTTTTCTAAATTTCGAGCTCGGAGTAAGAAGTTATGGCCATTTGAGTGAAGTCTCTCTAGTTAAGGCTTTTCATCCATTTAAGGAAAGGGTATTTTGGTCTTTTCCTTTTCCCACAAGGCATAAAACGTTTTTCTCACCCTCTTTAAGGGTCTAATTAGATTTATACCACTTTTCCACATACCTAAATGCATAGGTATTTAGAGTGAATTTTCACAAGCAGAAAAGGGCAGGGTTTCAAGCATTCTTTCAAGAAATGAAAATTTCACCAAGACCAATGTTATTTCCAAGTATGTAAGCTTCTGAAAGTGTAGGACTCATTCATCCTCCCACCACACCTATACTTCGTCCATGAAATTGTTTATTAAGATAATTCTTGAGTAGTTCTTGATTTTAACTCCATTCTATAATAATGGAGGTTTTGAGTTTCTTGAGTTAAGGATCTTGAGTATGATTTGTGAATCTTAATAGGGTTTATGTGAAATTTTGATGAATTCATGTTGGGTTTGTGAATCAAAGAGAGTTTGGAAGAAATCACTCGATTCTAGATAAGTTAGGACCTGAAATTGAGAAGGAATATTCGTCAGAAATTCTTAGTATAGGTGGGGTGGCGCACCATCCAGAGCGCCCGAACTACTAGTTAGTAGCTAGAGGCCTGGGAAACTGCTCTAGCAGTGCACACTAAATCTTGTCCAGTAGTTTAGGGACTGACACCCTGTGCCACTCAGTGCGCCAGGGTCGCCTTGTCCATTTTTTTTTCGTCCTTCATTCCGTATGTGTTCTTTTGAATCATATCTACGTTCTTTTCTTGATATTAACTTTTAAAGTCTTCATTAATACTTGAGGGTTCCTTCATGTTTTAATTTACATTTCAAATTAAAGTAAAGTTTACATTTTAAATTAAAATAAAGTTAAGAGTAAAGTTCAAGAGGTCCTTTTGAGTCTTTTTGAGAACTCTTTTGCAATTGATTATAATTTTAACTAAGTCATGAGGAAGTGAGTATGAGAATGAGAAGAGTTGCATTCATGATTGAAAAATGAGTTTAATGGAACTAAGTATTTCCAAGTTTAATACTTTTACATTTAAAAGAGGGAAACATTAATTTAAAAATGAGTTTATGAGTTCAGAGAAGTTTCAAAGTATTACCTCTTTTAAGAAGATCTTTTGAGTAATTACCTCAAATTGAGAAAGAGTTATGTTTTATACATTTGAGCATGAGTTTATGTATTATTAGGAGTAGTATTGAACACCGATATGGGGATGACTTCAGACAACTCACATTCCTCATAAACCATGTTAGCCAACATGGGTAAAGGATCATACTTTTTAGACGACTCCTTATTGCTTTTAAGCATAACTTAGTGGATCAACTTTTCTGAGGTGTTCTATACCCCCGAAATGAATAGGAAAGTTTTGGCAGCATGGGCAAGACAATGTATCATCACGTAGCTCATAATGATGGTTGTCGGTTAGAGAATCTCCCAAATAAGAGTAAAGAGTATTTTATTGTATTTTTATACATCATTAAGTTTATATCTCCTGCATTATAATGTTTTAAATATTACATCTAACATTGTTTCTTTTGTATTGGAGTTGAGTTGAGGTGAGTATGTCTTCTAGCATTATCATTTCAGTTGTATATGTTTTTAGTTTCGCCCTTACATGCTTGTACATTCAATATACTGATGTCATTCGATCTACGTCTTTTCATGATGAAGATATAGGTGTTCAGGGTCATCAACAGGCTCTTCGTTGATAAGATTTGTGCATCAACTAGCTTTGGTGAACCTCCTTGCTTTCGGGAGGGATTCACAATTATTTCTTGTTTTGTTAAGTTGTATGGGATCCTGTCTCAACATCTATCTGAGTACTTAGAGGCTTCATAGATAGTTAGGAGTTGAGAAGTCTCTCACTATTTCGATATTTTGAGACCTTGACATGATTTCTTATGTTTATTCAAGTATTTCCAAATATTCATTGAGCTAAGTTGCTCTTGAGACATGTTTAGTTTTATTATGCACTTGGAGTCCCATTTTTGCTTGAGTAAGTCTTCTGCTAAGTATTCATCCAGGCTAAGGATTTGCTTTGGGACCAGCAATGGTTCTCGAGTGCTAGCCACATCCAGGGTGTAGGCTTGGGATGTGACACAATCACAATAAGATTCCAGAAACAACAACATATCATATACTTTGAAAAATGGTCCATCAACCCAAAAACTCAATTCCAAAAATGACGTTTGAATTTGAAAATCTATAATTGAAAATGTTATTCAAGGCATTTGGAAGCCATTGGTTAAAACCATTTTAAAAAAGACTTAAAATTAGCTCACAATCTCTATTTTAGTCTAGAACTCAAATTATTGAAAACATTGTCATTTTCCAATCGAAATCCAATGCTTTTATGTTAAAATTCATAAATAATCAATGGAAAATGAAGTTTTAGGGTCACAAAAGTTTATCCAACTGATTTAGTATAAGAAATCCATTTAAAAATCATCTCCAAGGGTTTTACCAAGCTCAAAAATGGAATATGGGGCTAAAACCCTGAAATTTGCAGGTCAAAACCCCCTTATAATGTCACAAAAGCGGTCATGGGTTCGCAAAAGCTAACCTTACAAAAAAACTGGATCTTTGCTTTAGCAAACTAGGGTTTGCTTTTGCGAACATCGTGATCGCGACCCATGGTTCGCTTAAGTGAATCCCTCATAACAGAGGCCCTTCATTTTCGCGGCTAGGGTCTCTCTTTTGCGAACATGTCGAGGCACCCTTCGCGAAAGCGAAGCATACCAGAATCAGAAAAACCAGCCAACTCTCAAAACATCAAAAGGACCACTAGGATTAGTTTGGAACCTCATGCACACAAACCATAGATGCAAATTTTCGTACTCGACATTCTAGACTCTATGGAAACATCAAATCACGAATTTGAGGTTTCCTTGACCCCACATCGATGAAAGCCACAAGAAATTAACATAACATCGAAAAAGGACAAATCAAACACGGGATCTCTAAAAAATTAACCCAGACCTCCCCTAGGCCTAAAATCATCCCCCAAATCTAAGAGAACTCTCAAAACTTTGATCCAAAGCTCCAAACCTCAAATGTTGACCAAACTCAACTCAAAGGCTAAATTTCCATATTTTCGCAACTTCGGACCTAAAATCATCAAAAAGACTAAATCAGAAACAACTCTCATATAACATATTGCACATTCCGGGAATGATGGAATTGATGAAATTTCATTCCGACACTCGAAACTCCAAAAGACTCTGAAAACCCACTTTTTAACAACTTTAGTTTTTCAAACTCAAATCTTACAAAATTCACAACTTATAACTCAAAGTTCAAAACCAATTTTCAAAACTCAAACATAAAAAACTCAAGGGCAATATCAAATTTCAAACATTTTCTCTTAAAGTTTGATATGACTTGCTAAGGCCAACTTAAGATATTTTTACATGAAGTTGAGGTAAATATATAAATAAACTTAAGATATTTTGACACATAATTTTTGTACTTCACAACTCGATTATTTTTTGAGCTACTTCAATTTCAAACAATCTAAAATAATTATTTACAAAATTAAAAATATCTTCAAAAAATTATTTTTTTCAAGGTAATTTTTAATTTTTCTATATTAATTTATCTCTATATCTCATAATATATATATATTTTTATAAAAAAATTTATGTTTGTATAATTCAGATTTTTTTAATTGATTATACAAATTGTTTACTGAGTTCCATTAAATGATGTGGCAATTTTGGTTACAAAAAAGGAAAATGATCCCTTAATTTATGGTTATTATATCTAATTGGAATTCCTTACCTAGTATGACTTCTTCTTTTTGATGATTAAACATGATTCATTATATATAACAACTGTATATGTATATAATTAAATCAAATTTATAAAAAAAATATAGTTGAAGTATATAAGTTTATATAAACAATATGATATATAGTAGTTTGTACATGCTTATGAATAAATTGTATATTATAAGTTTTGTATAAATTGAGTTGTATAAATCAAATAAGTTGTTACGTATATCATGCTTATATTTGTATTTGAAGTATATAAAGCATACTTGTATGTGTCTTAAAATTTTGAAATATATACAAATAAAGCATATTATAAACCAAATAAATATACATATACAAAATACCTAATATATTTAGTTCTATAATTATATCATACTAGGTACATTACCACTACTTTGCACGTGATTGAACTATTTTATTAAGCTTACATATGATCATTTGCTAATATTCGTATTTTTGATACATACATTACATTATCAAAAATATTTTATCTTAAGCCAAAGCATTCCTCCGAAATCTTTATGTGCAATATTTTTCTAATCTTCATTTTTGTTGCACAAAATAATGAGTCACAGAGAGATTTTAAGTATAATAAAGAAGTGTAAGAAAATCTCCATGGAAATAGTTGGTCAGAAGTAACAAAATTTTCTAAATTGCAAGAAGTTATAAAGAACAATGTCAGACGTTAAAGAAGAGGCCAAAAAAGCCTTGAACAACAACACTCCCAAGTGAGTGTATATCACGTCCATACAAAAACAAAATTAACTAAATTCATATGGAGGGCGTTTGGCTCCTTTCTTATGAACCTCCATCAATATTTTTTTATTATAGTATGTCGTATTGTGCATATGTAAAAAATGACCCTAAAATTGTTAATATCATAAAGGTTTTTCCTCATTATCTCAAAACAATCATTACTATTGCTTAGGTTTCATATCACCGGCCCAAACTTATTTGGAATTGAATCATAGTTATTGTTGTAGCTATAGTATGTAGTTACGATGAATTAATGCAACAATCAACCAAACAATATGTCGCATCTGAATATAATTGTTCACAACTGAATATTCTAAACCAAAATTTTGATACCTAACATATTAAAATCTCACAGCATAATTTTTTTTGTACTTGAACTCAAAAAATCCACTAATAATAATTGTTTATTACCGATAAAAATTGTTTCTATTATAGTATATTTTGGGCATCTGTTAGTTTCAAGAAAACTTGATATCTAATTATACCAAAAAGACGGGAGGAAGAAATATGGCAAATTAATCAACTTGCGATAAAAGAAGTTGATTAATAGTCTACACACTAATATTCTAGAAAGAGTGCAATGACATACAACATGATTCTACTTAAGATAGAATAATTAGAATAATAAGCTAACATTGGTAAGCAAGAGAGCAATCAATTTTTCTTAACAAACTTCACCATTGGTTCTGTATTAGTTATAACATATTTATTGTTGTGTGCTATCAAATATAGCACAAACCATAAGCAATTTTCCCAAAAAGATTATGAAAAAGTCTATAGAAAGAGACAAAAGAGAAGATCAATTTCTAATCATCTTTGCTAGGATTTTTAACAGAGCTCAAAAAAAGCAACCCAAATAGCAAAAAGAAATTACAATAGTTACAATAAAAGATTAAGCTTCATAAAATAGGAGGAAGAAAATTTTGAGGATGAAACACACTTCATAAGAAACTTAATGTATTTGAATTCGACTCCTCAATAGCAGAAAAGACCTACAAATAATAGTGGAAGAAATAGAAGTTCTGTTTACTAAAGAACCAAATGTTATGAATTCAACCATTCCAACAACATTATGACTTGTGGACTGAGAGGCGCAAGAGTATTAATGTCGCATTTTAATTGAAACACGTGCAAACCATTCCCATTCCATGCTCTTACAGTCAATGTGTTGACGTCATTTGGCCTGCAGCATTTCATGATGCAGAAACATGTATTCAAGATCATCAACTAGCTCTTCGTTGATCCCATCACATTCCAGCTAGCTTTGGTGAGCCTCATTTCTTTTTGGAGGGATTCACACTATGGTTTTTTCTTTATTAGGATGTCGTGGGTCTTGTCCCGACTTCCATCATAGTATTTTAGAGTCTTTATAGATTGTAATAGTTGAGGTGTCTTTTCCACCTCCTTTGTGATGTTTTAAAGACTTGAGTTGAACAGTTATGTTTATTAAGTATTTTAGGTTACATTGAGTTAATCTATTATAGTAATGATATCCTTATGAGTTGAGTTTTGCATTTGAGTTCCTATACTATTGAGTAAGTCCTTCGATGAGTAATGAGCCAGGCCAAGGGTTTGCTTGGGAACAAACAATGGTTCTTGAGTGCCGGCCATGTCCAGGGTGTAGACTTGAGGTGTGAAAAACTTGGTATTAGAGTACAGAGTTCAAGATTCCTAGGGTGTCTATGAAGTCGTATCTCTAGAGTCTTAGTTATCAGTGTGAAGCATGCCACATCTATAATTAGGAGGCTGCAAAATTTAGGAAAAAATTCACTTCCTTCATACTCTTTTCATGTGATAGAGTTCAACTCTATAAAATTTTCTTTCTAATTCGTGCTTGCGCATCTCTTTTAGATCATGCCTCCACGAATAGCTATTCAAGGTCATCTTGTAAAGAGAAATGTTGATCCTCAGATCAAGGGGTTCCCAATGCACCAGAAGTGAAAATTCAAAGAGAGGTCACTAATGTTGAGTTCTGGGATGAAATCCGAATGTTGAGTCAAGTTGTGACCAACCAAGCTAGTTAACAGAGAGTGGTTTGTTAGGATGTGGCTGATATATCCATGATCCATGAGTTCTTGAGGATGAATCCCCAAAATTCACAGGGTCAAATGTCAATAAGTTTCAGAGAACTTTGTGGAGGAGAAACAGAAGGTATTTGAGGTTATGCATGTCTTCGATACTGAACGTGTGGATTTAGCGGCATACCAACCGAAGGTTGTTTCTAGAATTTGGTATGCTAAATGGAAAAAGAGCAGGGCGAAAGGGGCACCAATTGTGAGCTAGACTTCATTTGAAAGTTCCTTCATGGGGCATTTCTTTCCGCACGAGTTGAGAGAGGAAAGGTAAGAGAATTTCTCACTCTTAAACAAAAGTCCATGAGTACAGCCTCATGTTCACTCAACTATCCCATTATGCTCGGAGATAGTTGCTGATATGAAGATTAGGATGAGTCTATTTGTATCTAGGTTGTCTTGATTGTCAAGTAACGAGGGAAAGGAATCGATGTTGATAGGGGCCATGGACACAGCAAGGATTATGATCCATGTGCAGTAGGTTGAGGAAGATAAGTTCAAAGATAAAGAGAAGTTTTGCAATAAGAGGGCTAAGACGACAGGTAATGATTTTGGATAGCAAAAGGCCAGAAATGTGAACCTGTCATCTATTCAGCAAAGGCCAACCAGACCTGCTCCATCATTTGCTACTACACCTGCACCAAAGAATAGAGTTGAGTTCAAGAATCATAGTTTGGAGAACTTCAGAGCTCGACCTGCTCAATCTCAGGGTAGTGTGGAGCAAGGGTCCAACTGGACTACTACATGTGCTAAGTATGGTAGAAACCATCTAGGAGCGTGTCATGATGAATCAAATGGCTGCTTCAAGTGTGGTCAGATAGGCCCCTTCATGAGAGAGTTCCCTAAGAACCAGCAAAGGAATGGTAATAGGAGCAATAGAGCCCAATTTTCTTTAGTGGATGTGAAAGATAGAGTTTCACCTAGAGGACCTACTTCAGGGACAGGCGGAGGAGCAAACTATATATATGCTATCACTAGTCGCCAAGAGCAAGAGAATTCACGAGATATTGTCACGTGTATGATCAAAGTCTTTACTTTTGATGTATATACATTACTTGATCTAGTGTGAGTCTATATTTTGTGACTCTTTATATAGATATGAGGTTCGATATTCTTCTCGAACAACTTCTTGAGCCCTTTAGAGTTTCTACACATGTTGGTGAGTTTGTCCTAACTTAGAGAGTTTTCCGTGATTATGTCATCTTTGTCAATCACAAGGACACCATGACTGATTTAGTTAAGCTAGACATGGCGGACTTTGATATCATTCAAGGTATGGACTGGCTTGTTATGCCTCAGCTGATTGTAAGACTCGGGTAGTCAAATTCTAGTGTCCTAATGAGCAAGCTTTAGAGTGGAGGAGTAGTGCAACAGTGCCTAAGGGTCGTTTCATTTGATACCTTAAGACCACAAAGTTAGTCTCTAAGAGGTACATCTATAACTTAGTCTGAGTTAATGACTCTAGTGTTGAGACACCGCCTATTCAGTCAGTTCCAGTTGTGAGTGAGTTTCCAGAGGTATTTTTAGATGATATTCCCAGAATCTCTCCTGAGAGAGAAGTAGACTTTGGAATAGACATTCTTCATGATACTCGACCTATCTCTATTTTGCCATATAGAAATTATCCACTTGAGTTAAAAGATTTAAAAGAGAAGTTAAAGGATCTTCTTGATAAAGATTTCATTCGACCTAGTGTCTCACCTTGGGGTGCTCCAGTCTTATTTATGGGAAAGAAAGATGGTTCTCTTCGAATATGTAGTGATTACCGCCAGTTGAACAAGGTCCCTATAAAGAATAAGTATCCTCTTCTGAGAATTGATGATTTTTTCTATCAACTTCTAGGTGCCACTTGATTTTCTAAGATAGACCTAAGATCAGGCTATCATTAGTTGAGAGTAAGGTAAAGTGACATCCCGAAGACATCATTCAGGACCCATTATGGTCATTATGAGTTTTTTGTTATTTCTTTTTGTTTGACCAACGCTCTTGCAACGTTCATGGACCTTATGCACATAGTGTTTAAACCATATCTTGACATGTTTGTTATCATGTTTATTAATGACATCCAGATTTATTCGAGAAGTGAGGAGGATCATGCTAGTCATCTAAGAATAGTTCTCCAAACTCTCAAGGATAGAGAGTTGTATGAAAAATTTTCTAAGTGTGAGTTTTTGCTTGAGTTTGTGGTATTCTTAGGCCACATTATATCCAGTGAAGGGATCCAAGTTGAGGCTCAGAAGATTGAAGTAGTGCAGAACTGGCCCGGGCGCACATCTCCAACTGATATAAAGAGTTTCATGGGATTGGCTGGTTATTATATAAGGTTTGTCGAGGGGTTTTCTTCTATTTTAGCCCCGTTGAGAAAGTTGACTCAGAAGGCAGTAAAGTTTCAATGGTTTGAAATTTGTGAGAAAATCTTCAGGAATTGAAAACCTAGATAACTACGCCCCAGAGTTGACCCTACCGAAGGATACACAAGGCATTGTTGTGTATTGTGATGCGTCCATAGTTGGACTTGGTTGTGTATTGATGTAGAATAACAAAATTATAGCATATGCCTCTAGACAACTTAAAGTTCACTATAAGAGTTATTCGACTCATGATCTCGAGTTGGCAGCTGTAGAATTTGCTTTGAAAATATGGTCATGTCACTATCTCTATTGTGTTCATGTAGACGTTTTCGCCAATCACAAGAGTCTTCAGTATGTTTTTGGTCAGAAAGAGCTAAATCTCGGACAAAGGAGGAGGTTAGAGTTACTCAAGGATTATGACATGAGTATTCTTTATCACCGGTAAGGCTAATGTTGTTGCTGATGCTTTGAGCAGGTTTCCTATGTGTAATACTACCCATGTTGAGGAAGGCAAGAAAGAATTGACCAAAGATGTGCACAGACTTGCACGATTGGGAGTCGGTTGTTTGATTCCAATCATGTTGGAGTGGTGGTGAAGAATGAGGTTAAATCATCATTAGTTTCTGAAGTGAAGGAGAAACAAGAGCAAGACCGCATTTTGCTAGAATTAAAAGTGAATGTTAATAGGCAAAAGGTGATAGCTTCTGAAGAAGGAGGAGGTGGTGTATTGAGGTATCAATGTAGATTGTGTGTACCAAGTATGGATGAACTCCAAGAGAGGATCATGAAAGAAGATCATAGCTCAAGATACTCAATCCATCCTGGTCTCACAAAGATGTATCGTGACTTGAGAGAAGTCTATTAGTGGAGTGCATGAAGAGGTGTATTGCAGATTTTATGGCTAAGTGTCCAAATTGCCAACAAGTCAAGGTAGCGCACTAAAGGCTAGGTGGTATGGTTCAAAATATAAATATTCCATAATGGAAGTGTGAGATGATCAATATGGATTTCATTACTGTCGTATCACGGTCTCGCAGGCAGTATGATTCGATTTGGGTGATTATAGATTCGATTACTAAATTAGCCCATTTACTGTTGGTAAATATTGCCTATTCAGCAGCAAATTATGCCAGATTATATATTCAAGAGATAGTAGGACTTTGTGGAGTTTTTGTGTCCATCATCTTAGATAGAGGTGCATAATTCACTGCATAATTTTGGAAGTCTTTCCAGAAAGGTTTGGGATCGAAGGTAAATTTGAGTACTGCTTTTTATCCTCAGACTGATGGTTAAGAAGAGCACATAATTATGTCCTTAGAGGATAATTTGAGGGCACGTGCAATCGATTTCAAAGGTAATTGGGATGATCACTTACCTCTCATAGAGTTTGCTTACAATAATATCTATCACTCTAGTATCCAAATGGCTCCATATGAGGCTCTTTATGGGAGAAGGTGTAGATCTCCTATTAGATGGTTGGAGGTTGGTGAAGTTGAGCTGATAGGACTAGATTTGGTTCATCAAGTTATGGAGAAGTTTAAGATTATTTAGGAAAGGTTTAAAACATCATAAAGCCATCACAAATCCTATACATATGTTAGGAGAAAAGACTTAGAGTTTGAGGTGGACTATTGGGTTTACTTAAAGGTTTCACCTATGAAGGACGTTATGAGGTTTGGTAAGAAGAGGAAACTTAGTCCCTAATACATTGGTCCTTACAGAATATCCAAAAGAATTGACAATGTAGCTTATGAGTTAGAGCTATGATGAGTCCACAAATTGGACTCATTTAGGGCTATATTTTGATAGAATTAGTGTCCTCAAATGCATATTTTGTCTCAATAACTAATGAAACCCTTAAGTTTTAGGTATTTAGAGTTTGAGGCAAGGCATGGATACTACTTGGCAAGAATGAACAAAGTGACTGAAAAGAGTGAAGAAATGAAGGCCTGAGGATCACCGAACCTAGTTGGGAAGTAGCCAATCGGCCTAAAGATCACTTTTTGTTCCATTGTGCTGAGCCTTGAAGGGAAAGATCAAGTTGGCGATGAAATAAAGCAGTCGGCGTTTCACCAAGTAGTTCCACGAAGCAATACCATATCGCCCAACGACACAAAGCACAAAGAGGCTAAAGACTAAAGAAAGAAGGCAATGAAATCGACTAAAAGGCAGATCGCCGAGTGTATCAGCGATCTTGATTAACTGCACCGAGTGATCCACTGTAGCACAAATTTTCAAACACTATAAATACTTGTTTAAATTTCTAGCTTAACATCATATCACTATTATTATTAGAACTTTTTACAGTTTTTGACAGAGTCTAAGTTTTAGAGGGCTTCGGAGACTTTGTTCTAAGACCTGAATATTTAAAGGGTTTGAACTCCAAGAAATTGGACGTGGGTCTCTAAGATTCTTCACTCTTGACATGTTTTAAGACTTAATTCTTCATACCCAGTTGATGGAAACTAATATTGGTATAAATTTTTATATCTTTTACATGTCTAGCTAAAACCCCAATTCTTGGGGTGTGATTTTGTGAATATGGGTTAGATTATCTATTGGGTCTTGCTTGTTGATGGTTTATTTATTATTTAAATGTGATTTCATTTAGTATTTGTGTATGAACTTAATGGGATTGTTTTTACAAATACGATTTCATCTTAGTGTTTTTGGCTTGCTCGAGAGATAGGTCGTAAAACTAAGACTACAAAACTAATAGCCGGTGGTATTGGGTCGATATAGGTTCAGCACGACAGAGTGCACGCTAGTCCTTTTCCCACATATTCAGTTTGGGAGAGTGAATAGCCTAAGGGGAGGTTGGGCTAAACGCAACAACTCGGTGTTTGATAGAAACCGAGTTGATTCGGGGTAAGTTGCTCGAGAGAGAATTTACCCCCTCTATAGTCTAGCCTAGTCACAAATACTCAATAATTTACTATCAAAAACATGTACTCGATAATTTAGTCTATCCCATATTCCTGTCACATCCCATGAATCCCATCTCTCTATCTCATTTTCTTATATTTTTACTATTTTTGTTATTAGCATAATACAAACCCCCATTGATAATTGACGCTTTCATCACCCCTTAGATTTAGTATGTTTATATTCGATAATATCTATAGCTATGAATAATTAGAACTAGATTTTATTTTTCTATTAATTCTCAAAACCACTCCCTGTGTGAACGATCCTAACCCTTGGTTGGGTTATATCACTACACGCGATCGTATGGCACTTGAACCGAACTAGTGTCAGTTGATTACGTCCTTAAACATCAAAATGGCGCCGCTGTCAGGAAGTGGTGTTAATTGAGAATTTGTAGTTAAGTTAAATTTCTTGTTCTTCTTAGTTATAGTTCACTTACTTAATCTTTAGTTTTGCTTTGCTTGTTTGATCTTTGAAACAGAAATGGTAGAGAAATGAACTTCCCTTCATTAGAAGCGATGTGTACAGGGATCACATTCTAACCTTCAAACAATTTGAAGGTGAACGGATTCATGAGGCGTGGGCAAGGTGAAAATCGCTTCTGATTCAATGCCCCCACTCATGAAATTCTCGATATAGTCCTCCTGGACTACTTCTACAAAAGTCTTGGTCCCGAAAACAAGGCAGTTACCGACCAACTCATTTCAGGTGGCATTACACAGCAACCTTATGAGAAATTAGCCCACCTGCTTGATCGCACGGCTGAAACAAACCAAGAAGTAGAGAAGGACTTCCTGTTGGCCGCACTAATGACTCAGATGGATGAGTTGACTGGAAAGGTGGTGGAATCAAAGTCCAATACAGAAGGAAGGATAAATACATCCATCCTCATGAGCGAAAAATGCCTAAGGACAATGAGGGCTAATGTGTGGAAGGAATGCTCGCAATCATTCTACACAAAGTAAGTGAACATGACCAAGTGCTGGATGAGATGAAGGAGAACGTTGAAGTGATGAACCAGATGATTAGTTCTAATTCCATATCTATCCAGCTGCTTGAGAACTTTGAGATGTATTTGTCACCTCATCTCTGCCCATTCAAGAAATTGGGGTTACCTAGCAATACTAGGGTCAACCCCAATAATGGTGAGTAAGGACTTGCATCGTGCCACGACGTTAACTAAGGCGTTGCTTGGGAGGCAACCCGAGGTTTTAATTACTTTCAATTATTATGTTAGAATAAAGGTGTGTTGATTTTGTAGGTTAAAATGAGAAAAGTGTTAAAGAGTGCAGGTTGGCAAGCTGAAGATCCAGTTGGCGAATCACGAAAATGGTTGGCGATCCTACTATTGTCCGCCGTTTGGACCTCTACATAAACTGGAGGCCCTATAAAACTCGGCGAGGTAAGTGACTAATCAGTGTGTCGCCGAGTGGTTCGGTGATCTAGACTAACATTACCGAATGGACAAAACTAGACGGTTTTATTTAAAAGCTATTATTTTAAACTTCTACTACTTCCATTTTCCCTCTCTTTTTAACCTCTCAAACTCTTAGCAGAGTAGTATTTTCCATATTTCTTTCTTTCTCTTTGTATTTTAGTCGTCGAAGTTGTGTTCGGAGTGGATTACTTTGCCTCCTACCAACTCAATATTGTGTAATCGGTTAGTTTATCAAACCTTGAGATTATTTTTACAAATTTTGAACTCTTTTGCAAGTGATCATATCATGTTGCCGCATTCTGGGCCTCTCTGAATTGATTAGAATGTTTGATTGCCGATTGTAAGTTTTCAATCTTTTCGTAATGCATTTATTGTTTGAAATCCCGTCTTGTCATGCTTTAAATTCTGTTAAATTTTATAGGTATGTGCTTGCTCGTCGTATATTGTTATTGGCTAAAGCTTGAGTAGCCCAGAGTTGTGCCGAGAAATGTAATATGCCAGTTGAATGAGATGTTGGCATCATTTTAAAAGGATAAAAATCATAAATTGGTCAATATTGGCAAAATCGGGAGAATTCTGAGTATTTCGGGATATTAAGTGTTATGGGTCTGGTGCTAATTTGATGTGTGTATGGTTTGCTTTTATTTTCGGGGGTTGCGGGGTTGAATTTGGGAAGTTGCATTGAAAAAGAGCTTGCCAAACCACTCAGCGGTTTGCCTAATGTCCCCATCTCGCCTTTAAGTTCATGTTAAATGAGTTGTTAGATTCTGTAACTTTCGGCGAGATACCTGGTGTCGCCAAAGGCACTCAACGACTCGCTAACTGTCTGTTTGTTCACCCTTTGTCTACACCCCTGAACCTTGTTTACACTGTAACTTTCAGTGAGCTAGCTCTTAGTCATTGAAAGGTGTCGGCGATTCACCGAGTGGACCTACACTTTGCCTAATTGTCATAATATTGAAACCAATCCTTTCGGCGAGCAGGATTCAGCTCACTAGAGTAATTGGGCGACTAGTCGAGTTGTTCGGCGAGCCTCTCTGCAAATGCTTTTCAATGAATGTGATTAAGTTATTTCTCACTTTTTCTTAATATGTTGCAGATATGGTGAGAACAAACCTCGATGAACCACCCTACAAAAGAGCGCAGGGTCTTATTATCAACGAAGGAGGATCAAATCCTCCAAGAAGAGGGAGACTTGAAGCACAACCAGGTGACAAATGCAAAGGAAAGAGGCATATTTCTGACAGGACTTTCGAGCCTGACGATGACCAGCTACTACAATCCCAGCGTCCTGAATCCCGGGCTAGATCTCAAACCACAGCTAACAGAGCCGCTTCAGCTTCTACACCAGTAGAATCAGTGCCAACTCTAGCACCTCCTGTGGACCCTGTAACACCAATGGTTCCTCCTCCCAGACTTCTGAATAGATTGAAAGGTGATGGTTTGCAAACCATTCTCGAAGAGAAATTGTAATCTACGGAACAACTAGAGTGTAGATACTTCAGTGTGCAAGAAATACTAAATTGGCACAGGTTTCATATCTTCACATGGCCCCGCGGCCCCTATGTTCCTTTATGGGTCTGGGAATTCTACGATGCACATGCTACTTTGGTGCCAAAGAGTAAAAAGAAGTCTGGTGAGTTTAGACCGATTAAACTAGTCATGGTATGGGGTGTGGAAGTTGGGTGTTGCAGCATTATCATAAATGTTGTTCTTGAGAGTGTTATAAGGTTCGAGCATGATTATGAGGGCCTGGTGACAGCCCAGTCCCTGGATGACTTGAAGGGTTGGATTGCACCACTTCTCTCTGATGTCATTCTAAGGTGGATGGATGCAGGAGTACAAATCGAGAAGAAGGATATGAATGTAGCTGCCCGATATTGGTTTGGATTCATCAATAGCTCCATCATGCCTTCACAGAACGAATCTATCCTCCGGCATGCAAAGGCAGCTTATCTAGGGTCTATATTAGGGAAGAGGCGGCATAACTTGGGACTCATCATTGAATAGGAGAAAGCCATGAGGGCCAAATAGACACAAACCTCCTTGCCATTCCCAGTCCTAATTAGGGAGCTTTGCCGGTGTACTAGAGTGCCCCGGGATACTACCAGAGATTTTGATGTTACCCCATCCTCCTACACTGACATCCACCACATTGAGGTTGAGTGCACTAGAGAGGAGGCTAACAGGAGGAGGGCAGCTCTGGTAGACACGTCCCCAAAAGTGGATGTTGGCTCGTTACCTCCAGAGACAACTTTGCCTATTACGACCCCTGGGCCTTCAAGTACTTCTATCTCTACTTCTGCTTCACATGCTCCAGGCACATCCACTTCCTCCAGTAGCCTAGGATTACTCAAGCGATGATCATGATGATTGGGCACCTTGCTCAGCCAGCTGACGTGAGAGCTACTAGACTGGAGAGAGACATCCCCTACATGATTGAGGCTACTATATTAGCTGCATTGACACCTACGTGCTTCTGTTGATGATTTGACCGCTAGATTCATAGCCTGTGAGAACAGACATGGGGAGAGCTTTGAGGTTTAGGGTTTGAAAGCTGAGGAAGCAAATCTAAGGAAGGATGTAGACTGTTTGAAGTCTACCGACTTCACTTCACTGATTCAGACTGCAGATGACATAGACGCCCCTGAGAACTCAGGGATTCCTCCGAACACCACCAGAGATATAATAGGGAAGAAGCTGCAGTTGATGAGTAGGATGTTGAAACCAACGAGGAGCAGATAGAGATGAAGGAGGCGAGCATCTATAGTGAACTACCTGCACTTAGGGAGGCTAAGAGAAACCTTGGAGAGATTGCTGTGACTGAGGAGATTTTGATAGATGCCGCTGTGCAGGCCTCCATGGCAGGCACGCTTTTTTCTGATCGTAGCGGAGCTGGTACTTCTGAGGGGACTCAGGGCACTGATGCCCAAGTACAAACTATTGCACTGGGCACTGAGGCCTAGATAGATAGAGAAACTACATAGACAGGACCCCTTCTTTACCTCCATCTCTGTCTTACTTTCTTTCACTTTTTGCATACTTTACTTCATTTGCATTTGAGGATAAATATTTTTAATTGTGGTGCGGTGTGGCCCACCTTTGTGTACTATATTCTTGTTGGGTTGCTGTGTTTAAAATTTTGCTATACACATCTTTTCGTGGATGGTTGAGCTGGTGGCTCCTTTTGTTTTAAATTGCTAATGATTTTGAGCCTTCCCAAAAAAATTTCGCATTTATCCGCCACATCTTTTATGTACTTGATAGTGGTTGTTCTTTAGCAAATATAAGTCTCGATTTTGATCAATACCGATCATTTGAATAGTGCTCATAATTGAACGAACATGAATGTACAGCTACGATAAAACCAAATGAAGTTGCATAGACAATATGTGAATTCTTTGCATCTCGTATTGATTAGCCAATTATCAAATTGATTCTCTTGCGATGAACGTTGCACACTAGCGAAAGTGTGGAGTCTTATTTGACTTTAGTGTTGATGCCTTGTGTGATGAGCTTACTGTGAATCTTGCATAATAACACCTAGAATTTTCCCCATTGGTTTGGTCGACTAAGTAAGGCTATCTCTTGATATGATCTTAGGCAACTTCGAAGAATGTGAGCCAATTTGACATATACCTCTTTTGTGGCCTACCTTGTGAGTGTGTCAACCTCTCTTGAACACCCCTTGAACCTTACCTTTCTTTGGAAGAAACTTGATGACAACATGATCTTTCTTGACCCATTACCCTTAATCCTCATAAATTGTGGTTGATTGAATAGCCAACTTAGGCCAAAAGCCTAAGTTGGGGGTGTGGTCAAAACAAAAAAAGGAAATCAAGAACTACAAAGAAAGTCTCCTTTAACTCATGGTGTTGAGAAAAATGGAACCCCTCCATACAAAAAATAAGAGACAAAAAAAAAGAATGAAAAAGAAAAGTTGTGGAATAAAGTTGAAAAATACAAAAAAAAAATGGGGTTCCCAAACAATCCATGGGAAGTGAATAATAGGATGACTTATGGGCACTAAAGAAAATGATAAAGGAAGAGGAAAGGAAGTGTTGTGAGCACCACATTTCATGAGGATGAAAGTCATTTAGCCTAAATGACTATACATGTGCACTCTGCACCATTACAAGCTTTGTAAAGACCTTTCTGATTTTGAGTGAGCTGAAACAAATGTTGATTGGAAAATATGGGCAAACCTATGGGTGAAAGCATGCATAGTGTTCTTCTTTTTTAGTATGAGCGTTGCATTTGATTTCGAAACTTTAAATGATTAAACCATTGTGTGTGAGTATGGAATCATCCTTTGTGTAAGGACATTCGAATACTTTTGTTTAGCTTGAACTTACATTTGAAGCAACTATTGCGAGCGTGAGAATCTTTGGTAATGGTGTGTCACAACTTAAATCTTTGGGTACATAGTTGATCCTGACATGAGTAAATTGAGTCTTGTTATGTACATTCATGATCGAGTCTTGTGTAGCACTGTTTGAGACATCCTTTTTGAATTATTGAACTTGAGGACAAACAAAAGTTTAAGTTGGGGGTGTTGATGAGGCCATAAATTGGACTCATTTAGGGCTATATTTTATCTCAAAATTTGATGAAAGCCCTTAAGTTTCAGGTATTTAGATTTTGAGGCAAGACATGGAGACTACTTGGCAAGAAGGAACAAAGCGGCTAAAAAGAACGATGAAATGAATGCCTGAGGATCGCCGAGCCCAGTTGGATAGTCGCCGATCGACCTGGAGATGGCCTTTTGTTCCAGTATGCTGAGCCCTGAAGGGAAAGATCAAGTTGGCGATGAAATGGAGCAGTCGGCGTGTCACTGAGTAGTTTCGCGAAGTAGTACCATATCGCCCAACAACTCAAAGCGCAAAGAGGTTGAAGGCTAAAGCAAGAAGGCGATGAAATCGACTTAAAGGCAAATCACCGAGTGTATCAGTGATCCCAACTTACTGCGCCGAGTGATCCGCTGCAACACAAATTTTCAAACACTAAAAATACTTATTTAAATTTCTAGCTTAACATCATATCACTATTATTATTAGAACTTTTTACAGTTTTTGAGAGAGTCTAAGTTTTAGACGGTTTTAGAGACCTTGTTCTAAGACCTTGAAGATTCAAATAGTTTCAACTCCAAGAAATTGGATGTGGGTCTCTAAGATTCTTCACTCTTGACATGTTTTAAGACTTAATTCTTCATACTCAATTGATGGAAACTGATATTGGTATAAATTTTTATCTCTTTTACATGTCTAGCTAAAACTCCAATTCTTGGGGTGTGATTTTGTGAATATGGGTTTGATTATCTGTTGGGTCTTGCTTGTTGATGTTTTATTTGTTGTTTAAATGTGAATTCATTTAGTAGTTTTGTATGAACTTAATGGGATTGTAGTTGTAAATACGATTTCATCTTAGTGTTTTTGGCTAGCTCAAGAGAGAAGTCGTAAAACTAAGACTACTAAACTAATAGCCAGTGGTATTGGGTCGATATGGGTTCAGCTCTAGAGAGTGAACCCTAGTCCTTTTCCCACACATTTAGCTCGAGAGAGTGAATGGGAAAAGGTGTAGGTTGTGCTTAACGCGGCAACTCGGTGTTCGAGAGAAACCAAGTGGATTTGGGGTAAGTTGCTCGAGAGAGAATTTACTCCCACTATAGTCTAGCCTAGTCATAAATACTCAACAATATACTATCAAAAGCATGTACCCGATAATTTAGTCTATCCCGTATTCCTATCACATCCCAAGAATCCTGTCTCTCTATCTCATTTTCGTATATTTTTTTTATTATTTTTGTTATTAGCATAATACAAACCACCATTGATAATTGATGCTTGCGTCACCCTTTAGATCTAGTATGTTTATATTCGATAATATCTATAGGTATGACTAATTAGAACTAGATTTTATTTTTCTATTACCCTGTGGGAACGATCCTAACCCTTGGTTGGGTTATATCACTACACGCGATCGTATGGCACTTGAACCGAACTCGTGTCAGTTGATTACATCCTTAAACATCAAGCTACCATTAGAGTTAGCAATAGTTCATTCAGTATTCCACATTTCTATGTTAAAGAAGTGTATAAGAGATCCTTCACTTATTATACCTACTGAAAATATTGGTATTAAGACACCCTATCTTATGAGAAGGTACCCGTTCAAATTCTTGATTGAAAAATTCACAAGTTGAGAATCAAGGAGGTTGCATCAGTCAAAGTCCTATGAAGGAAAAAATTCATTGAGGAAGTTACTTGGGAAGTTAAGAGGATATGAAGAAGTGATACCCACATCACTTTCCTTCTGGAGAAATTCCTGACCAAGGTAATGACACTTTGTAAAATACTCTTTAAATTGATATGCTAGATTATATTAATTGCATGTTGAGTGTTTGAGTTGGGTGTTAGATGTTTCCACCCCAGTTCTACGTGATCTGATCTGATGACGAATGCTTCCAAGGGGGAGATATTGTAACACCTCGGACTTAGAAAGAGCTAAATTGAAATTGGTACAAGTTACTCTTTAATTATGAGTTTCGAGTCAACTTCAAATGATCATAACTTTTTGCACAGAATGTGTTAGGTTTCCCATGAGATATCAAATCGAAGGTCTTTCAGTCCTCTTTACAAAGCCACCAAGTTTTCTAAATTTCGAGTTCAGATAAAGGAGATATGACATATTGAGTGCAACCTATCTAGTTAAGGCAATCCATCCATTTTAAGGAGGGGTATTTTGGTCTTTTCCTTACCCCACTAGCCTAGCATGCTTTTTCTTACTTTTTTAGGGGTCAGTTTCATTCCAAAAGAGCATAGGGGTTTTAGTGAGAAGTTAGAGAGGAGAAAAAGAAGAACATTCAAGATTCTTGCAAGCTTTGAGGATTTTCGCGAATAACTTAGTTCTTTCGAGGTATGGAAGTTTTTATAGTGATGAGTTTGTTCACCTTCACACATATCATGAGTTTCCTTTATGAATTCCTCCATGAGATTGTGTATATTGATATTCTTGATAAAGTTCTTGAGGTTTTGTGCTTCATTCTTTAACAATGGAGTCATGTTGAGTTCTTGAGGTGAGCGTCTTACGAATTAGTGTTGTTCTTGAGGGATTTTGAGTGGATTTTTGATTAATTGTTTGTGATTATGAATCTAAGGGAGTTTTGAGGAAATCAATCAATTCTAGATGAATTAGGACAAAAAATCGAGAAGAAAAATTTGTCAAAAGTTTTTGGGTTTGGGCAGAGATGGTGCACCCCCATAGCGCCAGAGGTGTTGGCGCACTGCGTCTGCAATGTGCCTGAAACCAGCCCCAGTAAGTTGAAGTCTAGCGCGGTGCACCACTAATGCACTAGGGGTGTTAGGCCCCTTTCGCCTCCATTATTCGTCCCGTATGCGTTCCTTTGAATCGTGCCTTCACTCTTTTCTTATTACAAACTATCTAAGTCTTTATTAATCATTGAGAGACCCTATATATCCTAAATCATAACTCTTAACTCTTCATTTCAAATCAAAGTAAAGATTAAGAGTAAAGTTTGAGAAAACCTTTTTGAGCCATTTTGAGAAGTATTTTACAATCTTCTAAAACATTTTTTAAGACTTGAGTGAATGGGTAAGAGGACGAGGAGAGTTTAGTTGAGTTTCATGTTTCAAAATGAGTATAAGGGAACTAAGTATTCCAAAGTGTAAACATTTTTTCATTTAAAATGAGAGGAAACCCTGATTTCTAAATGAGTTCATGATGAGTCTTTGAGTATTATCTCTTTTAAAATAATTTTTTGAGTAATTATCTATAATTGAGGAAGAGTTATGTTTTTAAACGTATGACCATGAGTTATATATTATTGAGAGTAGTATTGAGCACCCATATTGGGATAAGTTCACACAACTCAAAATACTCATAAATCATGTATTCCTACATGGGGAAAGGATCATACATTTTAGATGATTCCTTATTGCTTTTAAGCATAGCTTAGTAGATCCACTTAGTTGGGGATTGATTATTGTTTCAAGTACACCTCATCCAATTCTAGGTGTAAACGATCGTTAAGCAGTATAAAACTCAACCAAGAGTTGGGGTCGAACCCATAGGGAGTGGTACTTGTCTAAAATTTAGTTATAAAGTAATAAACGTGATCTATTCGGTTATAGGAATACATATTATCAGAAAAGAGTAAATAAATCAAAGGGGTATAAGGAATGTTAGATGGGGGTTTAGATGATCAATTATTAGCTACAGCACAATTAAAACAGAGGAAATAACAAGGTAGAGAGGAATTTTGGGGATGTGATCGATTATAGGCAAATTTCACCATATGGGTAATTGAATTTACTAAGAAATAACTAAATATCAATGGGTAGGCTAGACCATAAGGGTGATAATTTTCTCTCAAACAATTATCATGAATCAAGTGATTTCTTTTGAACATCAACAAGCTATGCAAATAAAAACAACCCACACCTTAATTTATCCATTCTCTCGAGCTAGATGGGTAGAATCAGATTTAGAGCTTACTCTTTCGAGCCAAACCCATATCAATTCAATAACTACAATCATCAATTGAAAGCTTTGGTTCTAAAACTTCTTTCTCAAGCAAGCCCAGAACTCTATACTAAATTGCATTTGCAACTACAATTCATAGGTTATAACACAGCCAACAATTAAACCCATTTCAGTTAAGCATTAAAATCAGTAAATAACAATACCCATAAGCTAATCCAGCCTATAATCCAATGATGACACCCTAAGAATTAGGGTTTTAGCTAGATATCATAAAAAGGTTATAACCATTACCAACTCGATTGGCCATCAGCTGTGTATAGTCTTCAAGCTTTTACAATGTTCTAAAATCGTAAAATTCCATACATTCAATTGCAATCCTCGAAATTGCAATGAAAACTAGAATAATTTCAAAGAAAAGTCTAAAACTAAGCTTTGAAATCAGATGTGTGTGGGGAACTCCCTCAAATTCTTTTAAAAATCCAATTTATAGTCGCTTGCGTTTTGCCCTGAAAGTACACTCAACAGTATAAGTCACGCCTCGCTGAGTTGGTCAGCGATCCGCCATTTGTTCTCCTCCTTCACTATTTGGCCTTCATCTTTAGCATTTCAAGTCTTGTAACTTTGGGCGATACAAATTGTCATTGCGGAACCAATCAACGATTTGTCGATTGCCCAATTCTGTTGCCAACTTGGTTTTGTTTTCAGGGCTGGCACGCTGGAACTTTAGGCGGGCTTAAGAGCCACTCGGCGGTTCACTGAGTGATTTTGGCAATCACCAGGATCTCTTTTCCTTCACTTCTTCAGCTTGTTAGTTCCTTTTTAGTCTGGTAGTGTCCTTGCCTTGCTCATTAGCCTATAATGTTGCAAATCAACACTTTAACATCAGTTTAGAGCATAATTTAGGAATTTGAGGACAATTATACGAGCAAAACAAAGCTCAAATGAGTCAAAATCTCAGACTCATCAACACCCCCAACTTAAACTTTTGTTTGCCCTCAAGTAAAACTCAAGATCAATCAGTTCAACAAGGATGTAAACAGTGCTGCATAAGACTCAACATAAATGCACACAACAAGGTTCAAATTAGTCATAAATGGTCAATTGTGCACTCAAAGTTTCAAATTGTGACTCACCATCATCAATTTCACTCAAGCTCACAATGTTTGCTTCAAATGCAAGTTCAAGCTCAACAAAGGTACTCAAATGCCCTCACAACAAAGATGATTCCATATTCACACAAAATTTCTTATCAAGTTAAGATTTCGAAATCACAAGAACACATGCATGACTTCACCTATAGGCTTGCCCTTATATTCCAATCAACATTCATTTCAGCTCACTCAAGATCACAAAGGTATTTTCAAGGCTTGTAATGGGGCTGAGTGTCAAGGTATGGTCATTTAGGCTTTAGTGGTTTCTACCTTCATAAAGTGTGGCCTGAAATTCATTTTCTCCTTCTCTTTAAAATTCAAACATAATCACAATTCACCCCCATTATTCAACTAGATATGAAGCACCGGATACCCCATTTCTTTTGCTAGTTTCATAGCTTTATTTCACCACTTTTTCTCTTTTTCAATATTATTCTTTTCTTTCTTCTTTTTCTTTTTCTATATGGAGGGGTTAATCAACTCAAAGGGGGAATTTTTCACATATACTCTCCCTCTTCTTCACCACACCGCCAACTTAGGCTTTTGGCCTAAGTTGACCATTCGCACAAACTAAAGCTTCATGAAGGTTACAGGTGACGAGTCAAAGAGCTCAAAGTTGTTCAAGTTTCTTCCAAGAAAAGGGTAGGCTCAAAAGGTGCCAAACAAGGTTCACACATCTCACAAGGTTGGCCACAAAGAGATATATTGTCAAATTGGCTCACTCTTCAAAATTCTTGCCTAAGATTATTTCAATTGCTCGCTTCACTCAATCGATTGGACCAATAGGGCAAGTTCTAGGTCTCATCAAGCACAATGTTCAAGGCAACCTCACCATATAAGGCATTGGTACAATTATCAAACAAGACTCCTGATGTTTGCATAATTCACGACATAACTTCCGATGCAAGTGTCTACAATCGTGCAATAGTATAATAACCCAACCAAGGGTTGGGGTCGAGTCCCAAGGGAGTGGTTTCGAGAATTAGTAGAAAAATAAAATTCATTTCTATCTAGTCGTAGCTAAAAACATTAAAAATTAAAAACTTTGTAAATTAAAAGGGGACACAAAAGTGTCAAATATCTATTTGGGGGGTTTTGTCACAAATATAGCAAAAATAGGAGAAATAACAAAGAAATCTATGAATGAGAGAGGATTCTTGGGATGTGACCGGAATATGGGTTAATCTAAATTATTGGGTACATGCTTACGATAGAAAATTTGTAGAGTAATAGTGACTAGGCTAAGCTATACGTTGGAATAAATTCTCTCTCGAGCAACTTAACCCATTTCAAATGGGTTCCTCTCGGACACCCACTTGCCGCATGAAGACCAGCCTACTTCTTACCCTACTCACTCTCTCGAGATGAGTGCTAAGATATGGGACTAAGGTTCACTCTCTCGAGCTGAACCTCATGTCGACCCACTTCTCAGGCCATCAATCTAGTAGTCTTGGTTTCGCGACCTCTCTCTCAAGCAAGCGAAAAACACATAAATAAACCTGTATTTGCAACTACAAATATTTGTTAAATTCAACCACAACTACTAGATGAAATCACCATTAAATTACATCTAATCTATCAGCAAGCAAGACCCAACAACAATCTTAACCCATATTCGCTAAATCACACACAAGAATTGGGGTTTTTTGCCACATATCAAGAGATAGAAACTTATACATAAACGAGCTTGCATTCAAACAGGTATGAAGATTTAAGTCTTGTTACAGGCCAAGAATGAAGAATCTAAGAGACCCAAGTCTAAATCCTTGGAGATGAAACCCTCTTCTTTTTCAAGTTTTCAGAACCCTCTCAAACTCAGAGAAAAATAAAAAGTACTAAAATTATATTAATTGTTTCACACTAAAAATCTCTGATTATACTAAAAATCTCATGATAAGCTAAAACTTTCTACAAGTATTTATAGTTTTAAAGAAATTTGTGCTGCAGCGGACCATTCAGCGACATTAGTCGCAATCACCGATCAACTTGGCGATTCGCCCCTTGATGTAGTTCATCGCCGTCTTGCACCATCCTTCAGCATCATCATGCTTTGGGTCATTGGGCGACATAGTACTGCTTCGCGGAACATCTCGGCGATGTGCCGACTGCTCTCCTTTTCCGCCGACTTGATCCTTTCCTTCAGGGTTCAGCACACTGGAACAAAAGGCAAAGTGAGACCCTTCAACGACTCATCAAGTGGACTCGGCAATCCTCAAGCCTTCATTTTTTTTGTTCTTTTCAACCTTTTCATTCCTTATTGTGAAGTAGTGTCCATGCTCTCCTTCAATCTTCAAATACCTGAAACTTAAGGGTTTTCATCAGATATTGAGATAAAATAAGCATTTGAGGACACAATTTCTATTAAAATATAGCCCTAAATGAGTCCAATTTGTGGACTCATCAACACCCCCAACTTAAACTTTTGCTTGTCCTCAAGCAAACTCAAGTTCAGTAGTTAAAAAAAGGTGTCTCAAATAGTGTTACACAAGATTCAATCAGGAATACAAACAACAAGACTCAATTTACTTATACAAAGATCAAATGTGTACTCAAAGATTCAAGTTGTGAGTCACCAATATCAAAGAACCTCATGTTCACAATATTTGCTTCAGATGCAAGTTCAAGCTCAACTAAAGTGTTCAAATGCCCTCAAAGAAAGGATGATTCCATATTCACACAATGGTTCACAGTTAAGAGCTTCGGAATCATATGCAACACTCACTCTTACAAGGAAGAACACAATGCATTCTTTCACCCATAGGTTTGCCCTTATTTTCCGATCAACATTTGTTTCAGCTCACTCAAGATCAAAAAGGTCTTTTCAAGGCTTGTAATAGGGTTGAGTGCGAAGGTATGGTCATTTAGGCTCAGTAACTTTCATCCTCATGAAATGTGGTGCTCATAACACTTCCTTTCCTTTTCCTTCATCATTCTCTTTAGTGCTTATAAGTCATCCTATTATTCACTTTCCATAAATTGTTTGAGAACCCCATTTCTTTTGTACCTTTATTTCACAACTTTCTTTTTCATTATTTTTCTTTTTCTTTCTCTTTTTCTCTCTTTTTTTTATATGAAGGATATGAAGGGGTTCTATTTTTCTTAAATCTATGGGTGAGAGGAGACTTTCCTTGCACTTCTTGACTTCTCCTTTTCTTTTCACCACACCCCCAACTTAGGATTTTGGCCTAAGTTGGCTATTTAACTAACCACAATTCAAGAGGATTATAGGTAGTAGATTAACAAAGGTTATGGTTTCATCAAGTTTCTTTCAAAGAAAGGTAAGGCTCAAGGGGTGTTCAAAAGAGAATCACATGCTCACAAGGTAGGTCACAAAAAGTGGTATATGTCAAATTGGCTCACACTCTTAGAAGTTGCCTAAGATCATATCAAGAGATAGCATCACTTAGTTGATTGGACCAACGGGGCAAATTCTAGGATCTATAATGCATGGTTCAAAGCAAGGTCATCACATAAGGCATCGACACTAAAGTCAAACAAGACTCCACACTTTTGCTAATGTGCAATGATCATTACAAGAGACTCGATTTGATAAAAGGGCTAATCACAATGAAATGCAAAGAGTTCACATATTGTTTATGCAACTTCATTTGTCCTCGTCGTAGCCGCGCATTCATGTTCGTTCGATTGAAAGTACTATTCAAGTCATCTATATTGATCGAAACCGAGACTTAAATTTTGCAAAAGAACAACCACATTCAAGAGCATATAAAGGGTGGCAAAAATGTACGAAAAATATAAAAATTTTCTGAAGGATCAAAATGGTTTTGCAATTTAAAATAAAAGGAGCCATAAGCTCAAACATCCACAGAAAGCAGATAAAACACAATTTTAAAGCAGAACAACCCAAGTATATACACAGAACGTAACTGTCAACACAAAAGATATGCACCTCACGCCACCACAAATAAAAGCAATTTGTCCTCAAATGCAATAAACCATAGAATCCAAAAGAGTAAAATAAAGAAAGACAGAGAGGTACCTAAAAAGGGGATCCTGGCTAATTGGTCGCTCCATCTGTTTTGGGATTTAGTGCCCGGAGTGACCTCCAGAAGGACAAGCTCCACTGGATCCAACAATAGGTGCTAAGGAAACCTGCATAGTAGCATCTATCATGATTGCTTCCATCTCATTCAAGTCTTCATCTGCAGCTCCCTCAGTGTCTTCATGCATCTCTTCATTAGTCTCTGCTTCTGAATTAGAGTTGGCTATTTTCTTCGCACTATCCCCATGTCCAGTGGTTACCTAAGGCATCTTAGGCATGTCTGGAAGCTCCACTATTCCAAAGACCATGGACAGATCGGTGGACTTCAAGTGGTCTACATCTTTTCACAGTTAAGCAATGGCAGCTTTTAAAGTCGTCACCTTCTCTGTGGACCCTTGGTTTTGCTCACACACCGCTATCCTAGCCGCTAAGGCATCAATAGTGGTGCTCAGAAGTGTCACAACATCAGTTAGGGCCGTCTAGATCATGCCTGGAACAAAGGCCTCTAAACTAGCAGCCCGACGATCAGTAGAAAGGGCCAGTTGTCCTATCCGGATTATGAAAGCTTGGGTGAGTGGAAGCCAGGAAGAAGCAACAATAGTAGTGGGTCTTGGCAATCATGCAACAGCAGAAGAACCTGGAGTATCAGCAGGAGTAACAGTGGCAATAGATATACCTGAAGGCCGAGGGGCCGGAGTGGGCAGAGGTGCCTCTGCAGGCGATGATTTTGTGTTTACTAACTCCACTGATACTGCCTTTTTCCTTTCTGATTGATCCTTGAAGTATTCAGCTTCAATACTCTGGATATCAGTATAGGCTATGGGTATCACTTCCACATCCTTCTTGGCATCTTGAGGCACTCGGGCTCGTTTGCATAATTTTGTGATCAATATTGGGAATGGAAGTGAGGTTCGGCTCTGTCTTGCACGCATGAGTATCTCTGAAGCAGTGATTATACCTAAGTTTATCTGAGTTTCCTCTATGATGCAACCCAAGCAAGCTGCCTTGGCAAGGCAAAGTATCAACTCATTTTGTGATGGCATAATTGTGCTGCTGATAAAACCGAACAAAAACCTTGCGGCTATGTTTCGTTCTTTACAATCAGAGCTCCTTCCGCTGACCACTTTTGAGTCTCATCTAAAATTAGTGGGGCTAACCACTTTTTCATCTCATCCAGCTTCTTTGATCTGATCAAGTACTGGCAGGGATCCCCAATATTCTTGGGCATGCCCAAGACTGGGTTGATTTCCTCACTGTCATACTTCACCTTCCTGCCTCTGACAACCACATAGTCAACTTCTTTGAAGGCTGTTGCTAGCTACTTTTGCTAGGGTATTAGTGCACTGTATGCACTGTAGAACTCTCTTACCCAATTTGAAATATAAGGGCCATAGGGTTTGGTGAAGATTTCGAACTTGTGGTATCTCAAACACTACATTATCTCTAGGTGCCTGTCTATAACCCCGTCTATAGACAGATGTTTTTCCTCCAATATTTTCCTCAGCCTTTACTCAATTCATTGATTTAGGTGGAGGACCTTGTACTGGAGATGTTGATATCATTGCCTGCTCTGGAACTGGAGGTGTAGTAGTGGTAGGCTGGGGAGTCCTGGCCTGGATGGATCATTTAGCTTCTTAGTTCGCCGCTCAGCCCTCTGTGTTGTTAACAAATCATCCTCGTCAGAACACACACCTTCGCTTTCAAATTGGTTAGGGTCATTTCTGTAAAAGCCATTACTGCCAGTGCTTGCAACTGATAACTTAAGGGTCTTGTGTTTGCCCTTGCCTTTATCACCAGTTGTCGAAAGTTTAGCAACCTTTCTTCTAAATGTATCTACATCCTCATTGATTTTAATCCCTTTTGTTTTACCTTGGGGTGGCCTACTTCTTCCTGCAACTTTAGATCTAGCCATTTCTGCAAAGCATTCAAAAGAAGTTAAAACAACTAAATCAAATTTAGAGGAGCATAATTCCAGAGAAATTCACCGAATAGATCGGCGAGTCGCGAAGTTGCTTTGGCGAGTTTGATTTTATCCACCAAAAGTTACAGAACCCTTATCACAAGTAGCATGAAATTAAAGGCATGATGGGGTCACTTGGCGAACCACCCAGTGATTCAGCGAGCTCGCCTCAGCATGCTGAACAGTCTAAATTTATCAGAAAGGCACAACACACGACATTTGATAAAATTACTTTCAATGAGAGTATAAATATAACAATTAAAGGTAGGGTTTGGAGAACCAACCTTTTAGGCAGATTAAGTCAAAACTGTGATGCTAGGCAGTAGGTTAGTACAGATCCAAGCACTATTAAAGCAGCTAGAATACTTACGAGGTGCGAAAATTCTGAAAATACTAAGTAGGTGCAATTTTGCAAAAATCGACAATGAGAGAATATGAAAAAGGTTGTAAGTCAAGACACGTGGCTTTATAAAAACCATACAAATCTCACCTATTCGGCGACATTAGTTGAATTTGCTTCGCTACTCGGCAATCCGCCGAGTGTTTATCTACCTCACCGAGTTTTATAGGACCCTTAGTCAAGGTAAGGATCCAAAAAGCGGTCTTTGTCGGGGTCTCGATCTAGTCGGCGATTCGCAAATTGAACTTGTATAACTCATCCTGTACTTTTTACAAACTTTTCTTGCCCAATATTGCAAAATCAAAACACCTTTATTTCAAAATAACATAATTAAAGCAGTTAAGGGTTTTGGGTTTCCTCCCAAACAGCGTCATAGTTAACGTCATGGCACGACGCGGGTTAACACCTAAACTTCACTTTTGGGGTTAGGCAAAACATCATTTGGCAACCCCTTGCTTCTTGTCTGATGGAGATGAGGCATCACATGAATCCAAGAGAGTTTCAATTAGTTGGATAGATCTAGAATGAGAACTGCTCATCTGATTTAGCACTGCTACATTTTCTCTAATCTCCTCTAACACTCTATCTTGATCATTTAGCTTTTTGAGAATGGTTAATAACATATCTTTGATACGTCTATTTTCAATGTCCATAAGTCTTCCTTGCTCTATAGGTAGTATACATTTGCTCTTCTCTTTGGACATCATCTCCAGTTCCTCAACCTTTTGGGTCAAGTTATCCATCTGACCCAGCAAAACGATCAATTGCTGGTCCTTCTCAGTATCCTTGATGGTGTTAGCCAAAAGGTCAAGGAATTTGGCTGCAGTCTCATAGGAGTATCTCTCGAAACCACAACCATTCAATGGGATTTGAAATGCCAAGGCTTGAAGACCTCTGGGACATAGAACAAGGTCACCTGGGATAAATTGATCAATTAATCCTCTGTTGTCGGGATTTAGACTCCTATAAAAGCATTCCAGTAGAACTAGATCGGGGATCTCATGCGTTGGGCATTGTGTCAATAGTGTTTTAAACCTCAGCCACGACTCATGAAAAAGTTCTCCATATAGATGCTTGAAGGTTAGGATGCGATCCCTTAAACTCTCACTTCTACTAAGAGGTGCTCCATTGGTTCACCATCTCCATCATGTATACTCATTATTCTGTCTCAACAAACAAACAAGCTAGACAAAACTAAGAGTTAAGTAAGTAAACTACAATTAAGAAGAACATAATTTCTATTAATCTAAGAATCCTCAAGTAACACCACTCCCCGACAGTGACGCCACTTTGATGTTTGTGTAATCAATGACACAACTTCCGATGCAAGTGTCTACGATCGTGCAATAGTATAATAATCCAACCAACGGTTGGGGTAGAGTCACAAGGAAGTGGTTTCGAGAATTAGTAGAAAAATAAAATTCAGTTCTAAGTAGTTGTAGCTAAAAACATTGTAAATTAAAAGGGGACACAAAAGTGTCAAATATCTATTTGGGGGTTTTGTCAAAATATAGCAAAAACAGTAGAAATAACAAAGAAATCTATTAATGAGAGGGGAGTCTTGGGATGTAACTGGAATACGAGTTAATCTAAATTATTGGGTAGATGCTTTCGCTAGAAATTTTGTAGAATAAATTCTCTCTTAAGCAACTTACCCCATTTTAAATGGGTTCCTCTCAAACACCCACTTACCGCAGAAGACCAGCATACGCCTTACCCCACTCACTCTCTCGAGCTGAGTGTTAGGATATGGGACTAGGGTTCACTCTCTCGAGCTGAACCTCATGTCGACCCACTCCTTAGGCCATCAATCTAGTAGTCTTGGTTTTGCAACCCCTCTCTCGAGCAACCCGAAAATACATAAATAAACTTGTATTTACAACTACAAATATTTGTTAAATTCAACCACAACTACTAGATGAAATCACCATTAAACTACATCTAATCTATCAGCAAGCAAGACCTAACAACAATCTTAACCCATATTTGCTAAATCACACCCTAAGAATTGGGGTTTTTAGCCACATATCAAGCGATAGAAATTTATACCTAATGGATATGAAGATTTAAGTCTTGTTATAGGCCAAGAATAAAGAATCCAAGAGACCCAAGTCCAAATCCTTGGAGATGAAACCCTCTTCTTCTTCATGTTTTCAAAATCCTCTCAAACTCAGCGCAAAAATAAAAAGTACTAAAATTATATTAATTGGTTCACACCTAAAATCTCTTATTATACTAAAACTCTCTATAAGTATTTATAGTTTTAAGGAAATCTTTGCTGCAGCTGACCATTTGGCGACATTAGTCAGAAATGTTGATCAACTAGGCAATTTACCCCTTGATGTAGTTCATCGCTGTCTTGCACCATCCTTTAGAATCGTCGTGCTCTGGGTCATTGGGCGACATAGTACTGCCTCACGGAATATCTCTGCGATGCACCGACTGCTCCCCTTTTTCGCCGACTTGATCCTTTCCTTCAGTGCTCAGCACACTGGAACAAAAGACGAAGTGAGACCCTTCAGCGACTCGCCAAGTGGACTCAGCGATCCTCAGGCCTTTATTTTCTTCATTCTTTTCAACCTTTTCGTTCCTTTTTACGAAGTAGTGTCCATTCTCTCCTTCAATCTTCAAATACTTGAAACTTAAGGGTTTTCATCATATATTAAGATAAAATAAGCATTTGAGGACACAATTTCTATTGAAATATAGCCCTAAATAAGTCCAATTTGTGGAAGCATCAACTCCACACTTTCTAGCTAGCATGCAATGTTCATCACAAGAGACTCATTCGATAATCGGCTAGTCACAACGAGATGCTAAAAGTTTACACATTGCCTATGTAGCTTTGTTTCCTCATCATGGCCACACATTTTTTTTTCGATTAAAAGCACTATTAAAGTCATCGGTATTGCCCACAATCGACACTCAAATTTTTACAAGAACAGCCATACAATCACACATGCAAGAGGTGGCAAAATTTTAAAATTTGGGTAAAAAGCATTTTCTATCAAAAACAATGGGCCACAACATAATTTAACAACCATGATGTATATAAAAACCAATAAGCTTCAATATTCACATCACAAAAACACAATATTCACAAAATAGCCCACAAAAGAGGTATAGGTATGATAATACCTCACCCCACCAACAAAATATGCAGTTGTCCTCAAATGCAACTAAATATACAAATAGTCAGAAAAGTAAGAGAGAAGGAGGGGAAAGGTTATCCTGCCAGGCTAAGCCTGGGTGAAGTCTGCATGTCTGTCATTCCATCTGTTTGGGCATCAGTGCCCAGTGTCTCAGCATTCTTGGCTCTGCTAGAGCCCACCATCAAAGTATCTCTAGGAGAGGCCTATCTAGCTATCTCTTACATGGCACCCTCTAAGTCAGCCAAGTCCTGATAAATAGCTTCCTCTTGACCACCAAGTTGCTCTTCATCTGTCTCAGCTTCTAACTCAGCTGCAACATCATCAACTCTCACCTCATCCCTAGTCGTAGTAGTCGAAAGCACATTTGAACAAGCTGGAATATCTGAGTTGTGGACATTTGGTATGTCCACGGTACCAAAGAGCATGGAGAGGTTGATGGACTTCAGCTCGTCCACATCCTTTTGGAGTCCCTCAAGATTGGCCTTCAAGGCCGTCACCTTAGTATCAACTCCCCATCCTCTCTCACACACCTCAACTCTCATTGTATGGGCATTAATTGAAGCTCTGAGAGGTGTCAAAGCAATAACAATAGCTCTCTCAATCATCTGAAAAACCTCGGCCTCTAGCCGGGAGGCATGCATATCGGTAGATTGGATGATTAGAGGCTGAAAGGTAAAAAAAACAGCAGATCTAGGGGGCAGGGGAGCATCAGAAGTATCCACAGTGCCAAAAGGAGAGGAGATAGATGTACCTGAAGGCCCAAATGCCGGAGTAGGCATGTGTGCCTCCGCAGGTATTGTATCAATGTCAACCTCCAGAGATATGTCCACCGGAGCTTCCCTCTTTCTGTCTGCCTCGTCTCTCATAAACTTGGCCTCTCTACGCCAGATGTCGATAGAAGATATAGGTGTGACCTCGACATTCCTCTTCTTGTCTCATGGAACTCAAGCCCGTCGACACAACTCTATGAGCAACACCAAAAATAGAAGAGACATTTGGCGCTACTTGGCCCTCATGGCCATCTCTTGCACAATGATCTAGCCAAAATTAAGCTGCTTCCAAGAAATTATACTCCCAGGGCAGGCCGCCTTTAGGTGGTGGAGGATAGACTCATTCTGGGATGGCATTATCGTGTTGCTAATAAATCCAAACCAATATCTAGCTATGACATTTAGGTCATTCTTTTCTATCAATGCATAGGCCTCAATCCACCTCAGGGTGATGTCTGATATAAGGGGGCCAACCAACCCTTTAACTCATCTAGAGTCTTTGTCATTATCATGCTCTTGTATTCATGTACAAAGTGGGAGGCACGATCGAATACAACGTTTATTTCATCACTATTGCATTTCACCTTCTTTCCTCGGACCATCTCAAAGTCAACTGCTTGAAGGCAATAGCCTTCTTGTTCCCCTAAGGCACCAATTCACTATACGCTGAGTAGAATTCTTAGACCCAAGTAGGAATGTATAGGCCACGTGGCTTGGTGAATACCTCTAATCTGTGGAACCTGAGAGTGTCCCACACTGCTGGATACTTGTCCACCACACCATCTATGGACAATCTCTTCTCTTCTAGTATGATCCTCAGTCCCTCGGCCTTTAACATGTTGAGAGACCGGGGAAAGGGACCCTATATTGGTGGCACCGAGGCCACAGTCTATGTGGAGCTGCAGCTGGAGAGGGAAGAGTAGTTTGAGGCACCAGGATCCTAGACGGATCATCCATCACCTTGGAGTGAAGCTCTGCTCTTCGAGCTTATAGTAGCTAGTCATCCTCAAACTCAGAGATGGAAGCATGTTGAGAATCCCCCTCGTTATCTGATGAGGGGACGTTAGTCTCGTAGACTCCCTCACTATCGAAGGTTTACTCTCGTGTCTCAGCCATGGGCTCCTTGCCTTTGCCTTTGCCTTTTCCTCCCTTGATAGGGACTTTCTCAGCCTTTGCTCTGGATGCAGCTACACCTTCATCAATAACCACTCTATGCGCCCGCTTACGGGGCGGCATACCAATCATGTTGGTCCTATCCATTCCTGCAAAAAATGTAGAAAGACATTACAAAAATTCTAGAAAAGTGCAGAAAATAAGTTGCAGAAAAAATTACCGAACCGTTCGGCGAGTTGCAAAGTCACTTTGGCGAGCCCAATCGGGCTCGCTGAAAGTTCCAGCACAAAAATTTCAAAAACTCAAAGCTGGTCGGTGATGTCTAGGGCCTTTCAGCGGATCACCGACACCAATCAGCGTACTAGAAGTAGACCGCCAAAAGTTATAGTGTATTTTAAAGCATTAGGGGTGTAGAAGGGCGATCAATAAGGACCTTCGGTAAGTTGTTGAGTGAACTCGGCGAGCACATGCATATCGGTGAAATTTATAGACCACAAACTCAACAATTCAAGAAATTAAGGGCAATCTAGGGGACTTAGGCAAACCGCCGAACCAATCGGTAAGCTCGACCCAGCTGGCCAAATGGCCTTTTATGCCAGTTCTTTACCCCTTTCTTCAAAATTCAACCCGTAGCCCACAAAAAATAAATTAAACACAAACATTATGAAATTAAAGCAAGACCCATACTACCCATGCACTTGGAGTACTCAGACTTCCCCCAAATTGGCAAAAATTGGCCACTTGATATCTTTTTCCCTTAAGAATGACGTAAACAGCTCTATCATTGGGCAAAATACGATATTTAGCACAATCCCGGGTTACCAAATTTCACCCTGCTAGACCCAACACATATTTAGCACAACCCATCAATTTAAACACAATTTCAACAAGCAAAGGCATGCAAATCAATCATATAAGAGCAATTAGGCATGAATTTGTTTCATTTTGGGCATTCCAACAACTAAACAATGATAACCAACAACAATCAACAACAAATTACCACTATCATTCGAGTTCAACCACATATTAAGTTTGTGGTTCAGAAAAATAAACCTTTTATGCCGAAATGATATTTTGTAACGCTATGCGGCAAAGTGAAATCCAAATTCCATCCCCGAACAAAGAATCCAAATGGTACGAGAGTAAAAATGCAAAAATAACAAAAGATCTAATATAGGGTGTGAGAGTACGGAAGTTAAAAATGGGAAAAGATGAAGGATTTTGAAATTTTAAACTATTTGGTCTTTAAAACCTTTTAGTTTGCACTCCCTTTGGTGATATAAGTCGAGCCTACCGATCTACTTGATGACGCGCCGAGTGTTATTTTGGCTCACCAAGTTTTACGGAACTTCCAGCAATTTGGGGGTTCAAATGGCGGATAAAGTCGGGCTCGCCGACCTGTTCGGCTAATCGTCGATAAAGTTTTTGGCTCACCAAGTTACCCATTTTCCAACACTTTTCACTTTTCAACTTGCACAATCAACACCCATTATTCAAAAACAAAATTTAAAACATTAGAAACTTGGGTTACCTCCCAAGAGGTGCCTTATTTAATGTCGTGGCACGACGGAAATACCGATTCAATCATCATTCTTTAGGTTGGACAAGGTATCACTTGGAAGGCCCCCTTTTGGCTTTGAGTTTAGATGCAATGAGAGCTGCCCCATTTGAGTTTCCAACTACTTGATAGAGAATTAATGAGAAGTCATTGTCTGATTAAGAGTTGAAATGTCCTCCTTCATCTTTCTTAACACTACATTCAACCTTGTTGAAAATGCGGGAGAGCATGTCTTCTGTTTGGACATCTGAGTCAGGCCTTGGTTCTTTAGGCTTTTTGCGCTCATGAGGTGGGACGTACCAATCCTTGTCACCCTCTCTTTCCTTCCAAGCAGTGTTGCGATCACTCCATTCTCTGTCACGATCTCTCCATCCATCATCTCTGTTCTAACCTGGATTTCCACCTGGCCTTTGTTAGTTTTGACAAAAACGTCCACCTTGATTTGCAAGGAAATTCACTTCCTCATTGTACAATGCTTCAAATTGTGCCTTATCGGTATTTACTCTACCAACACCCACAACATTCACACTCTTCATCCCACTACCCATCACATTTTTTTGACAATATGTCTAGATGGTTCATCATCTTTGCCATGCTTTGGTCTCTCTTGATCCTTCTTGATATGCTCTTTTGTCATTCTAAAGGTGAGAGGAGACACTTGGTCTTCATGAGTGTACCAAGCTCTATTGATTTTAGTCATGCGATCAAGGAATTGAGATGCGACATCCCAAGATTGTTGCATTATACCTTCGGGAACAAGTTCATCAGCAACTCCTTTGTTCACTGAGTCAAGGCTTCTGTAAAAAGATTGCAACAAGACATCATGTGGTAGCCCTTGGGTTGGGCACTAATGTAAAAGCTTTTGAAACCTCAGCCACGTTTCATGGATTGGTTTGCCTTCAAAGCGTTTGTACCCTTGAATGATATCTCTTAACGTCATCATCTTTGATGGGGGGAAAGGAAGGCTGTGGTCAACTCATCCCAAGTGGTAATAGAGTTTCTCGGAAGATCAGCAAAACACTTTGTGGCTTCTCCTATCAGTGAGAATGGAAATTATCGAAGACGGACCGATTCTTGAGATATATTCTTAAATGAGAATGCTCCACAAACGTCAACAAAATTTTGAATGTGCTCATGGGGACCCTCATGAGCAAGCCCTCCAAGCAATCCCTTCAATTGTAGGAGTTGAAGCATTGTGCTAGTAATGTGAAAAACAACGTTCCCTTCAATTGGTGGTAGAAGTATGGGGGCAACACCACCTTGTTAGATTGGCTCATTGACATCATTCAAGTTCCCTATATCGTCTTGGTGGCCAACTTGGCTACCATTGCTTCCGTTTACACTCATTTCGTCTTCTGTTCAACACAACCAACACAACGACAAACAACATAAGTCAATTCAACTATAAGACAAAAAGAACACAATTCAAACATCAATAATAGAATTTCAAACAACACCACTCCCCAGTAGTGGCGCCATTTTGATTAACATTTCAAGTACACCTCATCCAATTTTAAGTGTAAACGATCGCTAAGCAGTATAAAACCCAACAAAGAGTTGGGGTCGAACCCACAAGGAGTGGTACGTGTCGAAAATTCAGTTATGAAGTAGTAAATGTGATTTATTTGGTTATAGGAATATATATTATTAGAAGCAAGTAAATAAATCTAAAGGGTGACAACGAATGTCTTATAGGGGGCTTAGATGATTAATTATCAGCTACAACGCAAGTAAAACAGAGAAAATAACAAGTTAGAGAGGAATTCTCTGGATGTGATCGATTATAGGCAAATTTCACCATATGGGTAATTGAATTTACTAACAGATAGCTAAATATCAATAGGTAGGCTAGACCATAAGAGTGATAATTTTTTCTCAAACAATTATCACGAATCAAGTGATTTCTTTCAAACATCAAAAAGCTAAGCAAATAAGAATAGCACACACATTAATTTATCCACTCTCTCAAGCTAGATGGGTAGAATTAGATTTAGAGCTTACTCTTTCGAGCCAAACCTATATCAACCCAATAACTACAATAATCAACCGAAAGCTTTGGTTCTAAAACTTCTTTCTCAAGCAACCCCATAACTCTATACTAGAATTGCATTTGCAACTACAATTCATAGGTTATAACACAGCTAACCATTAAGCCCACATCAATTAAGCATTAAAATCAATAAATAACAATACCCATAAGCTAATTCATCCTATAATCACATGATCACACCCCAAGAATTGGGGTTTTAGCTAGACATCACAAAAAGGTAAAAACCATTACCAACTCGATTGGCCATCAGCTGGGTATAGTCTTCAAGCTTTTACAATGTTCTAAAATCATCAAATTCCAAGCACCTAATTGCAATCCTCGAAATTACAATGAAAACTAGAACAATTTCGTAGGAAATTCTAAAACTAAGCATTGGAATCAGAATTGTCTGGGGAACTGCCTCAAGTTCTTTTGAAAATCCAATATATAGTCACTTGCATTTTGGCCTAAAAGTCCTCTCGCGGTATAAGTTGCGACTCACTGAGTTGGTCGGTGATCCGCCTTTTGTTCTCCTTCATTGCCATTTGGCATTCATTTTCAGCTTTTCAAGTCTTGTAACTTTAAGCGATCCAAATTGCTATTGCAGAACTAACAACAATCCATTGATTGCCCAATTCTGTCGCTAACTTGGTTTTGTTTTCAGGATTGGCACGCTAGAACTTTCGGTGGGCTGAAGAGCCACTCGGCGGTTCGCTGAGTGGTCGTGGCGATCACCAGGATCTCTTTTCCTTCACTTCTTCAGCTTGTCACCTTGCCTTGCTCCTTAGCCTATAATGCTGCAAATCAACACTTTAACATCAGTTTAGAGCATAATTTAGGCATTTGAGGACACTTATGCTATCAAAACAAAGCCTAAATGAGTTGAAATCTCAAACTCATCCGGGATGTACTATACTCCGATAAGGTATAAGACAGTTTTGGTAGCATGAGTGAGACGATGTATCATCAAGTAGCTCATAGTGATGGTTGTCAATTAGAGAATCTCCCAACTAAGAGTAAAGAGTTTATTATTATATTTTTATATATATATGAGTTATTATATGTTGTTCTAAAAGATTTATATACATTGAATCTTTTATTGTTGCTTCCATGATGAGTTGAGTTGAGTTGAGGTGAGTATGTTTTTGTTTGTAGTTTGAGGAGGTTCGGTTAAAGTGTAATGGGTATTCGTTATCTAGCTAGATGTCTTAATTTATTGGTTTCTTGGTGGGTACCATGTTGTTGGTACTTACCCCCTATTTCTACAATTGTGTAGGTTCTGAGCCCAAACCTATGTGATCTTCTTCTTCTCATAATAGTCGAGGCTCGTGGAAGGATTTGAGAGGTAGCTGCTGGAGGCCCTCTTTTCCTTTTCTTTATGCTTTGCTCTAATTGAGAAACAAAGACTGAGACTTGTATTTATTTTTAAATTAGGTATTTCCATTAGTGGATTGTACACATGACATCCGGTTTTTGGGGTATTATTTAGAATGAAAAAGTTTTTTGCCTTTGTCTAGTTCTTCCTTTATATTCCCGCATTTCTTTCATATTATTTCGGTTGAGGCTGGCTTGTCTTTGTGGGAAAAGAAAAGTGTCATTACACTTGTTGTTAGGTCGTGACAAATGGTATTAGAGCCCTAAGTTCATAGGTCTCATGTGTGTACAAGCCAAGTCTAAGTAGAGTCCTGAGGATCGATACGGAGACTATTTTACTTATCTTCAAGAGGATACGAAGATTTTTACAAAACATCCTTTTATTCATCCTTTCTTACCGTGCATGGTTACATTTGATAGTGCAGAGTTTTCATGTGTTGTATTGGCAGATGTTGATGAACAGAGCTTGTTTTTCCAATGGTAGAGGGGAGGAAGTCCCTGAGGCTATTTTTTAGACTCCAGCTAGGGTAAAGATATGACGCAAGCTAGAGGCTCTGCTCATGGAGTAGCACTACCTAGAGGTTGTGCCCGTTGAGTGGCACCTACCAGAGGTCAAGCTAGAGAGACTTCTCCTTAGCCACATGTTGAGGTTGTTGAGGTTGTTGAGGACCAGGTTCCTCCCGATTTTGGAGCTCTTCTATTTCAGGAGACTTTGTTGAGGATTTTATATGTGTTAGAGAACCTCTCTCAGGGTAGTGTGATAGGTACGCCACAGGGTGCTCAGAAATGAGGGTAGGGGCATAAACCCTAGATCAGCAGCAGACTCTGGGTATTTATTTTCAAGTTGCCCTGCCACCAGTGGTTCCTGCACCGACTGTTGGTGCACAGATTGCTCCGAGGTTATACTGATAGTGGTTGATCATCAGTGTTATGAGAGGTTTTGGAAGACGAAACCACCCAGTTTAAGGGTTGTAAGAGCAATGATGCTCATGAGATCCTAAATTTGTTCTAGAGATGCTTGAGATTGTAGGTATGGTAGATGCTCATAGTGCATGGTTTGTTGAACTTCAGCTTCATGGTCATTTGTTGAACTTCAGCTTCATGGTCGCGCCAGAGAGTGGTGGAAGATTTTGCGAGGTCTAGACTAGTTGGATCTCCTCCAACATAGTAGGTGTGTTCTCTAGTGCTTTCAGGACCGGTTCATTCCTTGGAGCAGAGAGAGGAGAGTCGTCTTAAGTTTAAGAGCTTGACTCAGGGCAATATGTCTGGGATCGAGTATGAGGCTCGTCTCCGTGTTCTCTCTAGGAATGTTATGACTATTTTTTTGAATAAGGCAAAGAGTGTCAACAAGTTTGTGAGAGTATTTACTTTATCTATCTGATCTTATGTGTTTAAGGCAGCCAGAGAGGGGGCTTCCTTCCAGTCCATTGTGAGTATCGCCAAAAAGGCAAAGTTAATGGTTTTAGAGGAGTTTGGTGAGCCCAAGACAGCTCATTCTTCCGATCAATTTTTTGGTGCCTTATCCGGAGGTAGAGGTTTGCATAGAGTTGGTAGTTTCTTTTAGTTCCATGGACAAGTTCATGCTTCTATGCCAGCAGTTTAGAGTGGGTATCCAGCTAGAGGATCTTATGGTTCTGGCTGAGGTGTCCGTGGTAATTCGTCTAGTTTGTAGCAGTAGTTATATATGTCGAGATCTTGATTTACATGTGGGAATCAAGGTCATATGATGCAATATTTTCATCTACATACTCATTCAGGACCTCAACGTTCTTATTCAACTGCCCCAGCTAGGGATTCAGTGCATGCGGCTAGGGGTCGAGGCAGAATTTAGTCTGGTAGAGGTGGAAAGACTTTTGGTAGTGGAACTCCAGCTCCATAGGGTGGTGGTAGAGGTTCTACTTAGACTACAGGTGGTCGTGAGGGCTAGTGTTATGCTATTCCAAGGATGCCAGAGGATGAGATTTTTTATGCTATGATCACAGGTATCGTCCCAGTTTGCCATCAACATGCATTTGTATTATTTTATTCGAGATATACATTATTGTATGTGTTGCTACTGGGTTTGATATGTTGACTGATTGCATGTCTGTGCCAATTCATGTTACTACACTAGTGAGTAAATCCTTAGTGGTGGATCGAGTGTATCAATCTTGTCTTGTTCCTTTTGTCGGATATGATACTTAGGTAGATTTGATCATTTTACGGATGGTAGACTTTGAAATTATCTTGGGCATGGATTAACTTTCTCCACCTTATGCTATTCTTAACCGTAATGCTTATACTATGACCTTAGCGATGTCGGCCATCCCGAGAATCGAGTGGACGGGTCTACTGTTTCTTACCCTAGCAAAGTTATCTTCTTCATTTGAGCTTAGATATTTGTTGATAGAGGGTATTTATCCTACTTGAATTTCATTTGAGATACTAGTGTTGAGCCATCTCCCAAGGATTTTGTGCCCGTGGCTTGAGAGTTTATGGATGTGTTTCCTGCTAATCTCCAAGTGTTCCTCCAGATAGGGATATTATTTTTTCTATTGACTTGTAGTCGGGCACAAGCCCATTTCTATTCCTCATTATCGTATGACTCCAATTGAGTTGAATGAATTGAAGGACCAATTGGAGGATTTGTTAATCAAGGGGTTTATTCACCTTAGTGTTTCCCCATGGGGTGCTCTTGTGTTGTTTGTGAGGAAGAAGGATGGATCCATGAGGATGTGCATTGATTATCGATAGGTCAAATGAATGACCATAAAAAACAAGTATCATATTCCTTATATTAATGATTTGTTTGGCTAGCTTTAGGGTGCATCTCTATTTTCTAAGATTGACTTGAGGTCTGGTTATCAACTGAAGATTAGGGCATTAGATATCCCTAAGATATCTACTTGTTATAGGCAGTATGAGTTTCTTGTGATGTCTTTCGGTTTGACTAATGCCCCGCAGCATTCATGGAGTTGATTAATGGGGTGTTCCGATCTATTATGGATTCCTTTGTGATAGTGTTCAGTGAAGACATCTTGGTGTACTCTAATAAAAAAAAGGATCAGGATCAATATTTAAGGATTGTACTACGATATTGAGAGAAGAGAAGCTTTTTGTTATGTTTTCAAAGTGTGAGTTTTGGTTTGATTCTGTGGTATTTTTGGGACACGTGTTTTCCAAGGAAAGTATTCAGGTAAATCTAGCCAATATTGAGGCAGTGACGGGTTGGACTAGGCCTACATCGATTACTAAGATGCAAAATTTTATAGGACTTGTGGTCTATTATCGTTGATTTGTTCAAAACTTATCTACCATTGCATCTACTTTGACTAGATTGACTCGGTAGAGTGTGAGTTTCGAGTGGTTTGATGAGTGTGAGGAGAGCTTTCAAAAGCTCAACACCTTGTTGACATCGGCTCCTATTTTAACTTAACTCGAGGAAGGCGTGGACTTCACCATGTGTTGTGATGCTTTCAGAGTTGGATTAGGTGGTGTTCTTATGCACAAAGGCAAGGTGATTGCCTATGCCTCTAGACAGTTGAAGACTCATGAGAATTCACCTTACCCATGATTTGGAGTTAGCAACCATAGTGTTTGTGCTTAAGGAGACATTATCTGTATGGGATTCATTGTAGATCTTCATGGACCATTGGAGTCTTCAGTATATTTTGAGTTAGAGAGATCCGAACTTGAGGCAGCACTTATGGCTTGAGCTACCGAAGGACTATGAGATCACCATCTTGTATCATCTAGGGAAGGCCAATGTGGTGGCCGATACTTTGAGTAGGAAGAATTCTAGCATGGGAAGTTTTGTCGCTATTAGTGTGGAGGAGATACCATTGGCTAGAGATGTTCATAGATTAGCCAACATTCTCGTTTGGTTATAGATTCGTGAGGAGACGTGTGGTTGTTGCTTTTATTGAGGCTCTCTCTTCCTTAGTTGAGTAGATTCATCAGTGCCAGTTTGATGACGAGAAACTATATTTCATTCGAGACAAGGTGATGCGAGGGGAAGCAGAGGAGGATGTCCTTGATTTTGATGGAGTCTTACGGATTGGAGACAGGATTTGTGTGTCCACGGTAGGTGAGTTGATTAGACTAATTCTTGAAAAGGCTCATTATTCTCGATATTCCACCCATCCAGGTGCGGTGAAGATGTATCATGACCTAATCCAACACTATTGGTGGTGTGGTATAAAGAGGGATATTGCAAAAAAAAAAAAAAATTGAGGTGCTTAAAGTGTCATTAAGTTAAGTGTGAGCACTACTGGCCCGGAGGTATATCTTAGAGGATACATATTCCTACTTGGAAATGGGAGCAAATTACTAAGGAATTTTTTGTGGGACTACCTACCAATGTGGGTTTTTATGTCTATATTTGGGTGGTTGTTGATAGGTTAACCAAGTTCACCCATTTAATTCCGATTCAGGTGAAGTATACGGCGGAGAAATTAGTTGAGATTTATATCAATCAAACTATGCAATTGCATGCAGTCCCAGCTTCTATTGTCTCTGATCAAGGTTTGTTGTTCACTTCCCATTTCTGGAAGGCTTTGTAGCATGGTTTGGGTACTTGGTTAGATATTAGTATAGCCTTTCATCCTCAAATGGATGGTCAGTCTGAGTGGACGATTTATGTATTGGAGGTTATGCTTCAAGCTTGTGTGATTGATTTTGATGTTATATGGCATTAGTATTTTCCCATAGTAGAGTTTTCTTACAACAACAATTATTACTCCAATATTCTGACGGCCTCTTTTGAGGCATTGTATGGCAGACGGTGTCGATCTCTGATCGAATAGTTTGATTCAACTGAGATGGATCCATTAGATACAGACTTTCTTAGAGATGCTATGGAGAAGGTTCGTATGATCCTAGGTATACTGTTGACAACCTAGAGTCAACAGAAGATTTATGCATATCAGAGAGTTTGAGCCCTAGTATTCATAGTTGGTGATCATGTTTGGATCCAAGTGTCACCCATGAAGGGTGTAATTAGGTTGGGCAAGCTTAGCCTTAGATTCACTGGACCCTTTGAGATTTTAAGTCATATGGGAGAGGTGGCTTATAAGTTGTCCTTGCCATCTAGTTTATCAGTTTCATCATGTGTTTCATGTCTCAGTGCTTTGGAAGCACGTGTTAGATGAGTCATGTGTACTTTCTCTTGATTCAATTCAGTTGGGTCCAAACGTATGCCTATCGCCATTTTTGATAAAAAGGTTTGAAAAGTTAGGACCAAAGAGATTACTTCAGCACAAGTGAAGTGGAAGCATCGGTCAGTCGGTGAGGCAACTTGGGAGAAAGAGTCTGATATATGTGCCAGATATCCTTAGTTTTTCAAACATCCAGGTACTTTCTTTTGCTTTATGTTCAAAGAGGAACATAGTTTTTAGTGTTGGATAGTGAAATGACCCGGTCAGTCATTTTATAAAAGTTTTGTCAATTTACCATTTTACCTTGATGTTTGCGTAATCAAGACACAACTTCTTATGCAAGTGCCTACGATCGTACAATAGTTTAGTAACCCAACCAAGGGTTGAGATCATTCCCAAGAGAGTGGTTTTGAGAATTAATAGAAAAATATAACTTAGTTCTAACTAGTCGTAGCTAAAGACATTAACGAGTAAAACATTGTAAATTAAAGGGGGACACAATAGTGTCAATTAACAATGGGGGGTTTTGCCATAAGTAAGGCAAAAACACCGAAATAAACAAGGGTTTCTAAGTAATGAGAGGGGATCCTTAGGATGTGACAGGAATATGGGTTAAGCTAGATTATTTGATACATGCTTTCGATAGAAGATTCATAGAGTAATTGTGACTAGGATAGACTTTAAGTGGGATAAGCTCTCTCTCGGGCAACTTACCCCATTTCAAATGCGTTCCTCTCGGACATCCACTTGCCGCGTGAAGACCAACCTACCCCTTAACCCACTCACTCTCTCAAGCTGAGTGTGTGGACATGGGACTAGGGTTTACTCACTCGAGCTGAACCTCATGTCGACCCACTCACATTGGCCATCAATTTAGTGGTCTTAGTTTTACGACCTCTCTATCGAGCAGGCCGAAAACACATAAATAAACTTGTATTTGCAACTAAAAATTCATTAAATTCATCCACAGCCACTAAAAGAAATCATAATTAAACTACAATTAAACTATCAGCAAGTAAGACCCAACAATTATCTTAACCCATATTCGCTAAATCACACCCCAAGAATTGGGGTTTTTAGCCACACATCAAGAGATAGAAATTTATACCTAAATGAGTTTGCATTCAAATGGGTATGAAGATTTAAGTTTTGTACAGGCCAAGAATGAAGAATCCAAAAGACCCAAGTCTAAATCCTTGATGATGAAACTCTCTTCTTCTTCAAGTCTTCAAAACCCTCTCAAACTCAGAGCAAAAATACCAAAAAGTACTATTCTATATGAGAATTATAATAATTGTTCGACTCTTAAAACTACAACTCTAACTAGTATTTATAGTTGTCACAGATTTGTGCCACAGTGAATCATTCAGCGTCGTTAGTCGGAATCGCCGATCAACTCAGTGATTTGCCCTTTGCTGTAGTTCATCGTCGTCTTGCACCAGCCTTCAACATCGTCGTGCTCTGGGTCATTGGGCGACATGGTACTGCTTCACGAAATTTCTCAACGATGCTCCGACTGCTCCCTATCTCCACCGACTTGATCCTTTCCTTCAGGGCTCAGCACACTGGAACAAAAGGCGAAGTAAGACCCTTTGGCGACTCGCCAAGTGGACTCGGTGATCCTTAAGCCTTCATTTCTCCATTCTTCTCAGCCCTTTCATTCCTTTTTGTGACGTAATGTCCATGCTTTCCTTCAAATATCAAATACCTGAAACTTAAGGGTTTTCATCAGATATTGAGATAAAGTAAGCATTTGAGGACACAATTTCTATTAAAATATAGCCCTAAATGAGTCCAATTTGTGGACTCATCAACACCCCCAACTTAAACTTTTGCTTGTCCTCAAGCAAATTCAAGTTTAGCCATTCAAAAAGGGTGTCTCGAACAGTGCTATAGAAGACTCAATCATGAATGCACACACCAAGACTCAATTTAGCTATGCAAAGATCAAATGTGCACTCATAGATTCAAGTTGTGACTCACCAATATCAAAGAATCTCATGCTCACAATACTTGCTTCAAATGCAAATTCAAGCTCAACCATAGTGTTCAAATGCCCTCACACAAGGAATGATTCCATATTCACACAATGGTTCGCAGTTTAAAGCTTCAGAATCAGATGCAACGCTCACACTCACAAAGATGAACATAATACATGCTTTCACCCATAGGTTTTCCCATATTTTCCAATTAACATTTGTTTCAGCTCACTCAAGATCAAAAAGGTCTTTTCAAGGCTTGTAATGGGGCTGAGAGCAAAGGTTTGGTCATTTTAGGTTCAGTGACTTCTATCCTCATGAGATGTGGTATTCATAACACTTCCTTTCCTTTTCCTTCTTTATTTTTTCTAGTGCTCATAAGTCATCCCATTGTTTACTCCCATGGATTGTTTAGAAACCCTATTTCTTTTGTTCTTTATTCCACAACTTTCTTTTCCACTCTTTTTCTCAACATCATGGGTTAAGGGAGACTTTTCTTGCACTTCTTGACTTTCTCTTTTCTTTTCACCACACATTTGGCCTAAGTTGGTTATTCAACTAACTACAACTTTATGAGGATCACAGGTAATGGATTAAGAAAGGTCTAGATTTCATCAAGATTCTTCCAAAGAAAGGTAAGGCTCAAGGGGTGTTAAAAAGGCGGTTTACACACTCACAAGGTAGGTCACAAAAGAGGTATATGTCAAATTGGTTCACATTCTTAGAAGTTGTCTAAGATCATATCAAGAGATAGCATCACTTAGTTGACCGGACCAACGGGGCAAATTCTAGGATCTTTCATGCATGGTTCAAAGTAAGCTCATCATACTAGGCATTGACACTGCAGTCAAACAAGACTCTACACTTTTGCTAGTGTGCAATGATCATCACAAGAGAATCGATTTGATAAATGGCTAATCACAACAAGATACAAAGAATTCACATATTGTCTATGCAACTTCATTTGGCCTCATCGTTGCCGCTCATTCATGTTCGTTCGATTGAGAGCACTATTCAAGTCACCGGTATTAATCGGAACCGAGACTTAAATTTTCCAAAGAACAGTCACATTCAACACAAGAGGTGGCAAAAAAATTTTGGATGGTAAAAAAATCATTTTTCAATTTAAAATAGAAGGAGCCACAAGCTCAAACATCCACAGAAACAGATAAAACACAATTTTTTTTTAAAACAGAACAACCCAGATATATACACAAAATACAAACGAAAGTAGCACATAAAAGATGGGCCTCACCCCACAGCAAATAAAAGCAATTTTTCCTCAAATACAAATAACACAGAATTTGAAAGGTAAAATGAAGAAAGATGGAGAGAGAGGTAAAGAAGGGATCCTGTCTAAGTAGTCGCTCCATTTGGGCATCAGTGCCTGGAGTGACCCCACGAAGGGCCAGCTTCACTGGATCCAATAGCAGGAGCCTTTGCCAAGGAAGCCTGCACAGCAGCATCTATCATGATTTCTTCAGTCTCGACTATGTCGTCCGCTGCAGCTCCCTCAAACATCTCTTCGTCAATCTCTGCCTCTGATTCAGGATCGGCTGTATGCTTTGCTCTATCCCCATGTCTAGTGGTGGTCTGAGGCATCTCAGGCACGTCTAGAATCTCCACTGTTCCAAAGACCATGGACACATCATTGGATTTCAGGTGGTCTACATCTTTTTGCAGTTCAACAATGGCAGCTTTTAAAGCCGTCACCTCCTCGTAGACCCTTGGTTGTGCTCACACACAGCTATCATGGCCGCTAGGGCATCAATAGTAGTGCTCAGCGGTGTCACAGCGTCAGTTAGGGCAATCTAGATCATTCCTGGAACAGAGGCCTCTAGACTAGAAGCCCAACAATCAGCAAAAAGGGCCAGCTATCCCATCCGGAGTACGGAAGCCTGGGTGAGTGGAGGCCGGGGAACAGCAGCAATAGCAATGGGTTTGGGAGATCATGCAATAATGGAAAAACCTGGAGTATCAATAGGAGTAGCAGTGGGAATGGATATACCTGAAGACCAGGGGCCGGAGTGGGCGGAAGTGCCTCTGCAGGTGATGATTTTGTGTTTACTAACTCCACCGAAGTTTCCTTCTTCCTTTATGCTTGATCCTTAAGGTACTCGGTTTCAATCCTTTGGATATTAGTAGAGGCTATGGGAGTCACTTCCACATCCTCTTTGGCATCTCGAGGCACCCGAGCTCGTTTGCATAATTCTGTGATCAAGACTGGAATAAAAGTGAGGTTTGGGTCTGCCTTGCACGAATGAGTAGCTCTGAAGCAATAATTGTACCCAAGTTTATTTGAGTCTCCTATATGATACAACCCAGGCAAGCTGCTTTGGCAAGGCGAAGGATCGACTCATTCTGGACGGCATAATTGTGCTGCTGATAAAACTGAACGAGAACCTTGCAACTATGTTTAGTGCTTTCTTTTCGATCGGAACTCCTTCTACCAACCACTTTGGAGTCTCATATGAAATTAGTGGGGCTAATCACTTTTTCATCTCATCCAGCTTCTTTACTCTAATCAAGTGCTGGCAGTGATCCCCATTATTCGTAGGCATGCCCAAGACTGCTTGATTGCCTTACTATCACACGTCACCCTCATACCTCTGACAACCACATAGTCAACTTCTTTGAAGGTCGCTGCTAGCTATTTTTTCTGGGGTATTAGTGCACTGTATGCACTGTAGAACTCTCTCACCCAGTTTGGAATATCCGCGGGGCTTAGTGAAGATTTAGAACTTGTGGTACCTCAGGCACTCCATTATCTCTAGGTGCCTGTCTATAACCCCGTCTATGGATATACGTTTTTCCTCTAGAATTGTCTTTAGCCCCTCAGCCTTTACTCGATCCATTGACTTAGGCAGAGGACCCTGTACTGGAGGTGCTAATACCATTGCCTGTTCTAGAATTGGAGGTGTAGTGGTGGTAGACTAGGAGTCTTGACCCTGGATGGATCATTCAGCTTCTTAGTTCACCACTCAGCCCTCTATGTTATTAACAAATCATCCTCATCAGAACTCACACCTTCACTTTCAAATTGGTTAGGTTTATTTCTATAAAAGCCATCACTGTCAGTGCTTACATCTGATAATTCAAGGGTCTTGTCTTTTCCACCAGTTGTGGAAAGTTTAGAGACCTTGCTTCTGGATGCAGCTGCATCCTCGTTGATTGTAATCCCTTTTGTTTTACTTTGAGGTGGCCTGCTTCTTCCTGCAACTTTAGATTTAGCCATTTCTGCAAAGAGTTGGAAAGAAGCTTAAAACTACTAAATTAAATTCATTGGGACACAATTGCATAAAAACTCGCTGATCAGATCGAGGAATCGCCAAGTTGCTTTTGCGAGCTAGGCCGAGCTCGTCGATAAGAGTTAGCTCAAAAATGTTAATAAGTCGGCGATGGGAAAATCCTTTTGGCGAGTCGCTGACTTCTTTCAGCGAACAGGGTTTTATCCGTCGAAAGATACAGTGCAACAAGGTTTCAGGGGTGCAGACAAAAGGCGATCAAAGAGACTTTCGGTGAGTCGCTGAAGGCTTTCGATGTCCAAAAACTTCTCACCAAAAGTTATAGAATCCAAATCATGATTAGAATGAAATTAAAGGTGATATGCGATCATTGGGTGAACCGCCGAGCAGTTTGGTGAGCTCGACCCAGCTCTCCAAATGGACCAACGTGCCTATTTCCAACCTATCTTCTCGACTTCAATCCCGCAACCCTCGAAAAAAAATCAAAACATGCACTAGATCTTAAATCTTACAGTTTTCCTGGCCTTTGCCCAACTTAAACAGTGTGCAGAAGCACCTCATAAAATTTCATTTATGTTAAATCATTAGAACGGGATTCCAAAATTTAAAGCAGATGGGTTGGATTCGTGAATCAAAAGAGGCACTTGAATAGTCTAAGTTTATCAGAAAGGCATAGTACACGACATAGGATAAAATTACTTGCAATGAGAGTATAAATATCACAATTAAATGCAGGGTTTGGAGAACTAACCTTTTAGGCAGATTAAGTCAAGATTGTGATGCTAGGTAGCAGATTCGTACAGATCCAAGCACTACTAAATCAGATAAAATACTCACAAGATAAAAAAATTTTGAAAATACTAAGTAGGTGCGATTTTGCAAATATCAAGAATGAGAGAATATGAAAAAGGTTGAAACTCAAAACCCGTGGCTTTATAAAAACCATCCAGATCTCACCCATTCAGCGACATTAGTTGATTTCGCTCTGCTACTCGGCTATCCACCGAGTGTTTATCTACCTCATTGAGTTTTACAAGACCTTCAATCAATGTGAGGATCCAAACGGCGGTCTTTGTGAGGGTCGCCGATCTAGTCGGCGATTCGCCAATTGGACTTGTGTAATTCGTCCTGTACTTTTGACAAACTTTTCATGCCTAATCCTACAAAATCAAAACACCTTTATTTCAAAAATAACAAATTACAAACATTTAAGGGATTTGGGTTGCTCCGAAACAACGCCTTAGTTAACGTCGTGGCACGACGCAAGTTAACACTTATGCTCCAATGGTGAGGTTTGCCTCAACTTCATCAGGAAATCCTTCTTTAAAATCCGGATAAATTTCAGTTAGCACTTGATCTATTTGAGAACCTAGTAGTTGAATGAGCATAGCATGGGAGGTCGTCATCTGGTTCAACAGCGATACATTCTCCCTGAGCTCCTCCAGTACCCTATGTTGCTCACTGGATTTCTAGAGTAGAAGTGTGAGCGTTTCTTTGTTTTGTCCATTCTCCTTGTTCTTAATTCTCCTTCATTCATGAGGAGGAATGTAGCGCTCTTGCCTGTTGCACTGGACTTCAAGATCCTCAATTTTCTTTGTCAGCTCATCTAACAGAGTTAGCAGGATCACTAAGTTGAAATCTCTCCTTTTCATTTCCTGATCTGGCTCAGTTAAGTTGTCTAGCAATTTGGCTGCTTCCACATAGGGTTGTCGTACTAGACAATTTGAGGTAATTTGATCAGCCATAATTCTGTTTCCTAGACTAAGACTTCAGTAGAAAGGTTCCAAAATGACTCTTTCGGGGATTCCGTGAGTAAGGCATTGACCCTGAAGTGCTTTGAACTTCAGCCAAGCCTCATGAAGTTGTTCGCCTTTCGATTACCTAAAAGTTAGGATCATATCTCGGAACATCATCCCTTCTAATGACGGCAACTCCATTAGCATGCAATAATACTCGATGTGTTTAACTCCCCTGCTTCAAAACTCTAAAAATCAAAACCAAACTAAAAATTAAGTCTACAACTAAGAAAAACAAAAATTCTACTAATCTAAGAATTCCCAAATAACACCACTCCCCGGCAGCGGCGCCATTTTAGTGTTTGTGTAGTCAAGACACAACTTCCGATGCAAGTGTCTACGATCGTACAATAGTTTAGTAACCCAACCAAGGGTTGGGATTGTTCCCAAGAGAGTGGTTTTGAGAATTAACATAAAAATATAACTTAGTTCTAACTAGTCGTAGCTAAAGACATTAACGAGTAAAAACAATGTAAATTAAAGAGGGACACAACAGTGTCAATTAACAATGGGGGATTTTGTCACAACTAAGGTAAAAACAGCAAAATAAACAAGGGTTTCTAAGTAATGAGAGGGGATCCTTGGGATGTGACAGGAATACGGGTTAAGCTAGATTATTGGGTACATGGTTTCGACAGAAGATTCATAGAGTAATTGTGATTAGGCTAGAATTTAAGGGGGATAAGCTCTTTCTCGAGCAGCTTACCCCACTTCAAATGTGTTCCTCTCGGACACCCACTTGCCATGTGAAGACCAGCCTATGCGTTAACCCACTCACTCTCTCGACCTGAGTGTGTGGACATGGGACTAGGGTTCACTCTCTCAAGCTGAACCTCATGTTGACCCACTCACACTAGCCATCAATTTACTGGTCTTAGTTTTACGACCTCTCTCTCGAACAAGCCGAAAACACATAAATAAACTTGTACTTGAGACTACAAACTTATAAAATTCATCCACAACCACTAAACGAAACCAAAATTAAACTACGATTAAACTATCATCAAGCAAGACCCAATAATTATCTTAACCAATATTTGCTAAATCACAGCCCAAGAATTGGGGTTTTTAGCCACACATCAAGAGATAGAAATTTATACCTAAATGATCTTGCATTCAAATGGGTATGAAGATGTAAGTCTTGTTACAGGCCAAGAATAAAGAATCCAAAATACCCAAGTCCAAATCCTTGGAGATGAAACCCTCTTCTTCTTCAAGTCTTCAAAACCCTGTCAAACTCAGAGCAAAAATACCAAAAAGTACTATTCTATATGAGAATTATAATAATTGTTCGACCTTAAAACTACAACTCTAATTAGTAATTATAGTTTTCACAAATTTGTGTTGCAGCGTATCATTTGGCGTCGTTAGTCGGAATCACCGAACAACTCGGCGATTCACCCTTTGGTGTAGTTCATCACCGTCTTGCACCAGCCTTCAATATCATCGTGCTCTGGGTCATTGAGCGACATGGTACTGCTTCACAAAACTTCTCGGCGATGCGCCAACTGCTCTCTATCTCCGCTGACTTGATCCTTTCCTTCAGGGCTCAGCACACTGGAACAAAAGGTGAAGTAAGACCCTTCGGCGACTCGCCAAGTGGACTCGGTGAACCTCAGGCCTTCATTTCTTCATTCTACTCAGCCTTTTCGTTCCTTTTTGCGACGTAGTGTTCATGCTTTCCTTCAAATATCAAATACCTGAAACTTAAGGGTTTTCATCAAATATTGAGATAAAGTAAGCATTTGAGGACACAATTTCTATTAAAACATAGCCCTAAATGAGTCCAATTTGTGGACTCGTCAACTCCCATGTTTGACCTCGAGTCTTCTATGATTATGTTTCAAAAACTTGGTTTTAAAATTTGAGTTAGGAGTTAAGAATTTTGTAAGTTTTGAGTTAGAAAGATTAAATTGTTAAGAAAGTGGTTTACGATGTCTTTTAGAATTTTGAGTGTTCGAATGGAATTTAGTCAATTCCATTAATCCTAAAATGTGAGATAGGATCCATGAGAGTTATCGGTTTTAGGTTCTGAGTCTTTTTGAGGATTTGAGGTCCTAAGTTGTGAAATTATGAAATTTTAGCTTTTGGGTTGACTTTGGTCAACATTTAGTGTTCGGAATCTCGGATCAAAATACCTAGAGTTCCATTGGATTCAGGGTATGAATTTAGGCCTAGATGATATCTTGGTTGATTTTTGAGATGTCCCAAGCATATTTTAGTTTTTTGGCATGAGTTAGTTTCTTGCAGTTTTCACGGATGTTAGGTCAATAAGACCTCGGATTCATGTTTTGATGGCTCCATTGAGTCCACAACGTTGAGTATAATTGATTTACATATGTTTTTTGTGTGTACGGATTTTCGAATGAATCCCAAAGGTCCTTTTGGAGTGTTGAAACTTGGTTCTATTTTCTCGTTCTGCATGCCTCGCTTTTGCGAAAATCCTGTTGCTTAAGTGACCTCCATTAAGCGAAGGACCTGTCGCTTAAGCGACTCTCCTATTTAAGAGAACCCCTAGTCGCTTTTGCGACATCAGAGAGGGTTTTTGGCCTGTCATTTCGGGGTTTAAGGCCCATTTCACCATTTTTGTGTTTTAGGAGCTTTGGGGTGGCGATTTGGACCAGGGTTTTAAGGAAAATATTTAGGGTAATGATTCTGAACTCTAAATCTTCAATTACCCATTATTGTTATGGATTTATGTGTTCAAATCAAGCTTTTGCAATAAGATATTTGGGGTTATCTTCAAGTATTTAGTAAAATGGTGATTTTGAAGTTGTTCTGATCCTTTTTTTGAAATGGTTTTCACTAATGAGTTCCTAAAGCCTTAAACATCATTTTCAAGTATTGTTTCAGAATTCAAACCTCCATTTTGAAGTTCAGTTTTGAGTTGATTGACCCATTTCATTACATGATTGATGTGAGAATTGTTGTTTCCGATGAGTGATAGTAAATACTTGATTATTATAGATTGTGTGGCTTTAAAAGTGATTTGGAAGGGGAAGACTCAACACTTAGAGTGATTGTTGATTGATTTAAGGCAACTGACTTTCAAAACCTTGTATTATAGTAGAATTTGTGTACTTCCTTCATTTGTGTGTTGGGAGTAATGGGGATGAGGTGAAGGGTTTAATTGTCCACTTGTTACATCTAAATAAATAAAAATGGGTTGAAATAAAAAAGTCTACGTGATGAACTAGATGATATGAATTGCCTTATTGTGACCCTTGTGGATTGATTGATGAAATGCTTGGAAGTACAATGTGGACTTGAATTTTATGATTTGTGTCTCTTCTGTGTGTTGTGATATTGCTTGTGTGCATTTATATGAACACCGTGATGAGACATGTGATGATTCATGATGCGGAGGTCTTTACCGATGAGTTGTGTGATGTCGAGGTCATTTTCGAGAAGTGAATATAAATCCAATGGGAAATGTTTCCGACTAGTGATATAAAGCCGAAGATAAATAGGTCCAGCTAGTGAGTTGATATAAAGCTGATTGGAAATACTTTTGGCTAGTGATATTGTGTCGATGGGAAATGGTTCCAGTGAGAGACTGATAATTTTGACTTGATACTTTTGTGGATTTTGCGTGACTTATTTATTAATTGTGATTGATGTACTTGTGCGTGTAAGTGAACTACTTGACATTGAGATTGACTTATTTGGTTTGTTTGATTGTTGAATTGTGAAGATTGAACTATGAGTATTGGGCCTTGTGAGCTGTGTATGTAGAATTGCTAGGTTGGGATGATATCTAAGAATGTTGTAGTTTGAGGAGGTTCGGTTAGAGTGTAAGGGGTGTCTTTTTTCTAGCTAGATGCCTTATTTTCTAGGTTGATTTTTGGGTACCGTGTTGTTGGTACTCACCTTTTGCTTCTACACTTTTGTAGGTTCCGAGCCCGGACCCGTTTGATCTTCTTCTTCTCCTAACAGTTGAGGCTTGTGGAAGGATTTGAGAGGTAGCTATTTGTCATCTTGGCGGACCTTCTTTTCCTTTTCTTTAAGTTTTGTTCTACTTGAGAAACAAAGACTAAGACTTGTATTAATCTTTCGAATTTGGTATTTCCATTAGTGGATTGTATACGTAACAACCAAGTTTTAGGTTATTATTTAGAATGAATATGTTTTCCATCTTTGTCTTGTTCTTGCTTTATATGTTCATATATCTTTCGTTTTCGTCTGGTTGAGGCTGACTTTTCTTGGTAGAAAAAGAAAAGTGTCATCACGTCCATTTTTTGATCGTGAAAATATAAAAATATAAAAGATCATACTTTTAATAGGAAAGTAAACTTTTTGCATCAAAATGGTGAAGAAACTAATTGAATAATACTAACATTTATGTACTTATCCCATTCACTATTAGACATCAGAATAGTTTAATCACAATAATATATCTTAGTGTAGTCCAACAAGCAATTTTGATGATTAAAGTGTCTCAATAAAATTAATGGCCTAAAACAAATTTTAATAAGAGACCTCAAATATATATGTATACATAGTTGTTGTTTTTAATCATGACTACTATTTTTTACTCAAAAACCTTGAGTTCTTAATAAATATCAATACAACAGAAAAATATTAATATAACCAGAGTTCTTGATAAACATCAATACACCCTAAGAAAATTATTAATATAAAAAACTATTTGTAAGAATTATGCAAACTTACCAATTCAAAAGAAAAAAATTGTGCTTAGTTGAGAAAAGAGAGAAAGAAAGTTTGCAGATAGAAGAAAGCAAGTCGCACAGAAAGATAAGCCATGTGATTTTTTATAGCATATTAATAAGTCTAAAAGTTGTTAAGACTATCCTACAGATTTGATTCTTCCAGGTCTTTCAGATCCATTCAGAGGCTTTTTAAAAAAAGAAACGAATGGACTAAATGAGCTAAATCTGAATGATTAAGATCGTACTTTAAAATCAAAAAAAAAAACTTAATGAGCTAAATCTGAATGATTAAGATTCAAACATTCATTAAGTGCAAATAAATGAGGCCTAAGGAAGGTTGCTAGATGAGGTTAGTTTTCACTCTTCAATAGTATCAAACTATCATTAATACATTATTCTTTGGCAAAGATTATTTCATCCACATCTATAAAATTAAAAAAAAAAATTATAAATTCAAAAATTAAAAGAAGCATAAGTACAAAAATTGAAAAGAAAAGCAAAATTTGTATTCGACAATTCTATATCACCATAGATTTCTTGAGGGAAGAGAATCCTTGGTGGTGGTTTTATTCTTGGCACATATGGTGGATCTCTATATGTGAATAATTAAAATCAGCAGAAGGGCGTTAGTTTCCACTATTAATATTGTGACAATTGGGATTTGTAGGTGTCCATTTTTTTGGAAATAAAAGATTTAAGGTGATAATTGTCTTGCTCTGTTCACTTGTGTGTACATCAACAGATACAATCGTATCTCTCAATAGATATAAGTAAAAATTGTTTAATACAAAATATCTAGTAATACTATTCAAAGAATATATAATGAGAAACTGATAATTAACCTTCAGTTAATTAGGTTTATGAAAATATGCTCAGCTTCCACATATCACAAGGTATTTGAGAACTTAGCAACTTAATAGAAAATGTAGTACTCGTGTGCAACATATTGTAAGAGCAGGGAAAGACAACTTGCAAAACAACTTTTGCATAAACAAGAAATAACGAATTTTTTAAAAAAGGATTATGATTGTGGCTATTATGAAAAGTCACTTAATAAATTAATTCTAGGGATTTAGGGTTTACTTCGGCAAAGAACATATCCATTCGGTTAGGGGGTGTTTATCTACAGGAATTTTAAAATAATAAATAGAATAATTAATTTCTTAAGAAGAATGTTTTCATAATTTAACTTCAAGTTTAGGAATTAATGAGTTTAAAGTAATACAGATATGAATTGTTTAAAAGGGAAAAAAACTCAGATGGTTACCGTTTTTATTCAAGAAATAGTTTCAAATATATAGAATAAATTAATTAGTTTACCATAGATATAGCCAAAAAACATTTAAAAAAATATACACTAATTATATATTATGATACACTCAAAAAGCATAATATAATTTAATTATACATGAAATATACATTGACTATACATGAAGTACACTCTAACAATTCAATCTCCACCAACTCAAAAACTAAGCTAAATAGTCCTAAATTTTTAATATGAATTCCTTTCGATGTTTCAAGTCTTTTGCAATACATCAAATTTTTCAGAAGAAAGAGAAGAAGAGGAGGAAGAGGAAGAATAGAAGGAGGATCGAAGGGCTACATGAAAAGGGGAAGATGTCGATGGTAGTACTACAACAAATAGAGAAGTTGTTGATGGTAAACAATGTAGTTGAAGGGCCATGTCTTGCAACTAAAAAGTGTTGAATCGGCCTTTTAGGTAATAAGAGACTTATTTTTGAAAATGAGTTATTATTGTTGGGAAAAATACTACAATATTGATATTAGATTGGAATTATAAAGTAGTAAATAACTTATCACAAACACTGTTTCATGGCAAGCCACTGCCTTGAAAGCGATTTTGGCTCGACTCCGATGCAAATCATTGTAGCCGGTCGCTCCCCAAGGTTACACAGTTACTCTCAAACACGTGCACTCGTGGCTAAGAGTTTGGAGGTTTCTCAAATCCAATTGCCCAAAAATATTCTATGAATAAGAAGAAAGGAGCAAAAAGGTTTTCTCTTCGTTTTGTTTATGTTGGTAGTGTGGTCTTATGCTCACTCAAGATACATCTTTATATAGGATTTGCATAATAGGAGTTTCAAAGAAAAGAAGTAATTTCTAAGAAACGTATGTGAAATGTTAATGACATTAAAAGTTATTACATCACACTTAACAAAATGTAATTTGGAATGGATAGATAATTCATCCATTTTGTAATGCAATATTTTATATACTTTGCATTACTCTTAATTAATAAAGGTAGATTTAATATTACAATCCCCCACTAATGCAAAGAGAAAGAGTAAGAACAAATTTTGGGCAAAAGAAAGGAACATGTACTTAAGTGTCAATATATTTCAATTTGAATTAACACATAGTGAAATGGGGCAACAACTTAATATCGACAAAGTGAAGTACTCTAGAACTGAATGGATATAAATTGAGACCTCCATAACGCATACTATATCCTTAAATTTTAAGCAACCTCCATGATACAAACAAAGTGCTTTTATGGTCAACACACCTTGGTTCTTATGAGTGCTCTAGAAAGATGACTCAAGTCTTTCATAAAAGGCAACCACACCTTTATACTCACGTAGGTGATTCCATCAAGTCTATCTCAAATAGACCAACTTAAGGCTATAAAATCATTAAGAGCAAAATAAGATCAACCTTATAAAACACTGCCTCACACCATAGGGATAGAAATTGTGGTGTATATTGAGGCCTAACAGGTCCACCACACTACCTCAATCAATGGGCTTTAGTCCATTCCCCTCGATGTTTCAAGGATTATTTTCCTTGTCAAGCCCTTGGTCATAGGATCCCACAAATTTCTTTCAAACCTTACATATTCCAAGGAAATAACATTCAATTTAAACAATTGTTTTACTGCACCATGTCTGATGCGAATATGTCTCTTTTTTCCATTGTACACACTATTTTTACCAATTTCAATTATTGCCTGTGAGTCACAATAAAGAGAGACCGGTGAAGCCTGTCTTCCCCACAATAACACATCTGCCAAAAGATTTCTCAGTCACTCAACTTCTTGCCCTACCAACTCGAGAGCAATAAATTCAGATTCCATGGTAGAACGTGTTATACAAGTCTATTTGGAAGACTTCCACAAAATAGCACCTGCACCCAAAGTAAATACATAACCACTAGTGGAGCTAACTTCATCATTGTCAGTTACCCTGTTTGTATCACAAACACCTTCTAAAATAGCAGGAAATATTAAAGTGCAAACACCAATTCATAGTACCTCTCAAATACCTTAGCAAGCGATGAAGAGGATTCTAGTGTTCACTGCTAGGATTATTAGTATATCTACTCAATCTACTAAAAACATAAGATATATCAGGTTGAGTATAGTTCATGAGCAACATTACACTCCCAATTATGTTAGCATATTCAGTTTGAGAAATACTAGATTCTTTATTCTTCCTTAAGTGTATGCTAGGATCATAAGGAGTTCTCACTAGAACTACATAAAAACAATCAAACTTTTTTAACATCCTTTCAATGTAATGAGACTGACACAAGGAGAAATCATTAGTAGTTCTTTTAATTTTAACTCCCAAAATCACATCTGCTTCACCAAGGTCTTTCATTTCAAATTTAGAAGACAAAAAGTTCTTGGTCTTATTAATAACATTCATATTAGGACCAAAGATTAACATGTCATTTACATATAAACATACAATCACAAATCTAAAGCTATTATCTTAGAATAAACACAGATGAATTTACTACAAAGTCATTATCCGTTAATGTGATATTAAATTTTTCATACCATTGCTTAGGTGCTTGTTTTAGTCCATACAAGGACTTTCTCAATTTGCATACTTTATCCTCTTGTCCTGGAATCACAAATCCTTCAAGTTGAGTCATATAGATCTCTTCCTATAAATTACCATTTAGAAATGTTGTTTTGACATCTATTTAATGTACCACTAAATCATGAATAGCAGGTAAAGCAATAAGAGTTTTAATGGTCGCTATATTAGTCACGAGAGAATAAGTATCAAAGTAATCAACACCTTTCTTTTGGTTAAAACCCCTAATCACAAATCTAGTCTTATATTTTTCAATTGTACCATCAGGTATCAATTTCTTCTTAAATATCCACTTGCTACTTATGGGCTTACAACCTTTAGGTAAATTATACAAGTCTCAAGTGTGATTAGAAACTATCGAGTCTAATTCACTTCTAATAGCCTCTTTCCAAAATATAACATCTATAGATCACATTGCTTCATCATAAGGCTTAGGGTCTTCTTCTATTAAATAGATAGACACTAATTCATAATTTAAAATATTAATATCAATATTGTTAGTTAAGAAAGTAGTGATAAAATCAGGACCAAAACTTGTCTCAGTTCTACGTCTTTTACTCCTTCTGACTTCATTTTCATGCTCATTAGAAATAACATTAGAAGAAGGCACAACATGAGAATTGTTTGACATAGATGCAGAAGCATTATTTTGCACATCACTCGGCATATTATTTTTCAAAGGAAAAATATGCTCAAAAAGTTCTGCATCTCTAGATTTACAAATAAAATGATCACTTAGAGACATAAATCTTTATGCAGCACTATTTTGAGCATAACCAATAGAGACAGTATCAGAAGTCTTAGAACCAACATTTACGCGTTTAAAATCAGGTAGGCCAACCTTAGCCAAACACCCACACACTTTTAGAAATTTCAAGCTAGGAGCGAATTATTTCAACAACTCATATGAGATATTATCTAACTTCTTATGAGGGACTCTATTAAGAATATAGCATGCATAAGACTGCTTCTCTCCTCATATTGTCAGATAGCTTAAAAGCATAGAATTCATCATTTCTTTAAGGGTTCTATTTTCCCTTCAGCTACACCATTTTGTTGGGGAGTATAGGGAGCACTAACCTCATGCATAATATTATTTTTCTCACAAAAATCTTCTAATAGTACTATATGCACGACCACTATCAGATCTAAATCTCTTGATTTTTCTGTTTTATTGATTTTCCATTTCTGCTTTGAATTTCAAAAACATGATTTTGCTTCATATTTAGAGTTAAGAAGATATACCTTAGTGTATTTAGAAAAATCATCAACAAAAGTAATATAATACTTTTTCCACCTTTTCTAACAGTATTCGTGAAATCTTCTAAATCTGAATGTATTAGTTCAAGTAATTTGGTCTTTCTACTAATAACTGATTTGAAAGGTTTCATGACATGTTTTGCTTCTACACACAGGACATTTGAAAAAATCATCAGTTTTTATCATAGTAATTAATTCCATTTTTCTAAGTCTTCTAATAGAAGCAATATTAACATGAACTAGTCTACCATGCCACAAATTAATGGACTTGACAATATAGGTAGAGTTTGAAATACTTGCATTATTCAAAATCTCTTGAACAATGTTCAATACAAATAATCCCCGACTAAGATATCCCTTCCCAACAAAGTCTCCTCCACGAGAAATAATTATCTTATCAGCTTTAAAACAAGTTTAAGGCCTACTTTGTTGAGAAGTACTCCGAAAACTAAGTTTCTACAGAGGGAGGAAACATACAAAATATTGTTCAAGGATAATGTCTTTTCCAGAAGTTAATTTAAGTAAAACTTTTCATTTACTCATTATTACAGCAGTAGTGGAGTTATCCATATATACACACTCGCCATCAGTGGACTCCTCAAGGTCATGGAATAAATTCTTATTGGCAAAAAAATGCCTTGAAGCGCATGTGTCTAGCACCCAATCTATTTTGTTAACCACTAGATTTGCCTCAACGACTACAGCAACAATCACTTCATTACCCTCAGTAAGATGAGCTTTGACATCACTTTGTCCTTCCTGCTTTGAGTCCTGCCCTTTTCTTTGATAGAACTTTGCAGCCATGTGACCAACTTTTCCAAAAACAAAACAAGGACCCTTAACTTATTGAATTTGGCTCTCCGTCTTGTTGAATTGATTTTTCTTCTTCATATGTTTCTTTTTCGACACTTTCTTCTGTTTTTCTTTGAACCTGTCTTTCACAACAGTACCAGAAGATTCGATAAGATTAGCTTTAGAAGAATTAAGAGAAAGTTCTTCCACCTTATCTTTGAGACGGCTCGCCTCTTCAGTTCTCATATGACTAATAAGTTCTTGGAGAGTTAAATTCTTTTTGATATGTTCTAATTAATTTCTATAATCACTCCAAGATGGTGGGAGTTTTTCAAAGAACATTAGCTTGAAATATCTCACACCTCTTCATGTCCTCGTTGAGAACATCAGCAGTTAAGTTCTCATATTTGTGAACTTATTTCATTATTGGCTTATTATCAACCATTTGGAATTTAAACCACTGACCGACAACATATTTTTTTATTTCTTGCATCATTAGCACCATATTTCTTTTCCAAAATATCTCATATTTCTTTGGCATATTTATAAGTAAAAAATAAATCAAATAAAGCATTAATCATAAGATTTAGCAAGTGTCCTCTCACAGTTATGTTATCCTTTTCAAACTTGTTTTTAGTAACATCATCAACAACCCTAACATTGCTAGAAGCAATAGTAGTATTAGAACCATTCATAAAAGGTTCGTTAAATAAAACATAATCAACTTCTAATCGGTCAAAGAAAATTAAGAGTTTTTGTGACCAACGTTTAAAACTGTTTTCATCCAAAAGCTCAAGTTTTGACAAATCAGAAAAAGTTTTGTTCAAAGAAATAGTTATTTATCAATATTGTATGTTAGTAAAATCGCTTTCAAATTGTTGAGGAAAATACTACAATATTGATATTAGATTGAAATTATAAAGTAGTAAGTAATTTATCACAAACACTGTGTCGTGGCAAGCCACTACCTTGAAAGCGATTTCGGCTCGACTCCGGTGCAAATTATTGTAGTCGGTCGCTCCCCAAGGTTCCACAGTAACTCTCAAACACATGCACTCGTGGCTGAGAGTTTGGAGGTTGTTCAAAACCAATTGCCCAAAAAATATTCTAAGAATAAGAAAAAAAGAGGAAAAAGTTGTTCTCTTCTTTTTGTTTATGTTGGTAGTGTGGTCTTATGCTTACTCAAGATACATCTTTATATAGGATTTTCAAAACACGAGTTTCAAAGAAAAGAAATAATTTCTAAGAAACGTATGTGAAATGTTAATGACATTAAAAGTCATTACATCACACTTAACAAAATGTAATTTGGAACGAATAGGTAATTCATCCCTTTTGGAATACAATATTTTGTATACTTTGCATTACGCTTAATAAATAAAGGTAAAATTAATATTACAATTATTTTGAGAAAATAATATGAAGTAGCCACTCGAATTTTTATTTTACAGAAAAATTAGCCCAATTTTCAAAATTATCAAAATTGGCCAAATATTTTGTTCTTCTTCCTTTCAATTTTATCATTAATGATTGCTCTGCTTCTTCTTCTTTCTTTTATTTTCGTCATTAATGGTTGTTCTGCTTCTTCTTCTTTTCAATTTCATCATTAATGGTTATTGTTGTTGCTTCTTCTTCCCTTCAATCATCGTTAATGGTTATTGTTCCTGTTGATTCTTCTTTATTCGTCTTCTTCATTTTCTTCTTTAAATTCGATGTACAATAAACCTGAATCATTTCGAGCAAATTATATATCAAAAAAACTCAAAACATCGAGAGGATTTCATATCTAAATTTTAGGACTATTTAGAGATGATTTTGAGTTGGTCAAGATTGAATTCATCAATGTATACTTCATGTATAGTCAGTGTATGCTTCATGTATAGTTAAGCTATATTCAACTTTTTGAGTGTATCATAATGTATACTCAATGTATAGTTCATATATAGATAAGCTATATTGCAAAATCAGTATATACTTTCTATGTCATTGACAAGTTATTTTGTATAGTCAATGTGTATTTTATATGACTTTTGGCTAGTTTTTATGTAAACAAAAACATGGTTATATTTGTTGTAAGCTTATTACTTTATTTTAAATATATATCTATATCTATCTATCTATCTATTCTATATATATATATATATATACACACACACACACACTACCTTAAAAGCATGAACTCCCAAACTTAAATATTAAATTACTATAATATCCTCAATTTAAAATACTCAATTTATTTTATTTATTTATATGATTAATTAATTCTATTATATTAAATGTAGATACCTTTCACATTAAAGGCTTGTGTCTTTTTCAATGAGTTGTGACTTTTCCGAAGGATTGTGACTTTTTAGGGGGGTTGTGACATTTCCAATGAGTTCTGACTTTTTTGAAGGATTGTGTATTTTTCAAAGGGTTGTGTCTTTTCCAAAGGGTTGTGCCTTTTCCGATGAGTTCCAACTTTTTCAAAGGATTGTGACTTTTTCGATGAGCAATGACATTTTCAATGAGCAATGATGTTTTTGATAAGGTACCTATTCATACTACTATTTTTTAGCTTTAAATAGAAGGGCTTTCTCTCATTTTTAATCCACGGTTTTTAAACTTTTCTACTCGTATTCTTCTTAAAAAGTATCAAATGATATTTGCAATAGTTGATTAAGTTAAAAATCAATGAAATTTGAGGTACCACATAAGAAAGAGTTGGTGAATAAATTGTAGAAAATCATTCATCAATTCATACTCGTATTTTCCTCTTACTATTTTCATCACATACATACTTCAATATTATTTGTATCATTTTGGAACATTAATACCATTTTAATTAACCTACATATTTTATTTATTAAAAAAAGACTTATTTAATACGAACAATCACAACAATTTCAACCGTCATGTTTCTTCGGTCATAAATCACAACCATTCACTTCTTCTAAATTCTTGGGGATCTTTTTTCTGCGACAATTTGAGATCATTTAAAATTTTCATAAATGATTCTCCCACAATCCATTGATATGGTTCGCTGAAGTTCTTAGCATGAAAATTTACATATTGACTTTCTATTAAATAAGAAAGAAAAAATACAGAGAAATGTGCAGTTAAATTGTGAACTTTGTTTCATAGAAAAAAACTTATATATGTAGTGCGTGGGAATTTTCATTTTTTTTGTCTTGTTTTATTTCTTTAATTAATTTCTTTTGTGTTTTCATTCGAGAGAGATTTTAATAATTAGTATTCACATAACGAGTGAATAATGATGAATACACACATTGTGGATTATTTTTCTAATAAAATTAATAGATCAAGTTGTGGTAGAGACAATAATAATAAATAAATAAATAAATAAAAGGCACATGATCTTCTAACTTTTTTCAATTTTTATTCTTTTGCCCTCAAATGAAGGAGATTCTTCTTAATTATACTAAAATGATGGGCATCAACGTAGTCCATTGAATCATTAGCTTTGAAGTTAAGACCACTATTTCAAAAAAATAGATTTTCACTTTTACTTATAATATGATAATATAGCGATGATAATAAATATTTTTAATAGATATGTAAGTAAAAATGAATGGAGAAAGTAAAGTGTTGGTGACAAGAGATTTCAATCAAATGGAACATTAGAGTGCATATAGCATGAACATGTATTTTCATCTTCCTTCTTCATTGGCTATAAATTGTGTTCCATAATATATATTTTTTTCTTTTTGTATATTTATATTGAGTATAAAAAAATTTAAGTACGAATTTCATGTTATTTTGTGTTTATTTTAATCTAAGAAAATGTTATATCACAAGATACACTATTTGCTAGCTATATAAAATTAGATAAGAAATTAGTGACTGATCATAAAGTGATCTTAAATCAAATGAAAGATTCTTCTATAAATAATACATTAAATTTTATTCATCTATCGTTGTTTTTATTGAAAAAGTTTAAAGTTTTATGTAACGATGCAACTTCTATAATATACTAGATACTTTCTGTCACGACCCAAAAATGGACATGATGATACTCATCGTATCCCACTAAGACAAGTCAGCCTAAGACTAAACCATTACGATAAAGTACGGAAATAAACAATAAATAAAAGTCTAATACTTTAATATAATGCGAAAATTCATAATCGACTTAAATATACTCATAAACTTGGTTGTCACGTGTACAAGCCTCTAATGTGTTATAACAAAATTGAAAGACAATATCATTCTCAAATGACATTGTTTCTAAAATAGAACAAGATCATAAATAAGGAGAAAGAAGGTATGCTGAGATAACAAGCAGTTACCTCACAAACCTCCACAAGAAGCCTCGGACAAGAAGAGAAGAGAAAATATCACGAAGGTCCAGGCAAGTAACCTATAGAAATGTAGAAGCAAAGGGTGAGTACCAAACCACACGGTACTCAGCAAGTAAATTTCTAAACACAAGCTAAGTGAATAGAATACGGGTACTCCTTACCACTCCAACCGAACCTCCACAACTACAACCTACGTAAAACCAGTCCAACCTAACAATTCATAATTTACATAGTTCACAAGTCAACAACAACACTCTAACAATTATATATCCTCAACAAAAAATTCAATATTCATCAATCACAAGTTCCACAGAAAGGCACTCACAAGATCAACAACACACAAGGTCAAGTTCACTAATGATAAATATGTGCACTGCAATGAAATGCAATGTCAAGTATAGGAATGCATATCTGACCTAACGATACACATTCATTGCCTCTCAGTCCAGGACCCATAGTCCATGCATCGCGGCGTGTGACACATCCCTTGATAATAGATTTTGTTACGGTGTGCAACAAGTCCTCGATAATAGTTTCTATCGCGGCACACGACACGTCCCTTGAAATGGTACATCCTCGTTAATTTCTTATTCATCCTCAATTCACATAACGATTATCACAACCATGTCTTAGAACTAATGCAAATGACATATTCACATAAATAATGAAGAGATGACCATTTTAATAATAATGCACAATTCACAAAAATACAATTGTGATAAAAGACAAAAATTAATAAGCCTTTTTCTTTCAAACCATTCTCAACACCACACACAATTAATCATTGTCTTTTTTATATTTTTTTCATCATTATTATTATTATATTATTTGGACAAATCCCATCACCAAGTCAGTGTCATTCCACAACACAAACAAGGAAATACAAATTTTTATACACACAGGATTTAGAAATCCACTCGGACAAATTGACAATTGAAGCATTTACTGACCTACTCCTTTTTCTTCTCTTCCCTCAATACAATCTATTCAAATAAATAATCACAATATGATTTTAAAACTAACAACACCCATATTACTATGTGTGTAGTCACTCAAATATGTAGTCATGCCAATTAACATGTCAACTCTCATATTCTCTAAATTTTAAGCCTAGAGTTAGGTTTGAATTCTTTCAAATATCATAAATATAATTCTATTCATATAATACAATACATGTAATATTTATTTACCTATCTTAATATATCAAAACTTAAATCATAATGTGATAACCAAAAATATAAAATTCAACCCCGACTAAGTTATGAACTCAGCAACGCACTGCAAAAATAATTGTGAAAGAACCTAACCTAATTACATTACTTTAATCACTTTATATCCCTCCCACCAATGATTGGCTCTCATGGCCAATCATTAAGCTAGCCATCATTACCCATTGAAATTTAATGTCCAAAACTTATGTCATCACCTACCATGTAATTGACCAAATCAATTTAACCCATCGTAATATCAATTGGTCACTGTATTAATTTATGACTCCAAATACTAACCTGACGCACAAATTGAGAACCTTCACTTCGAAAGGATAATGATGTCGTCGCTCCATTCCCATCAGTTCTTGCGTGAAATTGGTGTTTTTATTTATAACCTATTAAACCCTTTCTACTTAAATTTAAGGCATAATACATAAATTGGACCCTAACTTTTTCTTTTTTTTTTAGTATCTAACTTTTTTTTTGCACAAGTAGGCACTTCAACTATCCAACTATTAAACAAAAAAAAAAACACCAAAATCCAACTAGCGCATTGAGATTGAGATTTGAGCGTCAGACGTCAGGTATTTTTCCCACAACAGGCAAAAAAAAAAAAAAAAATGACAATTTTTTATAATTTAATGATATTTTTTTAATTTTTTTTTTTTTTTTTTCAAAATTCTTTCTTTCTCTTCTTCTTCTTTCTTCTTCTCTTTTTCTTTTTTGTGTTTTTTTTCAATTTTTTTTTTTTTTTATTTTATTTTTTTTTTTTCAAAAATTTTTTTTAAAAAAAAATTTTTAAAAAAAATAATTTTAAAATATTTTTTTTTTTTTTTTTTTTTTTTTTTTTTTTTTTATAAATTTTTTTTTTTTTTTATTATTTTGGCGTGGCATCGAGCTAAATAACACACGTTGTGCGTTATCGCACAATTTTTGTAATTTGGGGGTTGTGGTTTTTGTTTTTTTTTTGTTTATTTTTAAAGTGTCTTTGTGCAAGTTATGAAGTAGTTTAAGGTCAGTTAATAATTTGAAGCCAAATTTTAAGTCCATTATATATGCCTAAATTTAATATATGGGTCAAGTGATACAAAGATTTAAATAATTTACGGACTTAGTCCATTATTCTCAAACTAAATTAATTATCTAAAAATTACCCATCAATTAATTAACTAAGTTAAACGAATAGTTTAAAATTCTCAAACCAACTTCACTGACTGATTTAAAATTACTCGGGGGAAACTATTTGGAGTGGTAAAATGGTATTTTTATAAAAAAAAATTCAAAAATGACCTGCCATATAGATTCTGTAATATTTTTTTTAGCATAGACTAGTGGATCCACTTAGTTGAGAGGTTCTATACCTCGGCAAAGTATAGGACAGTTCTGGCAGCGTGGGCGAGACGCTGTATCATCACATAGCTCATACTAATGGTTGTCGGTTAGAGAATCTCCCACAGAGTTATATTGTATTTTTATACACAAATTGAGTTATTATTTTATTCTTCAATACAATTGAGTTATTATCTACTGTTTTAAAAGTTTTCCATATATTGCATCTTTTATTGTTGTTTTATCCTTGAGTATCTTGAGTTGAGTACCTTTTAGTTGAGTATCATATTCTTGAGATGAGTTTAGTTGAGTGAGTTGAGAAGAGGTAAATATGTTTCTTTTTTATCAAGTTCAAGCCTATGTTTATGTTATAGAATTCCCCTTACATGCTCGTACATTCCACATACTGAGCCATTTGGCCTACAACGTTTCATGATGCAAATATAGGTATTCAGGATCATTAACAAGCGTTTCGTTGTGGTCATGTGATATTCCAATCAGCTTTGGTGAGCCTTCTTATATTCCGGAGGACTTTACCTTTACCTTACAGTTAGTAGTTTTGAGATGTCATGGGTCTTTTCCCGATATCTTTCTATAATAGTAGAGGCTTCATAAATAGACAGAGTTGAAGAGTCTTCTATATTTACTTTCTTTTGAGTATTGTTCAGACTTTCTTAAAGTTCACTATTGGAGTTCAATGAATTTATTTCAGTTTTAAACTTTTGTATGCTTGAGTTAGTCTTCCGCTTGTAGTCAGCCAGGATGAGGGTTCGCTTGGCAACCAACAACGGTTCTCGAGCGCCGGCCACGTCTAGAGTATAGGCTCGGGTCGTTACAGAACTTTCAAATCAAGTATTGCAAATCTACTAATCAAGAGTGATTACCAAGTCATAGACTAACTCATTAACCCTATTTGAAGTGAAACCCTCTAGACCACAATACAACCATCAGGAAAAATATTTTCTCACAAAACCATGATAAATTCCTAAATCAATACTGACTACAACTAGAAGTGAATCTGAAACAACAACCACATACTCATAATGCACAAATCATCACATATTTTATCAAAATTCTCTTCTCACAACCTAATCTTTTCACGAGCTTAAGTTACAAAAATCTAATCTTAAGACACTAGGTGCTCATCACGGGAGAAGAAGAAAATGATCAAGTAATCACCTAGCAAACGATACATCCAAGCATACAAAACCTCTAACAATACTATAAGAAATGTTAGATCAGTACCTATGATTGTAGACAAACCTTAAGAATGGTATAACTAGACCCACTGATTCCCACATTTACACACACATAGCCAAAATATGACCTCAATAACAAGATGACTAGTAAGACTGCTAAATAACTGAAACTATTCATGAAGCTCTTCTATAAATTCTCGTAATTAAAGTCGTGTGTGTAGAACCAGTGATACACTTCTACTATCCCAAACAACACCAAATCTTCCATAACTGAAATGACCAAGTCTGCCCAAGGATCCTACCCTATCAAGAGGACATCGTAGGATGGGTACATCCGATCCACCACCAGGGATCCACCTATAGAAGTGAAAACACATGTGGGCATATGAAGCGAATCATACTCCAAACTATGTCTAAAACGAAATGGATGGTTACATAAGAATATACGAAATCAAGGTCGAATAACACAAAATACTCATTTCATGGTTATCATATCAATCATTACCATTTAGTTGACTCCATCTCTTTGATTTTTAGCTACACATAATCCACCAGTCTAGTTTCATTACGATTGTTGCCATACTCAAGTTATCATACCCCACATAATCTTCACATTATTCCACTAACGTCAACCCTCTAAATATTAACAAAATATTACAACCACACCAACCAAAGTTTCACTCGGATCAAAGTCTTCTTAGCAAACACTTTGTCGCCTTCAAATATTCCAAACTATGGCTTCCTCTCTTTCATGTAAGCATTTCATGATAAATATGGGTCTCACCCAAGGCTTATTGCACTAATTCTAAATTTGATAGTACATTTCCATCGAGATAAAGCTATTAAATCACACACAATATCAACTACACGCAATCTTTCACATACCATGTTCCAACTACCATTCCACTATTTTTTTTTTTCATTATGACTCTAGCTCTTTTAAATTTTATTCAAGCAGTGTCCAAGCATCTCCTTAGACTTTCCATACAACTACACTACTCACCAAATAGTAACAAACCACAACTTTAGATACCTACAAGTTGTTATTACCATATCGAATCCATTTAACTGAAAAAATCATTATCATATGCCCGCATCCTTTGTCATAATTCAACATGAACTCTTATTACTGTTATACTTAGTAGCCATTCCCATCATCTTGAAGTCAAACATATCATTGACATGACACCTTAAATCAAGTTATACCAACCAATATGAAGGACTAACTCAATCTTATATGCACTTTCTTACTAAAATCCTCAATTGCCTTCACACAAATATACTCGTTAGGACTTCTTTTACCCATAAGCTTGGCATTTCAATATTGATCCACTCTCTTAGAGCTTACGGTGAAATCACCAGTCCTCATTTAGAAACCTAGGGATACACTTCACAACCTAACACATTAATACCGTAACAAACATCCACCACTAAAATCTTCTTTATAAATACTATTTTACCCAAATGTCCATGGTAACAACTAGTTGGTTTCTCAAATATGAATGCAACATCAAATCTTATTATATAAATATGTTATACAACTGATAACTCCTTAAGTAGTTAGTATTCACACTTGACAATCGATGTATTCGTTTCCATATACCACTAGTACCATATCGTGAAAAGTTGTTAGATCCACCACTAGAACACATCATACCTACTGAAAAGATCATACTCAAATAGCCCACACATTTCTATCCGTTGAAGGACTGCAAAACATTATCAAATCCATTATGTCTCTATCCCAAGAGATATGCATTCTTTCTTAGATCAGGTCGATAACAAAAGTACCACACTCCTTAACTCTAACCAAGTAAGCATCGATACTATTAGGGTAGTTGTATGATGACCCTCTTTGATATACACTCAATCTTTGAAATCTTGGTAGAGATTCTGACCTCAATTGGCACAGCATCATTCTCATCATTCGCTAAGTAATCCATACATGTTATGACAATTTTACTAACTGCATTTTTCAAAGTTTCATTGTTCATTATCTAGCCATCTCTTTAATTATTCCACTTTCAATTGTCGAACCACTCCAGATATTGCCTATACCACACAACTAATGTTCCCGTTTTTGGGTAACTAACCATAAAAAGATAACATGTTCATGAAGTCCCTCAAAACACTATTCAACCTTATCATTTTTTTATCCTCAAAGTTCATCATCAAACCATAACCTCACACAATTTCTTTGAATCGCTAAACATTCCAAATCTGACCACTCATCCTTTAAGTATATCACTTCCACCTTAAATATCGAAATCATACACGATACCAACTACTCACATGAGGAACAATGCACGAGTCATCACTATAAGTGAGAGTGAATGGAAAGAAGCTATAAGAATCAAGATCGGACCAAGGACGCACGATAGAGATTCAAAAAGTAAAGATTTTTCCTAAAGGTAATTGTAGCATCTCAAAGATAAGCAACAGATATCTCTGCGTCGATCCTCAAGACTCTACAAGACTTGGCGTGTACACATATGAGACCTATGAGCCTATGGCTCTGATATCATTGTGTCACGACCTAAAAATGGACATGATGGCCTCGTCTTATCCCACAAAGATAAGTCAGCCTAAAACTCAACCATTATGATAAAGTGCGGAAACAAACTATAAATAAAAGTATAATACTTTAATATAATGCAAAAATTCATAATCAACTTAAATATACCCCCAAAACCTGATTGTCATATGTACAAGCTTCTAATGTGTTATAACAAAATTGAAAGATAATACCAGTCTCAATGATTATTTCTAGAATAGAACAAGATCATAAATAAGGAGAAACAAGGTCTTCTAAGATAACAAGCAGCTACCTCACAAACTTCCACAAGAAGTCTCAGACAAGAAGAGAAGAGAAAATATCACGAAGGCCCGGGCTAGTAACCTATAAAAACGTAGAAGCAAGGGGTGAGTACCAAACCACACGGTACTCAGCAAGTAAGCTTCTAAACACAAGCTAAGGAAATAGAATACGGGTACTCCTTACCACCCCAACCGAACCTCCACAACTACAACCTTTATAAAACCAATCCAACCTAATAGTTCACAATTTACATAGCTCACAGCTCAACAACAACATTCTAACAACTACATATCTTCAACAACAAACTCAATATTCATCAATCACAAGTTCCACAGAAAAGGTCACTCACAAGATCAACCACACACAAGGTCAAGTTCACTAATGATAAAGACGTCCAATGCAATGAAATGCAATGTCAAGTATATTGATGCATGTCTGACCTAACGATACACACCCGTTGTCCCTCAGTCTTAGACCCATAGGGGACATATCTGTCCATGTATCTATTGCAGCGTGCGACATGACCCTCAATAATGAAATTTGTTGCGGCGTGTGACACGTCCCTCTATAATGAAATCCATCGCAGTGTGTGACACGTCCCTCGATAATAGTATTTGTCGCGGTGCGCGACACGTCCCTCGAAATTGTACATCCTCTTTAATTTCTTATTCTTACTCAATTCACATAACACTTATCACAACCATGCCTCATAACCAATGTAAATGACATGTTCACATAAATAATGAGGAGATGACCATTTTCATAATAATGCATAATTCACAAAAAAAATAATCGTGATACAACATCGACAATGAGTCAATAAACCTTTCAAACCATTCTCAACACATCACACACCAACAATTAATCACATTACTTTTATTACCCCTTTATCATCATTAGAATTATTCAATATGGACAAGTAGACCCATAACCAAGTCTCATTACTCCACAACACATACGACAAGGAAATACATGATTCTATACACTTAACAAGGGTTTAAAAATACACTTGCCTCAAACAATTGAGCAATTACTCCGGGACTTGAGCCTTCCTCTTTCGTTAGACTTCCAAATCAATACAATTTATTGAAATAAATAATCAAAATAAGATTTCAAAACTAACAACACCCATATTACTATGTGTGTAGTCTAGACCTAAAACTCACTCAAATCTGAGGTCAAGTTCCTAATCTTGATGCCAATTAACATGTCAACTCTCATATTCTCCAAATTTCAAGCCTAGAGTTAAGTCTTAATTCCTTCAAATATCATAAATATAATTGTATTCATATAATACAATACATCTAATATTTAATTACCTATCTTTATATATCAAAACTTAAATCATAATGTGATAACCAAAAATATAAAATTCAATGCCAACTAAGTTATGAACTCGGTAACGCACTGCAAAATAATTGTGAAAGAACCTAACCTAATTACATTGCTTTAATCACTATATATCCCTCCCACCAATGATTGGCTCTCATGGCCAATCATTAGGCCACCATTACCCATTGAAATTTAATATCCAAACCTTATGGCATCAACTACCACGTAATTGACCAAATCAATTTAACCCACCAGAATATCAAATTATCACTATATTAATTTATGACTCCAAATACTAACCTGACGCACAAATTGAGAACCTGCACTTCGAAAGGATAATGATGTCGTGACTCCATTCCCATCAGTTCTTGCATGAAACTGGTGTTATTATTTATAACCTATTAAACCCTTTCTACTTAAATTATATATATGGGTCAAGTGATATATGGATTTAAATAATTTACGGACTTAGTCCATTAGTCACAAACTAAATTAATTATCTAAAAATTACCCATCAATTAATTAACTATAGTTAAACGAATAGTTTAAAATTCTCAAACCAACTTCACTGATTGACTATAAATTACTCGGGGAAACTATCGGGAGAGGTAAAATGACAATTTTATAAAAATTTCCAAAAATAACCTTCTGAGTCATTTCACTTTCATTAGACAACAACTATATGATATGTATGCGGCAGAAAAAAGGAGAAGACTACAATTTCGCAAAGATAAGGTAGAAACTTAAAGAAATGAAGCAATTTTTGCCATATGTGTTGTTGTTCTTATAATAACATTAAATTATTCTACTCAAATATATATATATATATAAACTAAAGAATTGGTCAAGCTATTTTTCTTTAGAACTAATTTTTGATGTTATATTTTTAATCTCTATAACAATCTACTTATAACAGAGTTTACATTCACTATAAAAATACATTTTTTCGTAAAATTACCTATCTGTGATACCCTTACTCAAATATTAATTGAGTAAAAATATTTTCTAAGAAATATATATTACGAATAAAGATAAAATATTGAAATATTTATGGTAATCATTATTAGTATCATGCACATACTAAATTTCAAGCATTAATATTTAACAGAAAAATTGTACTTAAATGGTGTTCACCGTTTATGGTCATAACTTTAAAAGGAAAGGCTACTGGAGAACTTTTTACATTGACACTTTTTTTTCTATTTTGTTGGTTAACTTTTCTTACAAAATTGAGTGAAATAAAAAATAATATTGCTAAAGAAATGTCCCTTTCTCTCCATATTTATACTTTGAATGTATTTTGAAATATTTCAATGATATCTATTTATTTTGATCTCAAGACAAGTAACTCTTTGACAATCTGTATTAATAATTTAAAAACTTTTTCTATGTTCTTTCAATTAAATCATTTACTAAAAAGCTTTAATTTAGTAATATTAATTTTACAACATCGTGTTCTATATGATATGATACACGTGCAACACACGTGCCATGAAACAGTATATATATATATATATTCAAGCAACTGAATTGTAGGAAAATTATTCGAACAAGTTTATCCATCGCTAACATTATAATGTTACATTAAAACATGGAAATCGTTCTCTTCTTTTCTTCGTAATTTATTTAAAACGTAGCACTTCACTTCATAAGCCATTGTGCAAAATGTGCCACACACATATGATTCAATATGCGCCCAAGACTCGTCTAATGGCTTGACAGGTAAAGTGAGATAGATTCCATGTGCAATCTGGATTTTAGACAAAATGATTGTACCATTAACTGTATGAATAGCACATATCTTTTGGCAATTCTAGTCATTAGTTTATCATCCCTTCTTTTTTTCTGGGAAGAAGTTAGGGATCATATATTACAATATCACTGCACAATAACGATCCGTAAAGTATCATAATTGGACATCCCTGAAAGAGCAAGAGGAAAGGAAGCGCACACTCTCACCTCTTACGTTGGTTATATCGAAGAAATAATTACAAATTTACAAGTAGAAAACTAAGCTTTTCTCTTTCGCAGTCTTCCCATATCAATATCCATAAGTCTTGATGACGACGCCATGGGAGAAGTTACTGACAGACCAATGGATTCGGGAATGTCCAGATCAACTCTCATAGAAGGGCCAGAGATTGCTCGTTTAATGTCAGTCTCACTCAACTGATGGGCTTCAGATTTCACTTTGGCAATCTGAGTCATGTCAGTAAAGTAAATGAGTAGTATTTAAGCTGTCCGCCGGTCACATTCACAACCCTAGTTACTCAATAAGGTGAAAACCGCTAGCATAAAAGGGTGAAAGCTTTACCAGTTCAACATGGTGACTGGACAAACATGCGCTAGACATCCTTTTTTGTAGATCCTCTACTTTCTTTGTTTGGTAATCAAGATTCTTCATTTCACTCCCTTTCTCACCCAGTTGCTGGTACATAGCTGCACAAGAAAAAAAGTAAAAATCGACCAACTAAAATTAGTTCAACGGACCAAGAGAAGGAATTTAAGATAAACTCGTCTTAAATCCAAATCAGGCCTTGCAAGAAGTTTGTGCTAGCAAATTACACTCTCTGTAGCCACATCTAAACAACATCGTCTTACCCTCAAGAAGATGACTGATGTACCACAACACAATTATATTAGTCAGTGGCGAAGCTAGAAATTTTATTAAGGGTGTCCAAGTATTACATAAGCATAAATAAAATAAAATTGATGAATGAAAGCACTGAAAAATTTAAAATTGAACTACGTAATATTACTATCCCTATTATTTATTTATGAATAAATGTTCCAAAATTTTAAAAATCAAACCACATAAGATTTAGCTTTAATATTTGTATTTAATTTATTATGAAGTGAACAAACAAACCAAAAAAAAAAAAAAGGGGGGCTGGGGGTGGGGGTGGGTGGGCGGGGGATTCAACTTAAAATGAAATCATTTTTACGTTTCAAGTTTTCACTAATCTCTGGTGACGACAACAATAACGAGACATGAATAATGAAAGCAAAATCAAATGTTGTCTTCTTTTGTTCGCTTTTAGCAGCGTTATAGAAATACTTCAACAGAATCAAACTCATGGAAAATTCAATTGGCAACTAAGTTTTCCTTTTTATTAGATTTTTAAGCTGTAGATTTCTAATTAAAAATTATTTTCATGTATAACATTTGAATTGATTCAAAAATAACAAATTTATGTACTATTATTTAGAAAGTAATTTAATTCAAGTTATTTAACTTAGAGTAATAATAAAATAGGAGTTCTTTTAAAAATGATTATAAATGCACAGTATGTGCAAGGATTCGAACCCACGCCTGCATTGTGAGCATCACTAGAAAGCCTCAAACCACTGGGCCGCGTCACCTTGTTGTGTCAAGGGTGTCCAAAGTATTAAATTTAACCGCTTCAAGTTTCATTTTACTCATATATACGACATAGTTTTCCGGCGAAGGGTGTCCAATTGGACACCGTTAGGACAATGTAGCTCCACCACTGATATTAGTGAATCTCATGCAATATTCTTCTTGCAATATATTTTGCATAAAATGACAGGACTTGCACAATTTCTTTGACTTTGACACCTTCTCTAGTTCCATTAATTAGCACAATATCGTCATCAAATAGCATACACTATGTAACCTCATTTTGTGTAGTTGCTTAGCTCATCAAAATTTGTGTAAACAAGTATGGGCTAGACACTAATCATTAGGTAATCCCACAGTTAAGGAAAACTCATTTTCATCTCCTACAATATTCCCACGCTAGTAACTACCCCTTCATACATGTCCTTTATGAAATTTACATAAATATAAATTCCTTTCTTCCCCAACACCCACCAAAGGAAGTTTCATAGTACTTGATCATATGCTTTCTCTAGGTTGATCAGCATAATGTGTAGTTCTTTCTTTATATCAAGAATATAGTCACTGTTGTAGATCTACCAAGCATATATTCAAACTAGTTCATCACTCTTGTAGTGTTCCCAAGTCTACATTCCATTACTCTTTCTCAGACCTTCATAATAACTCATAAGTATAATACGACAGTTCGCACAACTTTAAATATCTCCTTTGTTTTTATAAACTGAAATCAGGGTATTCTTTTTCCACTCATTGGTATCCTACCATCTGTTACAATATTAAGGGGTCATTTGGTTGGGAACAAGTTATCCAATGATTAGTTATCTTGGGGTTAGCTATCTTGGGATAACTTATCCCACCATGTATATGAGATAACTTATCCCATCACTATGATATAAATGGTGGGATATGTTATCCCAAACATAACAACCAAACAAGATGCAAAAATTTTATCCCATCACTATTTGTTTGTATCCCTCACACCAAACAACCCCTAAATAGCTTGGAGAGCCATCCTAGTCAAACCACTACAAGAAAATTTAATACCTCTACGGGGTTATCATCTGTAACATAGGCTTTGTTCTCATATTTTTCATGCTATTCTTTACTTTATGACAACCTTAGTCTACAAGTGCTCCTATCTTGCACATCCATATCCAAAAAGTTTTTCTTGTGGTTTGAATTGAACAATTAATCAAAATGCCTCTTCATCACTCTCAGTCATGCTAGTTTAACATTTCTTCACTTCTGCTTGTGTCCTTGGTTATGAAACAGGCCGTTAGAGCTTCCCCTCAAGTTGAATTAATAGCCTTCTTAGCAGCCCTCTCAATTCTCTTATATTGCTCAAATTTCAAAAACCTATCTATTCTTCTGCTTTTGGTAAGTTCCTCCGGCATTCTCCTATAGCTTTAATAACTCCTTTGCACATCCTCATTTCAAGACTAATCTTGAGGTTGATGTCCTAAACCTCCAGACACACCTGCCACGTCACTTGCTATTTTTTATGAAACTCGACATTTTCTTCCACAAGATGTCTGGGTCCCCTCTAAGTTCTATGATCCATCCTCCATCCTCCCAAGGTTTTTTCTAAAACAACAACAAACCTCCTTTATTTGGGCTTGGGACCGACAATGACAACGAGCTCACATATGCAAAGTTTTAGTTTTTTTCCTAGTTTTTTTTCTGAAACACCAACTAGTTAGCCCGCTTTAATGCCTACCATCAAAGTGATCAATTTGTAGGTTGTCTACTATTACACTTTACATTCAAGACCACAAACCTATGTTTGTATCAGGATTTATTTTAAGAAATGGATAAAATAAATAAGAAGTTTATAACAAATTTGGTGTTTGACTCAACTTTTAAGGAGAAGAAATAGCAAGAGCCTTAGATTAGGAATGTTAATCAAAATTTTAAATGGTGTGTAAAATTACATAAGCTAGTAACTTTTAATCAGACGTGTTAGACAAGAAAGAGGATGTTTTTGAGAGGATAGATATTAAAGTTGGAGTTGTATCTCTTTCTTTTACATTCTTTCCCCTCTAATACTTTTGATCCTGACATGCTATCCTTGTTCCTTTGAATCTTTTAAAACATTTAAAAATATATTTCTTATTATTATCAGGATGTCTTCCTTCTTTTTTTTTTCTCAATATGATTGGTTCATTTAATTTTTTCTAGTACATTTTTTTAAGAATTAGCAAAAAGAAAAGGATATACAAGAATAAGAGATTTGCCTATCATATTTCTTTTGGGGAATAGACTACTGGTCTCCTTATATGAACTTGGACAATCCTCCCCTCATGAGCTAGCTTTTGGGGTTGAGTTAGACTCATGCGCCATATCTTTATAAATTCCAAATGTAAAAACAGTTAACTAGTAAAAAATAAGGCAAGTGAACCTTAAATAAGGGATCTAACAACTTCAGAAAACAAAGTAAAAAAATCATGAATGACTAGTAAACAAGGATTTAGAAACAAGCAGCATAATTCATTACATGTGTGAGAAATATAAGACAAACATTATTGAATTATGTATCTACTATATTACATTGAGCTTTGTTTATAGACACTACAAAACAGGATTCTATATACTATTCCTATTCCTATTCTAACTCTCCCCCTCAAGTTGGTGCATACAAGTCATATGTACCAAGCTTGTTATAGATGTAACTAACACGAGGACCGTGAGGGACTTGGCGAAAATACTTGCAAGTTGAACACTCGACTTCACAAATTTTGTAACAATGTCTCTTAAGAGTATTTTTTCCTCGGACAAAGTGACAATCAATCTCAATGTGCTTACTCCTCTCATGAAATACCAAATTTCATGCGATATAAAGGGCAGTTTGGTTGTCACACACAAGTTCCACTGACTGATTTCTACAAACTTTAGTTCTCTCAACAACTGTTTAATCCAAGCTAGCTCACAAGTTGCTACAAACATTGCTCGATATTCCGCTTATGCAGTAGATCGAGCAACTACACTTTATTCTTACTCTTCCAGGACACCAAACTACCTCCTACTAGATCACAATATCCAAATGTAGAATGTCTATTAGAGGGTGATCTTGTCCAAACATCATCGATATATCCAATGATCTACTCATAAACTTCATCCTCCAGAGAAGTCCTTTACCTAGAGTTAACTTTATATATCACAGAAAACGAACAACCCCATTCCAATAATCACAAATGGGAAGTCATAAACTAACTTACTACACTTACATTGTGTTCAATTTTGGGACACAAGTTTGAGGCATAGTTTAGGACCTCTTGAGGAAGTCAATTCCAAAAATTCCGATGCGGGTCCCACAATTCCCGTTTGACTCCAAAATTGGTCTGCTTCCATTTTATGTAATTTTTTTGTCTAAACAGCCACACTAATGTTGTGATCCTATTTTCAATAGTGTGGCAGCATTTAGAGGCCGTTCGGAAAGGAAAAGCTCCGGCCTTGTAATTTGGAGCATGCGCGCTCAGCCTACAAGTAGGCTACGGCTTCCTTTCTAATTAGATTGAGTATGAATGTGTGAATTCATGATGATTAGTGTGAATTGGGGGCAGATACCTAGTTGTTCTTACTCTTCTTCTTAGAATCATATTTTAGGTTGATCGACACTATTTTGAGGGTAGTACCATGGTAGTTGGGGTTGTATGTGTGTTGTTGCATACTATGTGAATTACTTGTGTTATTACACATTTTCTGAAGCATGTTCGGCCTTAGTCTAGGATAGTCTAGTGTTGCCTTAAAGTCGAGAACCTTGTAGCTTTATTATGTCTCCGACATAGTTTCAAACGGACTAGGTCCTTGTTGACTAGAATAGCAGACTTGGGACTGATAGTATGAACCTTAGTCTAGGCGTTTACGCAGCTTGTAGACTTTCTGCCTTCTCTCCCTATCTCTGTGAGTCTAATGTGTTACCGGAGGTTGTGTGCTTTCTGGGGATTGGAGTATTTTAGGCTTGAAGCCTTTTCGCGATTCTTTGTGAGTGGACGTTGATCTACGGTGGTTGGAGCCTACTTGAGATCCTCTTTAGAGTCGACATGCCCCCAGGTCACTCTTGGTAGCTGGGCGGCTTAAGCCCCTAGGAGTGGGTTGGTTTGCTGGGCCCTTGATATCTGAGATCCTCTTCGAAGTCGACACGCCCTCGGGTCACTATTGTTAGCTGGGCTGGGAGTGGACTACCTAGCTGGGCGGCGTAGATTGATTGTCATTCTTGCTAATCGGGCTAGCAGTTGACTAAGATGATGATTAGTTGCGATGCGATCCCGGCTTGTGGTTCGTGGTATTCTTCTCTCAATAGACTTACCTATTTTGTGTACCAATCAGGCTTATGGGGGTCGTTCGGGTTTTATTTAAACTTGCGCAAGAGTGTACCTTCAGGGATTATGGGCGTCGACTTAGGTTTAGTTTAGTAGTACTTAGATTTACTTTCGGTATGCCCGTGTGTTTTCTTTCATGTCTGCTTGGACCTCTATTTGTGTCTAGATTCCATTGTTTTTACCTTCCCTGCTTAGCCGGCCTATGATGCCTACTGAGTACCTTTGTTTTGGTACTTATGTTACACTCTGCATCTTTTTCGTGATGCAGGTCCTAGTACCAGCTACCAATAGTGATCGTTCGTGCCATCTTTTGCAGCTTGTGGATATCGGAGATAAGGGTGAGCACCTGGCGTCCTAGATCAACCTGTCTCCTTCTGTATATATGTTAGCTAGTCTTTTGCCCTTGAGATGACTTGTTGTGATCTACTTTTGGGACTTGTATTTGTTCATATCACACAGCTATGTACTCGTGACTTCCAGATTCTGGGAGGGTTTCTAAGTTTTTGGTTTGTTTCTGTTTCTATCTTTCTTATTGTTAGTGTTATTTTCTAGTTAGTTCTACCCTTGTACTCGTTACTTTTCATTCTCGATACGAGGTGACTTACCTACAGGTGGGTTATAGTAGGTGTCATCATGACGCGGGAAGTCGGGTCATGACAATAGGTCTACATCCCATTGTTCATTCTCCTCAAGAATGTCTAAGGCATATCTGTGTTGCAAAATAACAATACTTGATCTGGACTGAGCAACCTCAATACCTAGAAAATACTTTAGTATGTCGAGGTCTTAATCTAGAAATGTTGAATGATGGTGCTTCAAATAAGTGATATCATCTTGATCATTGTTACTGATAGCAATATCGTCAACATAAGCCACCAAACAAATACACAGATTTCATGTAGAATGTCAATAGAACACAAAGCGATCAACTCTAATACCATGTGGAAAATATAAGAGAAAAATATTATTGAATTGAGCATCTACAATATTACATTAAGTCCTATTTAAAGACGCTACATTACAATCCTTATCCAAGTAGGACTCCATATACTATTCATATTTCTATTTCTATTCTAACAACATGAAATACCTAAGAACTATTTAATGGTTTGAATTATTTCACTTGAAATACCAAAAATTTAACTTCAAAACAATCAGTATACAGTTTCTAGTGCATTTTTTGTTTCACTTGTTGAGTTGAAGGATCCAAAATCAACAAGCATGAATCAAATATGAAAACGGGAACATATAAATAAAAGATTGTCTACACAAAGTTCAAAAAAACATTTTTAAAAATTAAAATACTGCGAAGTGAAATTAAAAAGAACTAAACGAAACCTCAAACGAGGCAAGGCCGGGCAAGGAGAAGTCATCGAGAAATGCTAAACAGGGCGAGGAAGGGTTGGTTATGGTTTTTCCTGCCCCTTTGCACCCCTACCCTTGTGACTTCAAGAAGAAGAAAAAAGGAGGTTATGTACACCAGAAAAGGAAAAAGTAGGAAATGAATGGAAATTCTAGACATGCATATCTCTTTTAGCTAGGGAGGAAAAAAGATGGGCTAAATTTGTTATAAAAGAATTTTCAAAAAGGCTAAATAAACAGGGTGAAGACAAAAAGTTGCATGAAGTGGAAAGCTTGACTTTTAGAAATATAGAACTATCTTCCCTGAACAAATACATGCGCAAACATATATATATTTGATACATATTAAAGGATACCATGAACCCTGTTGCTTTGGCCATTCAAAAGAATAAACCAGAACAAAGCATAAGATATACGTAGGTGATGGCACATATACAACAGAAGAAGTAGGTCACATGAAATAAAAGATCGAGAGTGTGAAACCTGTCAAATTCGATAATACCCAGATCTGAGTTGGAATATCATTAAGCTTCTTAGCTAATGTAAGAGAGGACCTCAAGATCTCCCTAGCTTGTACAGTGTCGCGGAGGGCAAGTCCTAGATTCCCCAATACAGTCAAATATTGTGAAACAAGTTGCAGATTCCCCAAAGTATTATGTGTTGTCTGCAAGCCAAACGCTAGTCGATTTCTGCAGTAAGGTAACAAATCAATAAGAATATAGCAACAGCAACTACTACAACTAGAGTGCTACAATACAAAGCTAGTTGGCGTCGTCATACAAACCCACACTACCATCTCTTTATCCAAACACATTTTACTCCAATATAAATCAATTTGTGAATTTTCTAACAGTAAAGGTTTTCTAAATTTGATACTGACATACAAATCTCTAGAAAAAGTAAAATGGATCCTATAAAAATATTAAGGGGAAGAGAGATTTAGAGAGCTAATGTCTTATCCCTTCCATGAAACTAATCTTGAAATGAACCTTGACACAAATGAGTTACAAGAATCACATGTTTATAGATGTCAAAATACTGAACAGAACATAGAAATATGTGAGCATATTTATTTTTATTTTAGACAATGGTAAACATGTTTGTATATTAAATATAGATCGACTCCACTTAAAAGTGTGGAGGTCACCCATAATTACAAAAGAAAGAGCAGAAAAAGCACTATTGGTCCTTTGTCTTCTCACAAGGAATCTAATACATCAAAAATTGATGCATGATCTTCTAAGTACATCCCTTTACACCAAAAATAAAAAAAGAGCTAAACACTTCATTTCAACTTCTGTATATTACTAGTTTTTTTCTGCAAAACATATCTGGTTCCTTTCCCCATATTATCCCCCAAATGCAAGTTGGGACAAGCCTCAATATCTCTTTCTGACGGGATAGGTGGCGTTCACTACTCTAGCCAATTAAAATCTCAAGAATTCCTCTTGGCATAACCCATTGGAGTCTCCTCAGATTAGTGAATATCATATATCACTGTGAAGTCAACTTGCAGTGTAAAAGAGATGATTTATGGTCTCTGCCTCCCCTCCAAACCTGTAGCATCTAGAACATAGTTGGTCTCCTGTCTTGATTAGATTGTTTTGTGTCAGAACTGCCCCTTTTGCCAGCAACCATGTGTAACAAGTGACTCTGTGTGGAATTTTCACCTGCCAGATCGATTTCATGCCACACTCCAATCAAATTGTTAGAATAGTCGTATTCCCTGTAAACTGATATAACAGTGAAAGCAATATGGTCTTCAAGATTAAATGCCCTTTGAATTGCTTCAAGGTGCTACATAATTCTGCTAGTCTCCCAACTTCACAGTCAAGCAACATTCTCCTCAAAGTAAGATTCCATTGTTGGTTGATCCATACTTCCTCTACTGTTGCTTCCTGCTGCTGGTTTATGCTGTGAATATCAGGATAGAGCACTTTTAGGTGTCTGTTCGTATAAAGTTATCCTCCCGGAAGGATACCTTCATGCCACTGCCTATCCTGAAACTGGTTTCTATTGTGAATTTTGGCCAAAGTGTGATGACCCGCCACATTATCACACTACCTAACTGCTAATTGGCACATATTTTTCAGTGTATGATACTTTTATAGGAAGGAAACTAGCTCTTGGTGGAATATCTAAAGCCATAGAAAGTTCCTTGGGAAAGCGCTAAATATTCACAAAAAAAAACCTTCCAGATAACCATTGATCAAAATGGAAAATTTCACATTAGAAATGCAAAATTTAATCCAGTTGACCCGTTTATTACCAAACCCCACATCTCTAAGGACTTTTGACAAACACTACCAATTAACATGATCATAATCCTTTTCAATATCCAACTGACATAGTATCCCTGGTCTCCTTGTTTTTGTTCGGGAGTTAACTAGTTCATTGGCCAGCGAAACTGCATCCAGAATTTGTCTCCCTTTAAGAAAACCCATTTGTGCTCATCCACCAATTTTCCAAGGACTCTCTTCAATCTTTCAGTAATCAGCTTGGAAGTAATCTTGTAGACTCCCCCTATGAGACTGATAGGCCTGAAATCCTTCAATTCTTCCGCACCGTTCTTTTTGGGAATTAAAGCAATGCAAGTTGCATAGAAAGACTTCTCAAAGAGCTCAGTTTGGTGAAAGTTCTAAATGGTTGCCATTATGTCATCTTTGAAAATTTCCCAACATTCTTTGAAAAAACCCATTGTGAAACCGTCCAAGCAAGTGCCTTATCAACAGCACAAACACTGATGACTGTAAAAACTTCAGCCTCTTGAGGAAGGTTTTTGCAGCCATTTTTTCTCCTCTTCATTGATTTTCTGGCCCCTGGATAATTGAAACGCCTCCCAAGTTTCTGATTCTGTACATAGTTTTTGTTGTAGTCCACCATAACTTTTTTCGTCTCTAAATCTTGAACCACTTTGGTTTTATTTGATTTCATTAAAATTTAGACGTCTGAATATAAATGCACATCTAAATAATTACGATGTTGTCTCTAGATCTGATCACTGATTGATTAAAACTGTTTGTTTTTCAACATATGAATGTACATAATCTATTTATATGTACATAATAACTATACACTTCAAATAAAAATTAACTAAATACTAAAAAAGAATTGATAGAATACAATTATTATTTGATTAAAACAAATGGAACACGTATACTTGCTAGTGGTGATGGCAATAGTTATTGTTAGTGGCTAGTAATGGATGGTGGTAGTTGTGACGGTGGAGGTGGTTGGTGTTGTGGTGATGATCATAATGGTGGCAATTGGTAGTGGTGTTGGTGGTTGTAATGATAAAGTTGGTTGATGTTAGTAGCAGTAGTGTTGATGGTGGTGGCTGAAGAATGTGAGGTGGTTGGTGATTTGTTTGTGGTAGTTGGCGGCAATACTAGTTATGATGATGGAGGTGATTGGTAGTAGAGATTGACACAATAGTGGTGGTGGCTGATAGTAGTGATGGAGGTGGTGGTGGCGACCACAAAGATGTGTGGTGGTAGCTGACAGCATTGCTAGTTGTGATGGCAGATTTGTTGGTAGTACGAATTGACTATAGTGGTTGATAGTGATGGTGGAGGTGGTGGCGGCTACAGAGACAAAAATGGTGGTGAAATGGATATATTCATTAATGATGGAGGAGGTAAGTGTAGTAGCAACTGACAATAGTAGTTAACACCGGTAGTGGTTGTGATGACAGAGGTGGTTGGTGGTAGACGACGATAATGGTGGTTGACAATGGTGGTGGTGGTAGAGCTGGTTAGTAGTGGTGGCCAATGATTATGGATAGAATGATAGTGAATATTATCCACACAATAATACCTTTTAATTATTTTAACACTATGTTCTAGTTCTTAATGATTAAGACCTATTAAGTGGTTAACTTTAATAAAAACAAATGCACTTAGAGCCCGTTTGGATTGGCTTAAAAAAAGTAGCTTTTAAGTCAAAAATAAAAAGTCAAACTAAAATGACTTTTAAGTCCAAAAAAAAAAAAAAGTAGGGGGAGACCTACTTTTGGTTTCTGACCGACTTTTAAGCCAATCCAAACGGGCACTTAATGATCTATTGTCTGAACCATTCAGATACAGACCTCCACTAAGTGCAAACAAATGAGGCCTTCCCCTCCCTCACTTTTTAACCTGTCAATTGCATTATATCTCTTATAGGCAGTAGCCATTCACTGAAAAAATCTGGTGTTTTTGTATCCTTGCTTAGACCACGACACCCTACATTTCCATCTCCAACTCGCTTCTTCATTTTTAGCAAGCACCTCCAGTTCTACCAAATTGTTGCCCTGATCAACATGTCATCTTCATTTAAATCTGTCATCTTGAATCTAATCCAAATCAGCTATAAGTCATTCAAAAGACTATTTTTCTTGCTAACCAGAACCCCAAAATTTGAGCTACTCCATTCTTTGAGCTTATTATTCAGCAACCTTAACTTCTTGCATAGCTTAAAGTCGAGACAGCCTTGCACCTCAAACTTAGACAACCATTTCTGCACCTGTTCTTTAAAACCCTTCACCCCTAACCACCAATTCTCAAGTGTGAAATAAGACCTCTTTTGGATCCAATTCCCACACTCCAAAGGAATTGGGGTATGGTCAGAGTTAGCTCTACGCAACAAATTTTGTCTGATGTCACTAAAAGCTTCTTCCCATTCCATAGAGCATAGGAATCTGGCTAGTGTTGCAGCACTGTTATGATAACTCCCCTAAAACCATGTAATCTTGCCCCAATCAGATGAGGGTCAAGAAGTTCATGTCATCAATCCAGTCAGAATTCTCTCATAATATTTGTTATTCTTGTACTGTTTCTTCTTTACCCCGTGTATCTGTTGGTGTTGAAATCTCCACATGTGACCCAAGGTCCATCCAACATTCCCTTTATTGTAGCAATCACTTCCCAGCATTCAGTTTTATCCCTCCTAGTGTGAGGAGAATACACACCTGTAAGGCACCAACTGAAAAAATCCTGAATACTGTGTATGATACTATTTACATTATCCCAATAGATGTTTGGTGGGTTCTCCCCGAGTTGATAGCTCTGAAAACCCAATTTTACCAACTACTATGTATCATGTAAATAGTATCATACCCATGTATTATCCCAAATACTTTGTATGATACTGGTTACATTACCCCCAAACTTTGTTTCTACCAAGATATACACATCTGCACCCCATTGATTAATCAGATTTATACCTGACCACCCCCCCCCCTCTTTTATACTAATTTATCCCCCACATTCCAAGACACAATTTTTATCCTCATTTATGAGTGATGGTTAATTTCCTCCCACTGGTTCTAGGTTCACCATTCTTGAACTTCATGTTGAAGATCAGATTCCCGAGCTCTTTGGAATTGAGTTGTTATTGCTGTTTTTTTTTTTAATAAGGGTAAAGGTTTTTTATGGTTATTGTTGTTTTAATATTTTCCCTTCCCTACATGTCTCTCCAAGTATCTCTTTTGATACAGTTTCACGCATGAAGCATAAGCCTCCATTTCACACCCTCGGATAGCTGCTCCAAAAGCTAGCCCAAATTTGATCACATCAAGGTGTACCCAAATGGTAGCCCTTGTCTCTATTATCTCTTCTGAAAGATTCTCTTCTATGCTCAATGCTACAAGTTAATTGCAAGGGAGTAGTTGATTTTCAAAAATTTATAGAAAGGAAGAATCTGCTTTGCTCATATAGCTACAAGCAACCTCCCCCTCAATAGTTAGAATACCTTCTCCTTGAGTTGCATCCTCTGTCTGAGCCTCCTCAATCCTCTGATTTGCTATATTTGGAGCTTTTGCTGCCATTTGCTTGTGTTTTCCAAGTACCTAGTTGTGTACCTTGAGCTTGTGTTTCATTCAGATTTACAACAAGATCCGTGTCCCCACTTCCACTAGCCACGTAACTTCTGACATTTTCTATTGCCCCTTCCCTGTAAACCTTGATATCCGAGGTTTTCTCTATTGCTATACCTTTTCCTCTTACTGAATCTATGTCTCTGGTTTCCTCAGTAGTAGGTCTGACCTCTGTAACATTAAGTTGTACGTCGCTTTCACCTCGATCAACCCTATTCTCCACCTCCGTAGATTTGCAAGTCATCGGCAACCACCCATACTGGAAGCGAGTATATCAAACCATTGTCGATGATCCCCATCTTCGTCAGAATCCTCCATTGGTCCTTTACTCTGATTCTAGCCCTTATCACATGAATTTTTATGTCTCTTCTACAGTTTCTAACCAATCCCCACATTCATCACCTATTTTTTCCATCGCATTGTTATTTCAGAGTTGTAATGGAAGCCTTAAAACCCCGAACAGTGTTTTGGGAAGCGAGAAGTGGAAAAAAGCAACGAGGGCCCGCTTCACAGGAGCGAGAAGCGAGAAGCCAAGTGCGCACTTTTTTTAAGTAAAGCGATATTTAGTATAAAAATAAAAAATATTAAATAAACTAGTTACAACTTTACTAGTTACTACAAGCAAAAAAGAAGTGTAACTTAGTAACAAAACAACAAATAAACTAAGTAAGAAAAATAAAGACTTATTAAGAGCAGCAACCAGCATACGCACAGAACTGATCACAGTCACACTGTATAGAAATAAAAAAAAACAGAGCAGCAATAGAATTGGAAAAAAACAGAGCAGTAATAGAAATTGAAAATAAACAGAGCAGTAATAGAGATTGAAAAACAGAGCAGCAACAGAAATTGAAAAAAAAAAAAAGCAGCAATAAAAATATAGAAGAAAACACAGCAGTAACAAAAAATAGAAAAAAAAAAGTAGCAGAGCAGTCGCAGCCTGGCAGAGAAGAAGAGAACTTACAGCAGTGGCAGCCTCGCAGCAATAAAAATATAGAAAAAAACACAGCAGCAACCAAAAATAGAAAAAAAAAGTCGCTGCCTCACAGAGAAGAAGAGAAGAAGAGAACTTACAGCAGTCGCAGCCTTGCAGAGAAGAAGAGAAGAAGAAGAAGAGAACTTACAGCAGTCGCAGCCTCGCAGTAGTCTAAAGAAAATATTTGAAGTCGCGAAAGGAGGTATTTTGAAGTCGCGAAAGAAGATTTCAGAAATTAAAAAAAAAAACCTTCAATTTTTTTAAAAAAAACCCTAATTAGCGCTTTTCAAATTAAGCGCACCTTTTCTCGCTTTTTCTTTTCTTGCACTTCTTGCTTCAACAGTAGAAGCGATCGCTTTTTGAATGTCACCTTGCTTCAGGAAAGAAAAGCGCAGGGGCTGCGCTTTAAGCGCGTTTTTCCTCGCTTTTTATAACAACTGACCCCGATCCAAACCAGTCAAAACCTTTTTTGTCTGGAAAAGGCTCCTATTACCAGAAATCACCATGCAAGCTTCAAGGTTGACTCTCTTGCAGATCCAGTTACCCATGGTAAGGATTTTAGTAAGGAAGAAAAATTATCCGCATCATCTTTGACTCTAGAGATTTGTCCACTCCATACGGTCATAATTACCGGTTGATGCAGAGTTTAAGATTCTAGCACTTCACCTAACCAGTAAAAATTATTTTCTTATCTCTTCTTCATCACAGATTCTATCATAGAGCTTCAAGTTTCACTACTTCATTAGCGGAATAGACTATTCGGTTGGTGTTAAGAGGGACTTCACAGTACCAGGTTCTCGGAGGAAAGAATGGGTTGCAGAACACTGTCAAGGGCAACAGAGGAGTTCTCAGAGTTCATTGATAAATATGTTCTTGTTCATTTTCCAGGAAGGGGCTAGTTTCACATGGGTCAGGGCAGAGGACTTAACATCAAGACTTGATAAATTCTTGGTGCTAACCTCTCACGAGAAATGCTACCAAACATGCTATAAAATACACCTGCCTAGACAGCGATGATAAAAAGGAAAGGAGATAATGGGTCTCCTTGTCTTAAACCTCTTTGTGAAGAGAAGAAACGTGTAGGAGAGCCATTTATTAGAACTGAGAATTTGATGCAAAACTTCATCCATCTTAACCATCTATCTCCAAAACCCCTTTTAGAAGAGTCTCCAGCAGGAACTTCCAATTGAGGTGGTCATAAGCTTTTTGAATGTAGACACTACTTCTAGTTCTAGCATCAACACACTTTTTTTTCACCAGCATCAACACACTCATTAGCCATAAGAATGGCATCCATTATTTATCTCCCTTTTATGAAGGCCAACTGTTGGGGGTCCACCAGTTTGTGCATAACATTTTGATCCTCTCTGTGAGTAATTTGGAGATGATCTTGTACACACTACCAATTAGGCTAATAGGTCTGAAGTCACTAAACTACTTAGCACCCATTTTTTTCGGAATTAAAGTCACATAGGTGGAGTTGAAGCTTTTCTCAAAAACACATTCTCTCATGAGAGTACTTGACTGTAGCAATCACAACTTTTCCAATAACCTCTCAAAAATGGGTATAGAAGGCCATGGTAAAACTTAAGACCATCAGGACCAGGAGCTTTGTCTCTAGCACAATGCTTGACACTGTCCCATATCTCTTGGTCCTCAAATTCTTTCTGAAGTATGAAATTATCTTCAACATTAATTTTGTGACCCATCCTGCACCCACTTGAAGATCTCCAAGTTTATCTTTCAGAATATAAGTTCTGATAGAAGTAGCGTTATCAAAGGCGCGCTTAAGCCATAAAGCGAGGCTCAAAACGTGTTGAGCACTTCGCCTCGCTTTATGTGTGTTTCAGTGTCGTCATCAAGGTTCTAAGACAAACGTTTCGTTGCCAATGAGCCTCTTATGAAGAAGTGAAACTAAATAATTGATATTTCACTTTGTCATAATTTTTTTTCAATTTCTTTGGCCAAATATTTGTCATTCATGTCTATAATTATTAAATATATTAGTCTTGGACTATTTATATATATATATATATATATATATATATATATTCCTTTCTCCCTTTTCTCTTTCTTTTCAGGCCCCGCACGCTTTTATTTGCGCTGCCCCCCACCCTCTTTGAGCCTTTTTGCTTTTTTTTTTTTTGATAATAGTGGATAGAAGACCATAATTTCCTTCTATATGTCTTCTGAATTCCTGACTACTTCACCCCCCCCCCCTCCCCCTCCCCCCACATTTAGCTCATCAATATTACTGTATCTTCTATGCAAATTGGCAGTTCTGTGAACTGTTTGTTGTTGTTGTCTTGTTGTTCAAGTCAATTTTCATTTTTTTCATTTTTATTTTATTTTCAAACTCTAGTGTTTTCAGCTTTTGAGTGACCTCCTTCCCCCTTCCTGCTCTATGATCTGATCCTTCAAAAATTCAATTAATTAACTTTGATTAACTGTTTATATATTTATATTTCCTGTGTTTTTGTTCCTTGATTTTCTCAACTGACTCTCTTTACTTTTAGCAAAGTGCTTAAAATCTAATCTCTTCTTGTCCTTCCTTTCCAGTCAACCTCACCATTCCTTGATCCAAGAAACCCTCCAAGAAACCAAAAATCTGCAGCCGAATTTTTTTAATATTTATTATAATACATTGTAATAGACTTGGTGAGTGATCAAAGGTGACCTTTTGAAGGATTGATTGCTTGATACTTTTGAAGCCTTCATTCCACTCATCAGACACTAGAAACCTATCCTAAGTTGCTCGGACTCTTCACTTTTGGTGTCACACCCGTGTCAACACAACATGGGTGTGGGTGTGGGATCCGTGTCCGATTTGGCCAATCGATTTTGGGTACTTTGACCAAAATCAACTGGGAAAGCCTGGATAGTTTTAACTTTTAATGATTTCTATAATCAATACAAAAGCTAAGGTGAAATTGAAGAAAATGGAATGTCTTTTATATAGAAATTGTTGTGTCACCCCTTTTCCTTTAATCTCCTTCTAGGATTCTCCTCAAGTTCTCCACATAATATCTCATAAATTAGGTCTTATAACTCTATTTTTAGATATTTTAATTATTTTTAGGCGAACCCCGCACCTGTATCCATACACGGATCCATATCCCCCAATCTTAAAAATTAGATCATAAAGGATCCGACCTCTAGATCTGTACTTGTATCGGACACCTACACCCGAGTCTGAGCAACTTAGACCTATCTAGCCTAGCTGCAATGTTATGTTTGTCCCCTTTCCTCCATGTGTAACTTTCTCCTGCTAATTGAAGGTCCAACAAGTTCATATCTTCAATGAAATCAGAGAGGTCAGTCATAGATTTTGTTTCTTCTCAGAGGGGAATCTAACTGTATTGAAATCCCCACAAACGACCCAAGGGCCGTTGAACAGACCTCTAGCTGTCCCAACTTCCCACCAAACCTTATTCTCTTTCTTCTTTACTATTTGGAGCATAGATGCCAGTAAATACCCAGGTGAAGTTAAGACTTTTACCTATGAACTTGCAGGATATAGAGTATGCTCCCCCATTACTAACATCCCCTGTCCAAAATTTCTCGTCCCAAAGAATTAGGATAACCCCTTTAGTGCCACTAGCTTCAAGTTGACAAAATTCCACTTCTCTGTTAAATCTTTAACAATGTTTCTCACATCCCCCTTCAATCTTGGTCTCTTGGAAGCAATAAACATCAGCCTTCCACCCTTGGACTAGATTCTTGATTACACACCTCTTATTTGCATGATTCGGGCCCCTCATATTCCATGAAACTATCTTGACTGACATTTATCACTAGGTATTGTATAAACCCCCTGCTTCTAGTACCATTACTTCTGAAATTGATCCCACATTCTAGGCTCTCAAGTTCTTTTGAACCTTTGACTGCTGAAGTTAATTTCAAGTTCTTCTCCCCCTAGTCAGTGTTATTTTGTCTCATACTATCGATCTTCATGAACAGTCTCGTAGCTTCCTCTTTGCATCCCTTAATGTCAACTCCTAAATCGTTAGCTAATTTTGTGATGTTCTGATAGATGCATGTCAAAATCTGGATCATCTTCTTCCTCTAGACTACGTTGGTTTAAGGGAACTGCATCTTCAATTGTAGTCAAAGAATTGTTCTCTTCACCTCTCTGTGAATTAAGTTCTTGCGTGCAATAGTTTTCCAAAGGTCGATGAGAATCAGGGAGAACTGGGCACTTGTCTGACACTTCCACAGTTTCTCTATCAACATTATATTCCATATCGCCATCGAATTTTCTTCCAGATCTGTTCCTCTTGTTTTTATGCACCTTAAAACTGACGGAGCAATAGAAATGGCTTCAAGTTCAGCGATTGGATCATTTAACTGAGTGAAGGAGTTTTCAATGAAAGGCCCACTTAAAATGAATTGGGCCAGCAGATCTGGGCCCATTTGGTCCCTTTTTACATGTTTGGATTTCTTAGAAGGAGTTGCTGAATGGTGCAAAGGCTCACGTGCTGGTACAGCAGGTTGTTTCAAAATTGCTGGATCGTACAAGGAACCCATGTGTCCAGAAACCTCTGTAAAGCCTAAAAGGCTCTCATCCTCTCTATACCCAATCAAATCTTTGGACCTCTGGTTAATAGGGACAACTAGAGTTCTCTCATCAGAGGCCACCCTCGCAGACACCTCCACCCAACTCTGAACTTTGAAAGTCAAACCCTCATGAACCAGCTGTACTGAATTAGGGACAGAATTGCCATCACCTCTCACCTTTAACCTTGCCCATTTCAAGTGATTACGAAGCTCTGTCTCTTCTTCAGTACGAATCCAAACCTCCACAGAAATTCCCGATCTCACAGAAGACTTTCTGGGACCAAAGTTGGAAACCTGGTCCAGCTTTTCATGGATGGAGTTCGAAGTCGGCGACCACCATTGAAGATTGATCTTGTGTGTTTTCCTGAACCATTGTCCTCTTACGATGTGTTCTGCAACAGTTTTATTGGGGAATTCGAATAAAAGTTGATTATTCCCGAAGTCGTATATATTAATGCCATGATGATGTCTCCAGGTACTCCCAACCCGTCAACGAATCTCCAACAATGTGATATCTGGGATCTCCTCCAACAGACTTCCCACCATACTCTTAGCTAGTATGTCATTCTGGGTTTTAGATATGGCATCTGTAATAACAGCAAATTGCCTTTTTGATGTATCTTGGCATCATTAAAGTTTCTTGTAGTCCATGTATTACTTCGGACAGTATCATAATATGATAAACTCTCCTCTGTTTCCCTGTGTGTTGTATTAACTGTCCTCTGAACATTAGCATTGATAAAAACTGATATATTTTTTTTCCAATGTCCGTCCATTCAGAATTTAGCAACCACTCTAGGATGATGATCGCTGCTCTTCTCATACCCTGCAAGTTAATGATGCTGATGTATCGACCATATCTGTTGAAATTTCTTGAGAAAAAGAAGTCTGAAAAAAGATCCTTGAGCTTCCACCTGCGAACTGAGTTCTCCTGTCCTTTTGAAGCTTCTTTGAGAGCGTAAACCAGCCATTCCATCGTCTTCTGGCTAATGATCCTCCTAGTCATCATGTTAGGACCTCTTTCTACCCAGTCATACCATGTATCTGCTCTAGAAACCACCCTAGTCTGTTGTAAGACTTGAAGCCTACAGCGAAAAAGATGGTGTCCTCTCCCATGACAGCTCTGGGAGGACAGAAATAGACAGATCGGAAAAGAGATATCTGGTAACCTATGGGGAGATTGGAGTCCCACACCACGGCGCGTGAGGCCGTGATGTCGGATCTGAGGGAGATGGAGGCACATGAGAGCGCGTGATGTGTTTTTCTGGTGATGGGTATTTTTGGGGTAGGGTCGCAATAGGTTGTAGGAGGCTGTGATGGAGGCAATTGGAAGAAGTAGAAAGAGATGAATTCCCATGGTCAGAAGGACCACTGGTGGGGTTTTTGGGTAGTGAGATGATTTTAAGAAGTTAATTGGGATTAGTGCCTGGGAGTGAGAACTTCTTTTTGATTTTTCCACAAGCTTTTATGGAAATTAGAAGTACTCGGAACACTAATAAAATGTACTTTGCTAAGCATCTTTACGTTCTTTGTTATTGGTAAGGTAATTTTAAATGAGTAAAATAGCAAAGTGGAAATATGAAAGCTTTTGAACGGATTGGACTACGTATAGTTGAAGAATAAACTCCCATTCCGAGTTTCCTTTTAATGCACCACCGAAATTCATCTTAAAGGAAGATCAAGTGGTATATGAGATCTTTTGAAGGGATAAAAGACTACATAAATTTGAGAATAAATTCTCATTCCTAGTTTTTTCGTAATGCACGGCCGAAATTCAGTTTATAGAAGATCAACATCATTTGTTGAGATTCATATTATGTTGCATTTTATCTACTTTTTGGCATACCACTTGTATATGATAGACATTGTTAGCAATGTTATTTTACCAACTGAGCTTCAGTACGATACTTAAGCATATTGCAGAGAAATACAACACGACTTTGTTTCATGCATTAAATACTCTAGACTCAAAAATCCAAATAAAAAACAAGAGTTCCAAAATAAACATTTTTGTTTGAAGAGATCTACCTTGCTTCTTGTAAATTTTGCTGCCTCATCAGTAGAAACCCATGAGCAAGGAGGACACTCGTTTTCTCTCGCACTCCCGTGAAAGAATCCATCACTCCTAAAACTGGTCCGATCAGATCAAGGGCCTATTGCAGAACAAAAGTGCTCAGCAAACAGATTTCCAAAGAGAGAGATAAGTATCTCCATAATGGAAGGAACTGTGCCAACCTTTGCTGAGGATTCAGCATCTCCCATGCAGATGTAAGAGATTGCTGCATAAACAAAGCACATGGCTTGCATTGATTTGTTCTCACTTAGCTGCACAGAAAAGAATATACTGATAAAAGGAAAAACAGAAAGAGCAAGAAAACCCAAACTTACTATTATTAACCAACAGATGTAGTAGCATAAACGGGCAGCAACATAAGTTAGAAGCCAACCTATAGCGGACAAGTTGGGAGAAATATGAACAGAATTCATTTTCAAAAATAGACGTATCAATCAGACACAGAACTATCCACAGAACTTAAAGTATAAAAAAATGGAATCTGACCAAGCCTCTAAAAAATGTAAAAAGGAGAAAACAAACCAGCAGAAGTGAAGCAGGCAACTTTATTTCAACACTGTTGATCACTCACATAGTGGTATTTCTCCTAGTTCCACAAACACTGGTTAGTATCTATTCAAGACTGAAGGGTGAGAGAATTCCTTGAGACTGACGAACAAGAACACAATATAGAAACTTGCACCCAGGATCTGTACCCCAATCCCTTGCACAAAAAAGAGCATCAACTTTCAAGTTCTTCTCATCTCTCCTTCTAGTTTGCGCGTATATATATCAATAGGAGGTCAATCTGATTCATCCTTAAATATCTATCTATTATTAAAAGGAGAGAAAAGGCATCTATATAAGTCAAGTGGCACCCTAGCAATAGGTCACTTGGCATTGCTTAAGACAATGCTTTAAAGAAATAGGAAATTATTTGAAAAATAAATAAATTTCCTACAAAATGAAGAGTTGGCTATTAATTTGAAGAGATAACGTTCAAAATTAGAAAACATGTCAGTTTGGATTAGTTTTTTCTTTTGTTGATTAAGTCTTATCAAATCAAATAATATTATTCTCTCTATTTCAATCTGTTTGTCTTGTTTTGACTTTGCGTGGGATTCAAGAACTAAAAATTGAATCTTGTGGCTTTAAGCTAAAGATAGGTTGAATGAACCAAAATGTCAATCTTGTGTTCTTAGCCATGCCAAGTGAAAAGTTGAAATTAAGGAGTCTTCAAAGGAAAGAGGCATTCTCTTTTAAAGAAACTAAAAAGGAAAGTAAGACAAACAAATCAAAAAATAGGGAGTATTATTTTTATAATACTACTACAAATATTTTGTAAATAAAAGAGAAAATAATTAATTACTAATTGCATTTAATATTAAAATAATAATTATAAAAAATAATAGTAGATAACTAAAAGAACTTCATCCATTATTATAGTATAAATTATAATAAAGTACTAGAAAACTATTAAGTCTATGCTCAAGATTCTTGCATTGATAAAAGTAATAAATTATTCTACTATATTATAAGAGGGAGTTAGCTAGGTGATGCAGGCAGGAGGCAGGAGGTCATGTCTGTCTGTCTACGTAGGGATAATTTTGGCATTTTCGATCTTTAGTGCTTTGGTGTTGTTGTGCTCTAAGGATTTATGCTTATACTATTTCCAGTTTAGGCAAAAACATCCTGGCAATTTGTAGTTTTTCTAAAAAATAAATAAATATGGGATCTATTAACGTTTGATTGTCATGTAAATATTTGTTAACGTAATTGATGTATTGAAGCGCGCTTTGGTAATTTTTTGTGGTTTCTCCGTTTTAATTTGTTTGTCTTATTTTTTAGTTTTTAAAATATTTGATAATTGTGTAGAAAATACTATAAATCACGATAAATTAAATATTTCAAAGGCATAAAAAAATTTGGCTCACTCTTAAAATTCTATTTGTGCCACATAAATTAGGACAAAGAGCGTAATATATATTATTTGAAAATTACATAAAGAATACTATAAATTACAATGATTAACAACTAAAAGTTTTAAAAGACATGAAAAATTTGATTGACGCTCGATATTCTATTAGCGCCACATAAATTGGGGAAAGAGGAAATAACCTATTTTATTTGAAAATTGCATAAAAAGTACTAAAAATCACAATAATTAAGAACTTAAAAATAAAAGACATAAGAAATTTGGTTGACTCTTGAAATTCTATTCGTGCCACAAAAATTGGGATAAAGAGAGTAACATATATTATTTAAAAATTATGTAAAAGTAATATAAATCACTATAATTAACAACTTAAAATATTTAAAATTAATATTGAAATTTAATGACTCTCTAAATTCTATGTGTCACATAAATTGAGACAAAAATAACATATATTGGGTCGTGCTAGCACGGACTCCTGTATCTAGTTTTCTTCTGTAAAGAAGAGATATATTGTTGAAGGGAAGAAAAGGATAAGTAAAGATTAAGATAATATAGAATAATTAAACTTTTGCATCAAAAAAGAAGAATTTAATTTGAGAGATTATCAAATATTCTCTTAATCATAGTGTATTCTTATTTTTAAAATCATGTTATGTTTTCGAGTTGTTTGCATCTTATTTGGAGTTCATCAAAATGATATTTTTCACGCATCACACAGGTAGCTCAAAATTCCAAGCATTTTCCCAAGAGAATTCCAAACATTTTCCCAAAATTCTTTTTTAAACATTTCACTGAACAAAAATTTTCACAATTTAATTAGGTAGCTCAGAATTATTTTGCTCAAATTTTATTATAAACTACCTCTTATGATCAAAATACAATTGTTACGACCATTATATTGTGAGAAATATAGGAAAAGAATATTATTGAATTGTTGTCTCTACATTATTACAGATTATTACAGAGAGACCCTATTTATACACTAGAATAGACACCTGTTCCAACTAGGACACTACAATACAATCCTTTTCTAAGTAGGACACTATATACTATTCCTATTACTATTATTATTCTTATTCCTGTTCTAAGTAGGATTGTATATACCTATTACTATTCTAACACTCCCTTCAAGCTAATGCATACAAATCATATGCATCTAGCTTGTTACAAATATAATTAATAAGAGGACCGATAAGGAGCTTAATGAGATATCTGCAAGTTGATCACTCGACTTCACAAAATTGACAGTCAATCTCAATTTGTTTAGTCTTCTCATGAAATACTAGATTTGATGCATAATGTCAGTCAATCTCAATGTGCTTCGTCTTCTCATTAAATATTGAATTTGATGGATAATGTCGATAAAACATAGAGTGATTAAATTACAGTGTTGAACTTCCCAAACCAAGCTTCAACTGGCTGTTTCAGACCATAGAACAGACCATAGAGTGACTTACATAATTGACATACAAGGCTACTAAACTCCCCCTGAGCAACAAAATTTGGTTGTTGCTCCATAGACTTCTTCACAATGCAATGGTCACCGGAAAGTTCTCAAAATTTAGTATAAAGTATATGGATCGGGTTGGAATCAATAGACGAGTCGATATTAAATAAGAAAGTAACCGGGAAACTGGTCGGAACATATTCATACGCCGGAGTATTAGATTTGATGGTTGAAAGTGGTCACAATCTAAGAAATAAATTTATATGAGTAGGGTTGGAATGATGACACGACCCAACTGGAAAATAGAAATTATATAGGAACGATCGAATTGATGGCACAAGCCTATTGAAAAAAGAGAAATAATATGGGTAGGATCAGAATGATGGCACAACCCTACACAAATCAGATTTGAGGAGTCACTAGAAAGACGATTGGAACTACGCAGATCAAATCTGAGGATTCACCAAAAAGACACAGTGCCATGCAACTCAAATATGAGAAAGTAGTTCAGAAAAATCCACCGTACTACGCAAATTAAATATGAAAAGTAGTCCGGAGAGATACACGGTGCTACGCAAATCTAATATGCAAAAAAAAAAGTAGTCACCGGAAAGATGGCAAGGCGCTACACAAATACCGACGGATATGGGGTTGACACAAAACAGCCATAGAAAGTAACCTGAAATTGACGCACGGTGACCTATCTGACTGAGTTTTCTTTCGTTGAATATGTGGTTTGTTAACATAATTATTGGCCAGATGGGCAGCATATATGGGTAATAGCCACCCGCCAGCAGCGTAAGCTCTATGATTGTTTACCAAGATAGTAAGGGGCTCTAATACGATGTGAGAAATATAGGAAAAGAATTTATGGAATTGTTGTCTCTACATTATTACAGAGAGACCCTATTTATAGACACAACAATAGACACCTTTTCCAACTAGGACACTACAATACAATCATTTTCAATGTAGGACACTATATACTATTCCTATTCCTATTACTATTACTATTACTATTACTATTACTATTACTATTACTATTACTATTCCTATTCTAATTTTCAAAGTAGGAGACTATATACTATTCCTATTGCTATTACTATTACTATTCCTAATATAAATAGGATTGTATATACCTAATACTATTCTAACATACATGACACAAGTAGGATTCACCAATAAAATTCTTCATAATATCTGTATTTCACACTTCTACACGTTGGACTGTTGGAGTTTTCAAACAGTCGGACTTTGTGATATTACACTTTTGTCCTACAGCAAATCCATATAAATCAAGAAGCATAAATCCAGATTCAATAAACTCAAGATAATCCATCTTCCATAAATCAGTTGGGTAAATTTAATCGCCGTGATGGAAAGGAATAGAAGTCTGAACAGTGGTCATTACTGATGTCTTTCTTGTACCAATAACTTGAACATAAAAGCAGCACGTAATTCCCATTCAAGCACACAAATTTTCGGAATTGTGAGAAAACTCCTTTGCATTTTATATTTAAAATAAACTACGCTGAAGCTTCAAGGAAATGATGATTTGCACTAGCTGATTTATACTCTTACGAAAAATAAGGAAGGCTCTTCAAGAAGGATTCAAATTTATACATACCCTTGAAGCTTCAAGGAAATGATAATTTGCTTCATCATAGCAGCCGACACAATGTGCATACTGTCCTCGAAGCATTTCAATAACACACTCAGAAGCTTGTAAAATTGTTGGAAAGCGAATATACCAATTTCTCATCTGCACCAATCCCTAAATTAAAATAAAAGATTCTATTAACCTTTCCATCATATAATAAATGCATGGTATCACATAACAGAAAGAAAGAGTGAGAACACAATTAATAATGAGTTCCTGTACTTAAAGAGTCATGGATTGCCAAATTGACAACGGCTGAAAATACCAAAGTGGAATTGGCAAAAGTAAGGGACATATCACTCACCAAAGCAGGTTGATTTTTCCGGACAAATGCTTGCTCTTAAAACTCTTAAGAGCCGTATGGACATTATTGGAAATCAGTGATTTAAAATCATGTTGATTTGAAGTCCCCAACTCTATGTAATCTCACTAAAAGAGCAAATCATAGTTCATAAACATATCGGAATTTCCTAAGACACCCAGTTAGTAAATCACATTTCTCCATGTTCCTTCTATAAATAGATATTTGTGATTATATGTTATTATAAACTTCCAAATACACATAATTTTACAAGGATTCACTAGTCCAATAAATCAGCAACAGTAGTAATTAGTTATTCTTTGATAAAACTCTCCTACATGGTAGGGACAATCTCTTCACATTGACCATGAATCTTTTTCCGCAAAATTGAAAATTATGGTCTTTTTTGTAAAATATAAACTTATGGTCAAGTTTTACATTTAAAAAATTTTGAAATCACACTTTGGAATCCCAAATCTTGTTTTCTTGAGAATTTGGGATTAGAAATCATGATCCCAAATCGCATGTCCAAATGCCAACTTAGTCAAGAAGTGGTACGCTACATTATATGCCTTCAAGAAACTAATGTTCAGCTGTGAAATCCAAAAAACAGTGGGGTTTCTATGACAGGAAGATGGAATAATATTTTGGCTCTTTAGAAAGGATGATTGTTTTTGCTATATCACGCAATCCATAATTACTAAAATACTATTTAATCATTCTCCTATCCTGCTTCAGTGCAAGCAGCAGGAAACAAGCCGCATTCTTATTTCAAATTCTAACATACGTGGATGGAAACAGAAAAATTTGTTGCTACAATTAAAAGGCAGGTGAGACTTTTTCATTGTCAAGGATCTCCCCATCTTGTTTACTCTTCCAAATTGACATCCCGGTATGAAACCTTTACACTTTTGGACATTCGAAATCCAGGAAATCATATATCCTTGCTGACTTACTGAAATTTGATATTGAAGCTAAAGCAAGAACCTCTCTAATGGTGAAATGGTTCAGCGAGCAGGACTCCAAGTGGATCTTGACGAAATTCCCAAACAAGAAGAAATTTTTCAGCAGAAATTTTTTAGTTCCTTCAAGATCCTCTCTAAAGGTTCTTGTAGAAAAACTTAAGAGGATTATGAGGAAAGTGATCTCTCTGCAATAGTTGGCTTTCATTAAATGTTGACAAATCATTGATGTTTCTTTAATTGCAAATGAATGCCTTGATTACAGAGCTAGACAAGTCATGCATGCCATCATTTGCAAAGTTGACATAGAGAAGGCTTTTGATCATGTAAATTGAAGTTTCCTTCTTTCTCTATTGGAGAATATGGGCTTTCTGCATAAATGGATCAGTTGGATCTCATTGTTTTACTTCCGTCAGATTCATGTTCTTATCATTGCTTCAATGGTGTCTCGTTGGGTTTCCCCCCTTCCCAAAGAGGAATAAGGCAGGGGATTCCCTCTCTCCTTGCCTCTTAATATTGGTATGGAGGGTCTTCACTATATGATAGACACTGCTATACATCAAGCATGGCTTAAGGGTTTTGCACCATGTTGAAAGGCCTAAAATTAACACATTTCACTTTTTTTTTTTTTACAAATGACACTTTGATTCCATGTGATGCTAGGAATCACAGCGAAGCACCTCCAATCTTCATGTCAACTTTTCTTGGTTAACAATGTCTCAAACATCCAACCTCTTGTTGAGCTTTTGGGCAGTGGTATTGGTTCTCTTCCTACTACTTATCTTAGGCTTCCTTGGGGAGCCATTCTGCTTCCATCTCCATATGGGAAAGAATCTTGGAAAATGCAAGAAGAAATTATCGAACCAGAAAAGACAAGATTTCTTTTGAGGGGAAGTTTGGTTCTTATTAACAATGTTTTAGAGGCTTAGCCTACTTACACTTGCTTCATTTCCCCTTCTCTTTTCTATCTTTAAGAGGCTTGGAAGAAGTTTTAGAGACTGAATCCATAAAAGTGTTAAGTTCTTATATTAGATGTTCTACACAATGGACTATGTATATGTGGTTTGTGTTTAACACCTATATAGTTGGTTTCTATTCATCAAATCATCAACTAAACGAAATATCTTCTTCTCTTTTATTTTCTCACATGTCATCTATGATCTTAATAGAGGCTTAAGTAGTTTTCTGGCTGTGGCTGTGGCCATATACCATATGCCTGCTTAAGGTTTTTCCACCTTCTTTCCTCTTCGGGGTGACAATTCTAGCAGCACCGCTGTCTTTTGGTTCAATGGCACCATGCTTCTTTCAAATGATAATTCTGGTAGCACCACGTCTGACTAACATCTCGGCTAAATTGAGTAACTTGTTGTCTAAATTCTTGTGATCAAAGCTTTTCAATGTGATTCTAACTGCTAAGACTTTTCTGGTGAGATTCAGGTGACTAAAGCTTTTTTTTTTTTTTCAGAAGGTAACATTGTGTATATTCATTGAATCCGTGCATGTGTTGCATTAAAACCCTATTTACAGCTTGTTAAAATAGTAAGAAAACTGAATTTGAATCCTAACAGGAACCTAGGATATCTATAATGGATTCAGTGTCCTCTAAATACATCTGCTTGCACCAGAATCAAAAAAAGCCTGATACAATTTAGTTTGATTTATTGAAGATCACAGCTCTTGCTCTCAAGCATTTCTTGCTTTCCAAACAGTCCACCAAATACAGGCTGGGACAATCCTCCATCTATCTCTATCTGCAGCTCCCACCCCTACTTCTCCCCAACTGTATAAAAGATGTGTGATTCTGTTAGGCATAGCCCAAGCAAAACCCCTGAGCCTAATGAAAATCCTCCATAGCTGAGATATTATTCTGCACTGGAGAAACAGATGATTGACCGTCTCAACCTCTTCCCCACATAAATAGCCTCTACAACACATGGAGAACTTCCTTTTCATGAGATTTTCATGTGTTAAAATTGCTTCTCTTGCCAGAAGCCAAGTGAAACATGATACCTTGAAAAGGATTTTAGGTTTCCAAGTCTGCTTCCAAGGCCAAAGAGAAGGTTGTTGTCTATCTTGATTTAGCAACTTATATGCAGAGTTTACCTTGAATGTGCCTTTGTTATTTCTGCTCCACCATAATCTATCATGTTCATCCCTTGTTCCTGTAAAAACTTCCAGCCTTCCAAAAAAATCAGTCACGGTCTCGATTTCCCAATCATTGAAGTTCCTTCTAAACTGGAAATTCCATCAATGTTGTGTCCAAACCTCAGCTACACTCACTTGTTTATTCACTACCAAGTCATGCATCTCTAGAAAGATACTTTTCAACCTAAAATGCCCAACCATTTATCCTCCCAACATGAAGTCCTGATGCCATTTCCTACCCTAATGGTCGTATTGATCTTCAAGAGAAGCCACAAGATTCTGATGGACTTCCATAGGCTTACCCCATATGGTGTAAGGACCTCCTTTGTCATCCACTTGTTCTCCTCTCCATATTTTGCTTGAATTACTTTTCCCCAGTATGGTTGAGGCTCTTGAGAATACCTCCATAACCACTTTAGTCTAAGGGCTTTGCTCTGCTTTTTCAAATTCCTTACTCCTAGACCCCCATGTTTCTTCCCCCAGAGAACCTTGTTCCACTTGACTAAATGTTGGACAGTGGAATCATTTTCCTCAGTCCCTTTCCATAAGAAATCCCTCCTAATTTTATCAAGTCTTTGTATCACCCCATTAGGAATAGGGAAGATGGACATCATGTAAGTAGGTAAGGCATCCAAAACTGAATTAATGAAAAGCTTTTCGTACTAGGTTTCAGTGATGCTATTCAGCAGGTTCTTCAGCAACTATAACGGTTACCATTTAATTTCAATCTTTTCAAAATAAACCGACTGAAGTTGGTTTTTTTCATTTTAAGTTTTAGTGGAGTGCTGGTATTAAAATAATAGAGTTAGAATATTGGAAGTATTCAGTTCTTTTGCAAGACATTATCCCACATTAGGCTAATACCATATGCATCTTGTGTTTAACACTTAAAAATGTGTACTCTTTTTTTTTTTTAATCAGATTAACATATTTCATTCATAAACATGGCCAAAGTTCTGATCGTATACAAGGGTTAATACCAAAATAACCCACACTATCGCAAGAGGAACCACATTCCATACCCTACGTCTTCTCCTCCTTCTCCCGTTCCTCCAACAAAACATCAAATACTTCATAGTTTTTATCATTGCCCAAGAAGTTCCAAACACCTAAACATATCCCACCATAACCTTATAAAGGTGTCCTTAGTATTCATCAAATCATCAAGTTCTCAACATATCTGCTTCTTTTTCCTTATTTGCTGGGCTTAATTCCGTGTTCTTTGTGTTTTGTCTGTAACACCATTTGGTATAGCCGGCTTATAGAAAACTGACGGATTTCTCCTTCTGTTGTTTTCCGAACAAGCAACTGATAACATGTAGAGGAGCAGAGTTGCTATAGCAGCCATTTATATTCTAATTCTCACTGTAGCATTTTAAACCCTCGACATTCTTGACAAAGCCACTCCTCTTCACCCATAGAAACCCATGATTTTACTGGTAAGCTGCTTTAGTAAGCTTACTAGATTATTTACCTTATCAAATTAGTAAGCTGACTAGATTTCATTCTTTAATAAATAATCCATAGAGCTTAAAGATATTGAACGGCAATGAACAGAAATAGACAGAGCTAGATAGCAAACCTCTTGCGCTTCAACAAATTCAGAACGCGTAAGATCAACTGCTACTTTGTTTTCAAGAAAGTGCATAAGGAGCATCAAATAGACACTGGCAATCCAAATAGCAGAGTGTTGCAAATCCACTTCTGGCTCAAGAACATTGCAGAAACAGTTTTAAAGCAATGTAAGAAAATACCTATAGCATGACACTACAGAAAGCACATGTACCAACAAATTAGATAATCACTGACCATATATAAAATCACATTTTTCTCCACAGAATTGAAATTTTGCATAGTGAAGTGGACGGTTTTTTAGATGTATATTAATAAGACTAAACAAATATACAATTATAATGATGTAGAACAAATAAGGGAAAGAAGGAGATAAGGCCGGGAAGGAATGAGAAAGGACAGAACAGGCATAGAGAAAGAAAGAAGCATGAGAGGAAAAATTAAAAAAAATGAGAGAGAAAAAGAGGGAAAATGAAGAGGGGAGGATAAGGAGATAGAGCAAGATGTCAAATCAATTTATCAAATATTATGAGTCACTTAAAAACAAACTTCATGAGGGTCGTATTTATAAGATAGAAATTTTCAACAATTTAGAGCTATTGCAACTTACCAGCGGCTGGTAAACATGTTAGATGGGAGGTTGGCCTCGCACCTACTAAAAGACAACCCCAAGCCAGTCTACAAATCCCCCCCCCCTTGCTTTTTTTTTTCTTTTTTTTTTTGAAAATGGTAACAGATTTCAATATATTCAATAAGTGGTTGTGAGCACAAAGATTGTGCTAAGAACTCAAACTAGTTACAAGAGTCCAAGAAAATTCACCAAAAAAGAACTAGCAATCAAACAGAACAAGGACCCAATGAGATCTACAAGAGACTCTACATCTTGTACAAAAGCTTCTTTACACCGAAAGTAAAACAAAAAATATACACTTCATCTTGATCACTTATTCAGAGTTAGCTTAACTCTTCAAAGCATCTTGAGTTCCCTTCCCTCCAAATACAATCTAGGACAATATCCCACCACCTCTTCTGTCCCGATCCTTCACCTGTGCCATTCCAGCATGCCAACATTTCATCAGTTCTCCAGGGCATTCTCTGCTCAAGCTTTTCATACTCATGAACAGCTTCCACAATCTGTTGTCACCCGACAATGTAAAAATAAATAGCTAATTCTTTCACTGTCTTTACCACACAACAAGCATTTTGAGCACAGGCGCAGTCCTCTCTTGATCAAATTGTCATGTGTTAAACAGCCTGTTTCACCACTAACCCGCAGAACAATACCACCTTGAATGGTACCTTCATCTACCGTAGTGCTTCCAATGCCAAGGCCCATAATGTTGTCCAAACCCTGTTTAGAACCTTATAAGCATATTTCACAGCAAAAAAAATCCTCTGATGTTTCTTTCCCATACCAGCCTGTCCTCTTGCCAAATAGTTCCTTTAAAATTTTCCAGATGTTTCAAAAATTCAATCACTCTATTCACCTCCAATCATTTAAAATCTTCTAAAGCTTAAGTTCCAACCCTGGTGACTCCATATCTCAGCTACAGTTGCATCAGGTTGTTGCACTACACTGAAAATGCCTGGAAAAATTTAAAAATTATTTCAAGTGGCACACTCCCAATCCAATCATCATTCCAAAAAAGGAAGTCTTCAACCCATTGCCCACTTTGATGCTGGTTCTTAAAAAAATTCTGCCAAAGACATCATATTGATCTATTTACGCTTGCTCCATATGAACAAGCCACATTGCATGTACATCACTGTCCCTACCTCCATATTTTTCATTGATCACCATCCTCCATAATGCTTGGTCCTCCAATGGTAGACATCCCTAGCCATTTCATTAGTACTCTTGTTTTGCTGTCTCAAGTTTCTAATTCCCAGACCCCCACCCACCCTCCGGTTTTTGAGAGTTTTCTGGTTTACTAAATGGTAACATTTCTTCTCCTCATATATTTGCCATATGAAATTCCTCCTGAAGGCATCAATCCTCTAGTTGACAGAAGGCCTGAGACCGCCTCAACAGTTGCTATAAACCACAGATGTGTGGCCTGCTCCACTTTAACATCACAGAAAATCAGAGAATCATAGGTATACAATGTGTTATTTCCAGACTTCCACCATCATTGTATAACACCCTGAACCCCCTTAACCATACATCCATATTTGCCTTCTTGAGCATACCATTCAACTCCTTTCAATAGCAATAATGAAAGAGAAGGGTGAGAGTAATCCTGCCTTAGCTCGCTTAGCCCTCTCTGAGATAGAAAGGAGCCATCAAGGGACCCTTCTTAAGGGCCCTCGGTTGATTAGTGTTCTATAGCATGACCCCCCTCTCCAAGAATCAGAATAGACTAGCGCCAAATTCCCAGGCTGCCCAGCTCAGAGCGGCCCATAACAAAAAAAAAAAAAATCCTTCCAAATAGTCCAATTCCTTTGGATGTGCAACTATCAGGACGGCATTTCAGTATGCTCATCTATTACAGAGATTGGAATGATTCAAAACAAAAGAATCAAGGGATACTCTCATATACTCCATCTCACAGAGAGAGGCGTCCATGACTGAAGGTGAAGAAATGCATTTATGATAAGTGAAACTACCAAATGTTGAGGTGTACTCTTTTCTCCTATTATTTAGGGAAGTGGGAAATGCTCTTCCATTGGGATCTTACAGTTCCTCAATTTTGCAACATAGTCATTAAAATTATTTCTCTCTTTTAAACTAGTCACTTCAGCACGTCATAAAAAAGCACCTGGACACAGTTCCCAGTACCCTTTCTCTCTCCTAAGAAGTAGGAGAGAGAAGCACATCTTTTCCAGTTACTCCCACCGATTCAACCCTTTTCTTTCAAGCCAACAATAATCACCCACTGTGATTATTGATAAATTACGTTCCAATAGAATGGAGGAAAATCGAATCTATTTCAACACAGGATTTAAGTCTTTCGATATCACCAGATAGGAAAATGACAAAGTTGAATGGTACGAATGGGTAGGAGAAGCAGAAAGATGATGCGCAGATCTTCTATGAGTAGGAAGGTGATGGAATGGATCAGCCAATGCTTAAGAGAAGCATCCAAGGAGAAAAAGGAGACAAGAAGATGGAGAATGGCTGAGCATGAGTCGGAGCACTACTGCACAAGAAAGCATAATATACATGGGAGGTTCATAAACATCATAGCATTATATGGGGGGGAGGTCTGGAATTATAATACCAGAGTTGGCATCGAATGCTGGGTGGTTGGACATTTCTTTGAAGATTGATAGATTCATTAAATGTCAGAAGGTAACTAGGGTGGTCTTGGATTACCCCTACGCTACTGGTATTCAAGATAGTAAATAGCAATCCAGGAATTTACGCAATGCAGAGATCAAAAATATGAGGGGTACAGTAGAAATCCTAGATAAAATAGGAGCGCAGGAAGGCGACCTTTTATCTAGATGTCTAGTAGGGTTTTATAGTGAGAAGTCTACAGAGAGGCAAACTCTAGCAGATCTAAGAAGATGGTCGTCTTCTAACTGGAAGAATGTTTTCGGAATGACAGATACGAGCTAAATGATGAGAGATTTCTGTTTGAGTTCCCAAACAGAAACATGGCAGAGCAGATAATCCAGGGCCAGTGGAGATGGAAGACATGTAGCCTTCATCTCGAATGGTGGACACCAACAACAGGCTGTATTTCTAACTCTGCCTGTTAAAGAAACATGGATCAGAGCGGTGGTAATTCCCCTGTACCTATGGTCAAAGAAGGTCTTCCAAGAGATAGGTGAGATCTGTGGAGGTTGGGTGGCTACGGAGGAGGAAACAGAACTGAAAAATCATATGAAGTCGGCGAGGATCCTGGTTGCAAACAACGGTAGAAAAATTCCGAAAGAGGTGGCTGTGTCGCGGAACGGCATAAAATTCTACTTTCAAATCTGGCTGGAATGTTCGCCAAGATTTGAAATTATGCTGAAAAACAATAAGGGGAAAGAAGACACCTTTTACCCAGTCCAACGATTTAACCAAAGGATTTTAGCAGAGAGGATCTGTGATGATGATAGCGAATCCCGTCAACTTAGGGATTTTCCAATACTGCAGCACGTGGCCCCTGCAAATAAAGTCACGATGTCAGCTCATGAGGGGCACGTGAGCCATTTAAATGAGGGGCATGTGAGTCATTTAAAGGAAATCCCAAAGGAGGGCTATACGTCTGGGCCAAATAATTCACAGGCTTGGTGCATAGGCCCAGATATGGCAGCCCAAGTTATTGTTAACAACTTTCAAGGGGAAATAGAAGGCTTACTGACAGCACAGAGATCTTTCGATTGCATCGAGAAAAAAATAGCACAAAGAGTCTTACACGGTGATTCTCAAGTCACTGAGAACAGTCCAACGTTCACAAGGATGGTGAGAAATCCTCAGAGATAATGGGGGATAAAGAGACCTTGATGGAGACTGAAGACACTGATAAACAGATGGAAAGCAATCATGCAACAGATGAGAGCGATCATGACAACAATGGGGTAATATTACAAAATCCTATTACAGAGATAGTCAACTGGGAAATTGATGAAGCAGAGCCTATTATGTCGCAGCAACAGTCTATGCGAGCCTCAATATAAGTGCATGTGTCTGGTCCCATGCCAGATAAAAGATGCTACTTTAGAGACAAAAACGCCTACAAAATATTACTCAGTAAAGAGTAGAGCTTTACAAAGTAACCAGCAGAGTAGTTTATAACAAACTACTGCCACAAGTAAACTAGAATCTATTTCTTACCAAAATAATAATCCTAACAGCACCAACTAAAAAATAGATAATCTATAGCTAACAATAATTTTATGTCTACCTAAAATAAAGACAATAATATCAAAGACAGAAAATAGTGAAAATGACAATAGACAAGATTTTATTTCTAACTAAAAGAAACAAAACCAAAGATAGAAAATATGATAATATGGCATCTCATGATCTAGCATCACTTAAGGAAGATAAAAATAAATGCATAAGGAAGAAACAAGAGCCCTTACCTCTCATTCCATCAAGAATCCCATACTTTTTCAGCTCCTCTACATGAATATAACAATTCAGAATTCAGATATGAGAATAGAATCTAAACATGATGGGATAAAAATAAATTGCTAGAAGGCATTCTCTAGCTAATGGACTGATTCGTGAATTTTTGCAAAATTTTCAAGACCAATACGAAATTTTATAGTCTCTACCAACAAGGAACTTACAATGTTGGTATTTAACAAAAAGGTAAATAGTAATTTCCAGTTCCTATCCTATACATGACATCTAGTTAGGCCCAGGTCAAGGAAAATAAATTTACAGTAAACATCAAGCACAAACTGCAATGACTAGAGAACACAGACAAACTTAAACAATAGTTGTTTCAGTTCATGGAGCAAGAATGAGTTCACTTCATGCAGTCTAACCTAAAATGTAATTCACCAGAGGAATGCTCATTTAGATTAATTCAATATTGTTGATACTTTCTCTAGGACACACTTCTATCTTATATTATAGAAGATCCTCAAGTAACACAGTTCCAGTGTTTATTTAACAAATAAGATGGTCAATAAGAACCACAGAATTACAAACAATTTCTAGATTTAAGGAACACTAAGTTGACAGTTTAATTTAGCAAATATGGTGAGTTGTGACGTGATTGTATTAACACGTGATTTACTTGACTGCAATTTCCATGGTCGAAGTTTGGTTACATGCTAAAGAATAAAGGTTGACTTAATCCACCAAATATGGGAACATGCATGAGAGATCCATTACCCCGAAATTTAAGGTTATAACCCAAAGCTGCCAAGTGTGATGATATCCATAAACCGATTAGGAAACCAACAATCAGTACTAACTGTACAGAACACTGACAAATGATAAAGTGTGAAGATATAGGGTGTGTTTGGTATGAAGGAATATATTTTCCACGGAAAATGTTCTCTAGGAAAATAAGTGGGTTTCTTACTTATTTTTTTGTGTTCGGTACATATGCAAAAATATTATCCTAAAAGTATTTGTATATACAACATAGACAAATACTATGAGACGTGAGGTGGGGTAGGGGTGTGGGGTGGTGTTGATGGGGGCTAGGGGGTGGGGATGAAAGTGAGGTGTATTGGAGGGTGAGGAGGACACAATCAATGTGGAATGTCACTTGTGGAACGTTTTTTCTCTACTTCCACTAGAAAAGCAAGTTTCCTCATTTTAAAGAAACTTATTTTTCTAAAGAAAATATTTTCAAAAATTGACTAACCGAACATGCAAAAATTGGAAAACATTATCTGGAAAATGTTTTCCACCATACAGAACACACACATAGAGCCTACTGTACCCTATTTCATAGAACCAACCTTGAACAGTTTGCAGGCCAGACTGGATCCTCTTCAAGCACTCCTTAAAAAGTCCTTTTGGACGGTTAAAAACGGTTACTGTAAGGTCTATCAATGCATAAATAGCACCTTTAGGTAGCCACTCTCCATCAACAGGAGGTGGTGCCAATTCAAGCTTGTCTTCCCAAGTTCGTCTCGCACTTCCAAAGTATATTGGTTCAGATAATTCTTTGTCATTTCCTGTTAAGTTACTAAGTTGCTCCTCAAGGTGAGCTTGTTTTGCAGAAAGAGCAGATCTGTCTCTGTAATTTAAATCAGAACGAGAGAGACTTTCATTCACTGCATCAAGCTCCTTACTCAGTTCATTGATCTGTTGCCTCCTCTGTAAATCGGACTTCATGGCAGCATCCAATTTGTCAACATGTTGACCAGCATTCTTGTAGTCGCATATCCGAAGTAGATAAAATACGTGCAACAGCTCGTTGTAAAATAGTAAACCAAGGCATTGCTGTCTCTTTTGGATTTGAATGAAAAAATAGAACATCAGTTGACATCACAAGCCCCATTTAAAAAAAAAAAAAACAGCATTTATAAAAAAAATGATATGAAAGTATAAGCGATATATCCATTCAAGATACATCAAAAAGGTTCAAAAGAGGAGATATTGTAGTAAAGAAAGGACAATATGTTCCTAACTTCCTATTTTCTGCAAAAGGACTCCACAGCATATAATATTGAGAAAGAGGTAAAGCACTGGACTCACTTTTTCCAATTCAATAGATTCCCATATTACATTGCATCTGTTGAGAGCATCTCGAACGGAACTTTCATTCTCCCATTGCATGAGGTGCACATGCAAGATCGAAGTTGCGAAAAACATCTAACAACACCAACAAGAGAAATAATGAACATCACAAATAACTAAATAACCAGATCATAAGGATATAGTTAATGACTCTCAGATTAACAAACCAAACAAAAGCCAGAAATCACTTATATCAGAATTATTGGTGTCTGTCTTTGTAAACTAGAACATAACCATCAAACAACTACAAACAGACACACCTGGCACTAGGATCATGATGACACTGGAAGGAATCTAATTGGATTCATGCTAACAGCCATCAGTTTGTCTCTAATAGACCGCATAACCTGGGAGACCCTGTCTTGGCTCTGTTTGTCACCTGGACCCTTCTATTCACGGATTTGCCAACTGAACACTTAAAGTTATTAAAATGCGTTATTTTAAACCCCTCTAATCATGTGTCTCTCAATCACGCTGATGTGGATAACACATCACTGTCTACATCAGATAAAATTGTTACTTTGGTTTAAATTGCCACATCATTTTTATTATTACAAATACTATTTTTGTAAAAGGTAAATCTCAAACTCATCTCCAAAACTAGTCTATTTATGGTGATTCTCTTCCCTATCTTTCTTGATTTCTTCAATTAACTAGAATAGTTTGTTTGTCTTTCCAAGACTTCCATTTTGTTCTCTTTTAAGGTTTTTCATCTATTTTGCTATTTAGTTCTAATCTTTTCTTCTTTGTTTTTCCCCCTTTTCTCCTGTTAAAAAGGAGACAAGCAAAGCCTTGTTAAGGTATTTTATTATAAATTTTGTTATTTAATGGTGGTGAGAAAGTGACTAAAATGGAGAATGAGAAAGAAAAGAAGGGGGCTAGAAGATGGGTCACTACAGAGAAAACCAGCCAAAATCCTATAGTTAAAATTTCCTTCAATTTTGAAAGCATCAGACATATGTTTTTCAAAATCCCATCTAAAATCCACTTCCATTTCACAAACATGAACCTCCCACTCTTTTGCTGTTTTTCTTCCGCACAAATCAGAATAAACACCCTTTGCCCCAATCATTCCAGAACTCTCAGATGTACAATTTTGAATTCAAACGTCACAATCAAAGAGAAATTTGTCTACAAACAAACCATACTACAATGAGGGAGAAAGAAATAGAGAGGCTGAGAGGTGTTGTGAGGGATTGTGTGAGCAAGCATATGTATTCTTCAACCATTTTCTTTGTTGATGAAGTAGTTGCAACTATCTCAGACCCAACTGAAGATTATAGAAAGAGTATGGAAAGAGGAAGAAGGGTGTGAGTGTGTGTGTGGTGGTGGTGGTGGGCGGGGGGAAGGGGGAAGGGGGAAAGAGGGGATGATTCACAATGGGAAAATTATGAGGAAGAAGCAGATATAGGGATGGAGAATTTTCTTTCTTTTCTTTTAATTGTTATATTTTTTACTTTTAATTTTAATATTTTTTAAATTAGAATTATTGTCTTCACTTACTTTTAAATGTGTGTTACCATGCATTTTATCTGATTCAGCAAAATAAACGCCGCATAAGCTTGGTCAATGGTCAGAGGGGTTTATTTATCAGCATGAAGCAAATACATACAGTCCCCAATGCCCCTTCTCTCTCCTACTTTCTAGGTGAGAGAAACCCACCTTTTTCCGGCTACCCCCACCGGAATCAACCCTTTTCTTCAAAGCCAACAATAATCACCCACTGTGATTATTGATAAATCCGATCACCGGAGTCCACTTTTCCTACCTTCTTCTACTCTTCTGCACCCTCCAGTTTACCCTCTTTCAATGGACAACAGACTTTGTTTTAGATCTGGGAGAAAATCTTATGAGATTTCTATGTATTCATCAGAGTCGGTACTTTGGTTTGATTGGGTAGAAAATGTCAGGAATTCCATTAGAAGGTTAACTGTGAGTAAAGGTGCTTTACTCTGGCTATGCAGAAGAATGAGTGATGCATCAGAAAACAGGGGGAAGAACTTTAAATCGTGGAGATGCAGAGACTTCTCTACTTATATTTATTGCTCTCAAAAGTTCAACAAGTACGGGAGGTTCCTTTCCATTATTACAGTTAAGGGATATAACAGAGTTGTGATCATCATTCCAGAAAGTTCTTATAATGAGGGGTGGGGCCTGGTGGCTACAAAGATTGAGGAATTTATTACAAATAAAACTAGCACTCCTGGTGCATTTATTACGAATGGAGGTACAACAGAACAACTATTAAATGAGAAGGGCAGCTTCAAAGATGCTCTTAATAAGAGCAAGTGGACTTTAAAGGAAGCTGAGGTTACTGAGGTTGATGTTGTGAAGAACCAGCTTTCTGTGAAAACTCAAGAGGGTGATAATGATCTTCTGCGCAGATGTCTAGTTGGTCGATTCAATGGTGGGGATGAAGTTCCGACTCGCAATGAGGTGAGAAGATGGGCTCAGCAGACATGGAAAGGGACTCAGAATATCCAAGTGTATGACATGAATGGTTTTCAGTTTCTCTTTGAGTTCCACTCAAGGAAAGCAGCTGAACACATTCTTATGGGCGACTGGAGAAGACAAGGAGTCATCTTAACACTTGACTGGTGGTCTCCGACGAAGGGCTCCTTTCCAATCCAAACCAAGTTGATTGGTTTTGGATCAGAGTACATGGTCTTCCTCTACACCTCTGGTCCACAAGTGTCATGAAAGAGATAGGTAATAAATGTGGAGGTTGGCTGGAAAATGAAGAAGAAACGGAACTTAAAAACCACCTGCGATGGGCTCGCATTCGGGCTAAGGGTCCGAGGGAGACAATACCACTGTCCATTGATGTTGATGATGGAAATCTGATCTTCTCTATGCCCATATGGGTAGAGTCGCCGGTGATGTACAAGAAAAAGGAGATAGTTACTAACCCTAGACAGGTGACTATAGCTGGTAAAGGGAGCCAAGAATAGTTCTGGGTTGTGGAAAGTATAAGAAGACTTTTCATGAAAAAGGTAAAGATGTTGTAGGTCTTTACCCAACAGATTTTGTGGGGTCTGACACGCAACAGGTGGTGTCAGCGTTAGAGCAAGTGGCTTGTAGCAGTGCTGAATGTTTGAATTTACAAGAATCTGTGGGGCCTGATCCAATTCTTTTAAATTCCACTTTGCCACCAGACATGGACCAACCACAGAGTCCTTTTGGGCCTATTCATTTAACTCCCAGACCAAAGCCCACATCAGAACCATTTATTGAGCCTTTGGGTCACAAGAGCCTTATCAAGAGGAGGACCGGCTCCTTTTTCAGAAATCAACAGATGAGATGAGCTTTTTAATTAAGAAGTCCAATGGATTCACAGAACCCTTTACAAATTCCATTCTAAGGGAGTCGGGCAAATCAGAAAAAATCTTTGAACATTCCAGCATTGATGAGGACACAGAATTCTGCATGCGAATGGAAACGACTCCCAAGAACTTTCAGTGCCTTAGCATAGACAATATGCAGATCAAAGAAGGCAAAGAAACAAGCAATCTAGTTTCAAGCCAAATGGATAGCATCAAGGGAGTTGACAGTGAGGGGGAAGAAGGCGTTATAGAGCTCTTCGGAGAACAAATGGTGGAGTATGAGGACCCTAAACCATTAGCAATGGATGACAGCATCATAGAGGACTGTATAGAATCACAAGCAACGCTAAGGTTTCAACTCAATCTACTCAAACTTAGTCATTTGTTTGGAGTCTCTACCAAAGGGTATGAAAAAGAATCCTATTCCTTAATCATGAAATTAGAGCAAAACAAGCCAAGGGAGAATCAGAAATCAAAGGATAGCTCATCAAGCAGTAACAACAACAACAGTGTCCCAAAGGAATTAAGGAGTTTAATTTTCAACATGAATTTCAAGGATGGTGAGCCAAAAATCAGAGGGAGAAGCCTAACTATTGTGGAACAATGAAGGTGAAATTAGTTTCATGGTATGTAAGGGGTCTAAAAGACGAAAATAAAAGGGGATTAGTTAGAAATCTAGCAAGTCAATGGGGGGCAGATATTTATGTCTTAGTGGAAACTAAACTGACGGGTAACGTAAGTAATCTGTTGCATACTATTTGGAACAATAGATGGGTGGGGGAGTTGCATTTGGAAGCAGTGAGGAGCAGTGGAGGGATACTAATACTATGGGACAAAAGGGTCTGGGAAGGGGAGTTAGTAGAGAGTGGTGAGCAATGCATTTCTTGCAAATTAGTAGGTCAGAACCAGAATTTAACATGGTACCTGATGGCTGTCTATGCGAAGTGCAAAAGAATGGAAAGAAGGGATCTCTGGTGTGAATTGGGAGCCATGAGAAGTCTCTGTGAAGGGCCGTGGGTAGTGTGTGGAGATTTTAATGTCATCAGATATCCATCAGAAAGAACAAACTGTTCATCTATCAATGGGTCTATGTCAAAATTCTCTGATTGTATTGAGGAGGTGGAGCTTATAGACCCTCATTTATTTGGAGGGTCTTTCACTTGGAGAAGAAGAGAGAACCATACAACTGCATCAAGGATTGACAGAATAATGTATTCTGCTCAATGGGAGGAACTCTTCACCCTCATTAGACAATCAACTCTTCCAAAGTTGGTATCTGATCATAACCCAGTTCTACTGACTTGTGGAGACATGAACTTCAAGAAGTCATACTTCAAATTTGAAAACTGGTGGATGGGGGTTGAAGGCTTCAAGGAGAAAGTGAGTTTCTGGTGGTCATCATTTGTAGTTACTGGTACAGCAGGAAATTGAAGGAATGGCAAGAATAATAGGAGCAACTGGAAACAACAAAAGGAAGAAATCCTTGACAAATTGTCCAAATGGGAGATCCTTCAGGAGCAAAGACCACTTACAGATGATGAATTAATGCAAAAAACAAATTTGGCAATGTCTTTTGAAGAAGTTGTCAAAAATGAAGAGATAAGGTGGAGACAAAGATCTAGAATACAATGGTTGAAGCAGGGGGATAAGAACACAAAGTTTTTTCATAGAATAGCTACATCTCGCAAAAGATACAACACCATATAATCTTTAAAGGTGGAGGGAAGCAATGTCACTGATCCTAATGATATCAAGGAGGCCATCAAGAGTTACTACGAAAATTTGTACAAGGAGACAGAAGTTTGGAGACCAGAATTACAATTGCAGGGGGATTACTTGTATTAATGAGGATGTAAAGGAAGAGTTACAGAAACAAATTGAGGAGGAGGAGATTCTAGAATGCATTATACTTTGTGCGATGGAGAAAGCTCCTGGGCCCGATGGTTTTCCCATGTCCTTCTATCTTATATTCTGGGAAGTAATGAAAGAAGACATCAAAGGTATGATACACGAGTTCTATAATAATCAGAGGACTGAGAGAAGTTTCAATGCAACTTTTGTGGCTCTCATCCCCAAGAAAGTAGGTGCTTCTGAATTGAAAGACTTCAGACCTATAAGTCTAATCTCAGGCATATACAAAGTGTTAGCAAAGATACTAGCTTTAGCAAAGATACTAGCTGAGAGACTGAAAAAGGTGATGGATAAGTTGGTCAACAAGCATCAGATGGCCTTCATTAAAGGGAGACAGATAATGGATGCTGCACTTATAGCTAGTGAATGTGTGGATTCAAGATTGAAAGGTGTTGAGCCTAGTGTAATGTGCAAATTGGACATTGAAAAGGCATATGATCATGTAAATTGGAAGTTTTTGCTGAACACCCTCAGACAAATGGGCTTCGGAGAAAAGTGGTTGGGTTGGATTCATTTTTGCATCAGCACTGTCCGTTTTTCCATTCTGGTGAATGGTGAACCAGTGGGCTTCTTCCCTTCAGAAAGGGGACTTAGACAAGGTGACAACTTATCCCCCTTTCTATTTATCTTGACAATGGAAGGTTTTGATAGCTTGATGAGAATAGCAATACAAAACAGATGGATCAAAGGTTTTCAGATACAGGGTAGCAGTGGACAAGTTAAAGAAATTTGTCATTTGCTATATGCAGATGACACTATCATTTTTTGTGAACCTCGGGAGGACCAAATAAGATTCTTAAAAACAACGGCAAAGGGACGGATTTACCCCCGAACTTTAATAAATGGTACGTATATGCCCTCCGTTATACTTTCCGTCCACATAAGCCCCTGCTGTCCAATTATAGGTACACATATACCACTCTCACTAACGGATCCCTAATTTCTTACACGTGTCTTAATCCTATTGAACTACCCGTTTGACCCTTTTTTTTAACCCATAACCCAACTATCCGCCCCATAACCCAATACCCACCCAATTTCCTCTAAAAGGAATCCTAATTAAAACACCCAAATTAACACACCAAAATCCGTCCCTTTTCCCTAGTCGGAGGTCCCCGCGTATCTCACACACCAAATGTGTATTTAATTTGTATATATCCTAAAGTATTTAATTTGTTCACATATCCTCAAGTTTCACCTAAGGGTCAAAAAAGTCCACCACCATCGCCATTGCCATAGCCACCATGAAACTCAGAATCCAAAGAAACCATAAAAATCGATGTACAATCTTCATCCTGCACTCTTTAAGAACTCAAAAATCGAATCTCTCAAGCATTACCATCATCATTAGCACCAAATTCCATTCATCTTTCTCTCAATCGAAAGGACGAACTTCAATCTTCTGAAGAAGATATGCTTCAATCGATTGGAATTACCTCAGGTGATCTCATCTTCTTCACTCAAAATCCAATTGAGTTTTCAATTTCAACCGAAACCCATATCCCCAAATTGAAAAAATCGAACACCCAAGTCGTCAAAGAATCTAAAACAGTGAAAAAATTGGACACCCAAATTGTTCAAGAATCTGAAATAGTGAAAGAAATGGATACCCAAATCGACCAATCGGAACCCCACGAGACGAAAACTCAAAATTCTATAACTGGGGGAGAGGAAATGGAGGAGTTTATGGAGGTAGATGATAATGGAGATTACAGTGATGTGAATTTTACGAAATTGTTTTCTATACCTGGGTTTTTGAGGAAAGTGTTTACAGAGGAGCTAAACGATGACGATGGTAGCCGTGACCATAAGCTGTTGGTGTTGTTGTTCATGTTGTTTTTGTAGAATCTGGGTTTGCTCTTCTTGATCCTATTACGTTTACTGAGGTTAGTGTATCTCAATTTTTGAAATATTGGTCTTCTGGATCTCGAAAGACACTGCTTTACACCTTACCTGAGGCTATTGATCATGTAAAAGGAGATAACTGTAATGTGATTCACTGTATTGAGTTAAAGTTTCAGTCTTTAGGGAAGTTCTTTATTGCTCATGGGTCATTATCAGGTGGGGGGTCAGTTTCCACGTTTAGAGTGACGTTAAACGAAGATCAATTGGTTCTGTTTTTAAATGTTGTGTGGGCTAATTGTGGATTGAATGTTATGGGGCGGATAGTTGGGTTATGGGTTTAAAAAAAAGGGTCAAACGGGTAGTTCAATAGGATTAAGACACGTGTAAGAAATTAGGGGTCCGTTAGTGAGAGGGGTATATGTGTACCTATAATTGGACGGCAGGGGCTTATGTGGACGGAAAGTATAACGGAGGGTATATACGTACCATTTATTAAAGTTCGGGGGTAAATCCGTCCCTTTGCCGTAAAAACAATCTTAATGTTTTTTGAAGCTTCCTCGGGTTTGAAAGTGAATTGGGGGAAAAGCAATTTATTTCCAATCAAGGAGGTGACAAACATTTTGAATCTGACAGACATTTTTCGGTGCAAAGTGGAGAGTATACCAACAGTTTACTTAGGTATGCCTTTGCGGAATGAACACAAGAGCATACAAATTTGGGATGGCATTGTGGAGAAAACATGAAAGGAGATTAGCCAGATGGAAGGCTCAATATTTGTCTATGGGAGGCAGACACACTCTCATCAATTCAGTGCTAGACTCCCTTCCTACTTATGTCATGTCACTATTTCCATTACCCCCAAAGTTTTGAAGAAGTTGGACAAATTAAGGAGGGACTTCCTTTGGCATGGATGCAATGAAATTAAAGGTTATAACCTAATCAAATGGGAGATAACCTTGAAAAGCAAAGACAAAGGAGGTATGGGTATTAGAGATCTAAGGAAACAAAACAATAGTCTTTTGATGAAGTGGTTATGGAGGTATAATGAAAAGGGGCAAGCTTTATGGACAGATGTCATCAGATCCAAGTATGGTGAGTACAATCCTTGGTGCAGTAATGTTAGTGTTGATGCCTATGGGGTGGGGTCTGGAGAACTATCAGAAACTTATGGCAAAAACTTGAAGCTAATACTTACATTGAAGTGGGAAATGGCAAGAGAACTAAGTTTTGGACAGATGTGTGGAACAAACAGATTCCTCTAAAAGAATCCTTTCCAGATCTGTTCTTACTATGTAGTAATCCTGATGCAAATATCAATGAATGTTGGACAGCACAAGGATGGAACCTAATCTTTAGAAGGTTTTTGAATGACTGGGAAGTGGAGAGAGTGGCCAAATGGCTAGAGCTATTAGAAAAATTCCCTAGCATCACCAATGCTCCTGATTCTTTGAGATGGAAACATAGTAAAGATGGGGCATTCACGGTTAGCAGAGCATACAAAATGGAAAGTCCACAGCAACACAACTCTAAGCAGAGTTTGTGGAGAAAGGTATGGAGAACCTTAGCACCAACTAAGATAAAATGCTTTACATGGTTGGTTGCTAGAAAGGCTTGCCTGACACGTGAAGTGCTACGGAGAAAAGGAAAGATTATAGTATCTTGGTGTTCATTATGCGGGAACGCAACAGAGACCAACCAGCATCTATTCTTGCATTGCAACTTTACAACACAAATTTGGGCCATCTTCCTTAGTCTCACAAAAACAAACTGGACCATGCCCAAGCATACTGCAGATTTGTTGAGTTGTTGGATAAGCAGAGGGGGGAGCAAGAGTCAAAGGCATGGTGGAGGATAATTCCACACTGCATTTGGTGGACAGTATGGAAAGAAAGAAATAGTAGAAATTTTGAAGATAGGTCCAATTCCATTCAGAAGGTTAGATGGGATTGTATTGCATCCTTTTATTTTTGGTGTAAAGACAAAGGTTTAGAGGATACAGAACAGATTGTAGAATTATTAAGACCCTTGTAAGTAGTATTTTTTTTTCCTCTTTTTGTTTCTTTCTTTTGCTCCCCTCTGTTTGTAGGTCACCAGCATCTCCTTATTGTTGAAGAATACATCATTACCATTTTCAAAAAGAAAAAAAATAATAATGTGTTTTAATAACTTTAAGTGTTCAGTCGGCAAAGTCATGAGTAGAAGGGTCCATATGACAAATGGAGCCAAGTATAGGAGTAGTCCAAGTCACTCCGCCTTTTGAATTTTTACAACCCACATTTGGACATTAGAGCACCTCAATTGGAACTAAAACGGACAAAAAATATATAATAAAAACTTTAAGATGGGTTACTCATGTAATAGCAGGAAACCACATATACCCAAAGCCTGCATCTTAATGACTTGGGAAGTAGGGAGGTTTGTGGAGCTATTGTAGATGATTGATGGTTTTAAAGGCACTACTGTAGAGGATGACACTTTTAGATGGAAACATGATAAGGATGGCAAGTTCTCTGTAGGTAGAATTTATAGGAAAGAGGTATCCTGGATGCCTGAGAACAAAATAGGTCCTTGGAAGCAAGTATGGGAAATTGTGGCTCCTACTAAAAAGTCAAGTGCTTTGCTTGGTTAGTAATCAGGAACGCTTGCCTCACTCATAAGATCCTGCAGAAAAAGGGATTGCCAATTGTGTCCAGATGCATGTTAAGTAGTGACGCTAGAGAGACAAATAATCATATGTTCCTCCATTGTAAAGTCACATCTCAGCTTTGGACTATGTTCCTCAGTTTAACAGAGACAAAATGGTCAATGCCAAAGCACACAGCAGACTTGTTAAGTTGCTGGATTACGAGAGGGGGAAGCAAGACACAGAAGAAGTGGTGGAGAATAATCCCACATTGTATCTGGTAGACTATCTGGAGGGAGAGGAATGGAAGAAACTTTGAAGATAGATTCAACAACATTCAAAAAATCAAATGGAGCTGCATTGCAACTTTCTACTTTTGGTGTAAAGAACATTGTATAGAAAATGCAGAACAATTAGATCTTTTAGGATTACTGTAATTAGTCTCTTGTTTTAGCTTGTTACTACCTTTTTGGAGGTCTCCAGCATACCTTAATGCTGAGGAATGCAACATTACCATTTTTAAAAAAAAAAAAGAAAAACAAGACATTTGACCATCTCTAACAAACAGTATGGGAGTGCATGGGGAAGAAAAGGAGAAAATAAATTAATTGGGGAGTTGGAGGTTAATTTGAGAATTAGAGGAAAAGAGAATGCGATAGAGAAACTTGTGATTAAGACATTTTGTAGAATATAACTGATGTAAAGCTAATACTTCTCATTAACTAGATCAGTTCTTTGGTGAACATATATGCTATGACCAATGAAATTGATCAAAATTTCCATGTCACACAATCCTTCAAAAAAACCCTTTTGAGGTGTGGGATATGCACAACATTTGACCAATTCACATTATGATCCATTAACCACAACATCACCAAGAAGCATAGGTTGGTCAGGGTTTTAGTCTCAATTTTTGGTTACATGTCTATGCATGTGTGTATGCGTGCACGTAGATATGCACCTATTTAAGTAAAGTAATAGGTTATTGAAATATACTTGTGGAATAAGAAAGTTAATTGCAGAAATATTTCATATTTGTTTTAGCTCGATGACTTCAAGTATATACACAAACATACATCTCATACTTTATCTATGTGAGTTGTATGTGAGCACCCATATCCCTACCGCCATAAGCACATCTCAAATGACAATATTTAGGAAATGACAAACCATAAAGGTCTTTTTTTCTTGGACAAGTTATGCAGGCATTATATTGCAAGGATCATAATCCATGAATCATATTATTGGATTATTATATTGTTATTGCATATTTGATTCATCGTACTTTTTTTGGCAAGTAATTTGACTCATTAGACTTAAATATGGATACAGTAAAACCCCGCTAAATTAATAAAGGTGGAACCATGAAATATTATTATTTTGTAGAGGTATTATTTAATCTATAAAAAGAGGGTTTTGAGATTCAATGAAAGAAATCATTTATCATTATATCTTACTAATTTATGTATCATATTTATTGAATTCACATAAAAAATAAATTTACTATACATAAAGTACAATGAATACATCAAAATCCTATCTTACTAAATAATGTATCATATTTATTGAATTCACATAAGAAATAAATTCATTATACATAGTATAATGATTGATGTATGAGTATGATTTATTGTACTATATTTTTTTGTTAAATGATTCATTAGAAAAATTAATGTTTGAAGAAACGAGTGCTTTGTTTCTAGCTAAAAGCCTCGGGTGTCTTGCCGCCTTTCTGCACTATTTTCTTTTCAAAACACTGTTTCCTCAAACTCTCTTGATCACTGCAGTATTAATTTGATTTCTGATTATTTTGAAGCATCTTTTTTTTTTTTTTGAGAATTGGTAACATGATTATTTTGAAGCTTTATCAATATATAATTCCAGTAACTTGAATGCATAACCTCATCTTATAGGTAAAGCCGTAAAGGGGATATATGCATAATCCCACAACTGTAACACTGAACTTGGTACATTCTTATCTACACTTTTGTCAAAAGCCAAGTTTCGAATCTCTCGTTAAACGACCAAAATATGTCTTGTGGCTGTTGTACAAGTGAATATACTCAGTAGACATGGGGATCACAGGCTTCCATTTTTGCATCGCTGAAGCATATAAGGGAACACAAACACTTTTAACGCAAATACAATAATCCAATACCAAAGTATAGCAATTAAGAAACTTTAAAAGCAAAAAAGAGAACAGAAATCAAATAAGAGTATATAAAAAATACTGACTTTGCAGCTCCAAAAAATTGTCACTAGGCAACATCAAACTACTTTTATCGAAGATATTGTGCAGGTTATTTCTAACCTGTAACTCTGGATAGCACATTTGAGTTGCACACATTAGACCGTTATCCAGTGCGGAAATTGAACCATGATGATCCCCTTCAATTGTAAGAGCATTTGCTAGCTGAGAATTGAAGTTGCAGTACCATAACCTCCCGGAAAACCTTCAAGAAAATAATGCAATTTAATCACAATAAATCTAGCACGTGCAAAGTCAAATTTAACACCGACTTAGGACTCAATGGTGAACCTTTTTAGAGCTGAATACACTTATTAAACTATTGGTGATCATATCTAATTATACTTGGCATAAACATGACTGGCATATCAATAAAATAACCAAGAACTTTAAGTGCCCATCAAAAAAAGGAGGAAATAAGTAATGTTGGAATTTGGCAAGTAGAAACGATACTTAAATTGCTTGAGATTATAAAAGATACTTCTATTACTTATCTGATATTACAAGAAAGGCGCTTAGATTGTTGTAACATCCCTATCCTCCAACCCTTCATTTTGAGTATTTGAATCTTGTTCCTTGATGTGAAACTTTCCATAAGTCCATTTAGTGTTCTGGTACTTGTCAGGATGGTTTGGATTGGGATTCAAGAGGCTCAGATGAGATTTGGACTCAAAAATCAAATTCAGCAGTTGCAGATTTAATTTTTTTTTTTTTTTTTTTGTGTCACTATTGTGGTTCGTGAGACTCGCTTTTCCGACATATTAGGATATGGTGAGAGTTCATTTTGCGATGAGCCTATCATGATTGCGGAGCCACAAAAGCACCAAGGTATCACAATTGCGATCGATGGATCCCTGATTCCCTGTAGTATAAAAGGGCTGAATTTGGGATTTTTGACATTTTAGCTCCATATTTTTACGAGCTAAGCTACGGGCAGAGGGATTTTTGGGTTGCATTCAACATATATCCCCAAGATGACGATCTACACCAAATCTTGGTGATTGTACACGATTATATGCTAGATTTGAGTCTTTAAACATGGAATTTGTACAGGACATGAACTCTAGAATCATTAACTTTGGGATTTGAGCATGTAAATGGACATGAAATGAAAATCTAAGCAAAAACTTGGAATGCTTAGCTAGTGGGCTTTGACCGTGGGGCTCGAGTTTGACTTTTTAGAGTTGACTTTTGTTGAATTTAACCTAGACCAAGTATTAACTTATGGGATTGAGTTCCTAGCCTCTTTTGACGTTATTAAGTATTCTTTTGGCTAGAGTTGAGCCGTTTGGATGTGTCCAGGCGTGGAAAGGCATTCTTTAGGGGGTTAACACGGGCTTGATTAAGCCTTTTTATCTCAATAGGGGAATTTTTCCCAAACTTTACGTGTGTTATGTTCTTTGTATTGAGAGGGTAGCGTAAATATGGCGTGACAAGCATATATACAACTACCCAGCAATTGAAGGGATTTATTTGGTGCAAGAAATATTGGAGAAGAATATTATTGAATTGTGGATCCTTCAGGGTGGCCCAGTGGTTTGGGCTTGGGACTTCCATGTTGGAGGTCTCAAGTTTGAAACCCTTTGCCAGGGAAAGCAAGGGGTTTGCCTTATGGGTCAAGCTCGTCGCATCGGACTTGCCTAGTGCGGGTTACCTCTCCTGTGTGGTTTGCGAGCTATTGCATAGGAGCAGGGGTTTTACCCTGTGCACACCTAAAGGATAGCGGCCACGAGTTTCCCTTATTATCAAAAAAAGAATATTATTGAATTGTGTATTTACATTATTACATTGAGATCCTATTTATAGACACAACATTAGGACTCCTTTTCCATCTAGGACACTACATTAAAAACCTTTTCAAAGTATGATCTATATGTTATTCTTGTTCCTATTCATATTCTAACACTCCCCTCAAGCTTGGTGCATACAAGTCATATGTACCGAGCTTGTTACAGATGCAATTAATACGAGCATGGGTGATGGGCTTGGTGAAGATATCTACAAGTTGATCACTCGACTTCACAAATTTTGTAACAATATCTCCCGAGAGTATCTTTTCTCTAAAAAATTGACAGTCAGTCTCATTGTGCTTAGTCCTTTCATGATATACGGGATTTGATGCAGAATGTCAATATAACACAAAATGATCAGCGCCACTATGAGTAATGCCAAACTCTTGAATTACTATGTTGAACTTCCCAAACAAAACTCAAGAGAACTGTTTCAAACTATAGAGTGACTTGTGCAATCGACATACAAGGCTACTAGACTCCTCCTGAGCAACAAAACAGGTGGTTGCTTCATATAGACTTCTTTCTTGAGATCACTGTGGAGAAAAACATTCTTAGTGTCCAGCTAATCAAAAAACCAATGGCGATTGGCAGCCATGAATGTGGACAAATGCTATTTTAGCCACAGGAGAGAAATTATCACATTAATCTAGCCTAAATATTTGAGTATACTCTTTTGACAAAAGTGAACCTCAAAAGAGAGAAAACACTGCTGGAAACTCAAGATATGCCAGAAACAAAGTAACTTTTACGGAAAGTGCTCAAAATCTTGTATAAAATATATGGATCATCTTGAAATCAAGTAGTTGATATTGAACAAGAAATTCACCGAAAAACTAGTATAACATATATAGGTAGTCACGAAATCAAGAGATGAGTAGATCTTGAAAAGAAAGCCGCCAAAAACTAGCCGGAACAAGCTCACGTGGTCAGATCACGTTGAAGGTGATGATCTCCTGGGTGGCGCATGGAGGTGTGTGGGAGGTCGATTCACAACAACGCCAGTTGTGGTTTGGTCTCAGGGAGACACTGTAATACCCCACTATTTGAACGAGCTAGAATTAGAAAGAACCACTTTTGGAAAGAATGAAAATCTGAAATTTGGTAAGTTATGTTAAGTATGAGTTTTGGGTCAACTTCAAACGACCATAACTCTTAGTACATGATGAGTTAGGTGGGCTACAAGATATCAAATTAAAGGCCTTTGAATTATCTTTCCAACGCCACCGAGTATGCTAATTTTCGAGCTCGTATGAGGGAGATATGCCCATTTAAAGTCGGCTTGTCTAGTTAAGGAAAGTTAACCGGATTTAAGAGGGGTATTTTGGTCTTTTCCCTACCTAATTAATTAAATTCATTTTTAATAATTTATTTGGGGTCTAACTGATTTGGTTCGGTTTACACAATTACAAAATTATGCTAGGGCTTTGAGAGAGGAGAAAAAAGGAGAAAACCCAAGGTTTCGTCGCGTTCGTGAGTTTTCGCTTGCGGATTTCGCCAAGGGTTAATCCCTATGAGGTATGTGAGATCACATAGCATTGGGTTAGTTCACCCACATGCCAATCATGATTAACTTTAGCATATTTACATTCTTGAAATTTGAGTATATGAGTTCTTGATGAATTTTGTTGAAGTTTCGTTTGAATCTTGATGGTTGGGTTTTGGAGGAGTTCTTGAGATGATTTGATGAGATGTAAGGTTGTTTTTAAGTAGATTCTTGTGTACTTTGGTTGGGTATTCGATCTAACTGTTTGGGGAAGAAACCAATTGAATCTAGACGATTAAAGGTCGAAAAATGAACAAGAAAATTCATGGGTTTTCTGGGCAGGGGGCTAGCACACCGCGCCACTCAGTGCGCTAGAGAGGAGTGCATGTAGTTTGGCCTCTGGGGCGCCGCGCCACTCAGTGCACCCCAAGCCAGCTTTTGTAGTTCAGGGTCTGGCGCCATACGCCACTCAGTACGCCAGGGTCGCCAGGTGATCTACCCTTTCCCTCTTCTTTCAGTTTGAGTTCCCTCGAATCGTACCTATGTTTTCTAGTTGTTTTCTACACTCTAAGGTATGTTTAAACATCGAGAGATCATCCATAACATGAGATCATAACCCTTGAATCCATAATTCAAATTCAAGGTAGAGCTAAAAGTCAAGTCAATAGAGTTATTAGAGTCTTTCAAAAGTCTTATACAATCGTTTTAAACTTGTTTTAAAGACTTAAGCATTAAGTTTGAGAAAGAGTAGAGTTGAGTTCATTTCTTTAAAATGATGTATGGGGACTAAGTACTCCCAAAGAGTAAATGTTTTCACATTTAAGATAAGAAGAAACACCGATTTCCGAATGAGTTTTCATGAGCAGTTTTGAGTTCCATCTCTTTTAAGAGATAAGCTTTTTGAGTAATAACCTCAAACCACATAGAAAGAGTTACGTTTTTAAACATATGAGTTGAGTATATTTTAGGAGTAGTATTGAGTAGCGATATGGGGACGAGTTCATAATAACTCTAGTCTCCATAAACCATGTGGCCATCATGGGTAGAAAGGGTCATACTTTTTAGATGATTCTTCAATGTTTTTTAGCATGGACTAGTGGATCCACTTAGTTGAGGCGTTTTATATCCCGGCAAGTATAGGACAGTTCTGGCAGTGTGGGCGAGATGTTGTATCATCACATAGCTCATAGTGATGGTTGCCGATTAGAGAATATCCCAAATAGAGTTTATTTTTGTATTCTTATATACATATGAGATATTATTGTATTTTCCAATACTTTGAGATGTTATTTACTGTTTCAAATGTTTTATATAAACTACATCTTTATTGTTGTTTATTTCTGCATTGAGTTGAGTATCCATCAGGCGAGGTAAGTGTTTCTTTCAGATTTCAGTTCAAGCTTATCGCATGCTTAGTTTTCCCCTCAAATGCTCGTACATTCAATGTACTGACGCCATTTGGCCTGCATCGTCTTATGATGCAGATACAGGAAACTAGGATCAACATCAAGCACTTCGTTGATCCAGTTGAGCTTCTGAGTCATTTCGTGAGCCTCCTTGCTTTTCGGAGGATCCCTTTTAGTATGCTTTGTTATTTCAGTTGTTAGGATGATCGAGGGTCTTGTCACGACATCCCTCATAGTTTTAGAGGCTTCATAGATGGATAGTTATAGTTCGATAGTCTTTCCATTTTCAGTTGTTTATGTTAAGACTGGAGTTGCCACTTTGGCTAGTTGAATGTTTATTTCTAAAACATTCCAAGTTTATTTTTAGACAATTGAGTAAAGTTGCATTTGTTTTCTCTTACTAATGCTTAAATTCTTCCGCTGAGAGTCTAGCCAGGCCAAGGATTCACTTGGGACAAGCAATGGTTCTCGAGTGTCAGTCCCGCCCAAGGTATAGGCTCGGGGTGTGACAGACATTATACCTCTGGATGGTGTTGGTTTTCGAAGAACACTAACAAAAGGTGAGGTGAAACAACGTAAGTGAAGTTTGAGGAGCCCCCAAAAAGATGCACAAAAGTATGCAAATTAGATTTGAGGAGTCACCGAGAAAAAGCATGGTGCTACACAGTTCAGATATGAGAAAGTTGTTTGGAAAGATGCACGGTGCTACACAAATCAGATATGAGAAAGTAGTCACCGAAAAGATGTACAATGCTATGCAAATCAGATATGAGAAATTAGTCATCGAAAAGATCCACGGCACTACACAAAATGAATGTGAGAAAGTAGTCACTAGAGAGTTGCACAGTGCTGCACAACTCAAATCTAAGAAGCCACACAAAAGAAGTAAGGTGACTACCTTTATTGTCCTGAATGCTTCTTAAATCAGTCTTTCACAGCATGATCATTTTTCATGCACATAGTATTGCCCCAACTTTTGCTAACATAATCATTGGTCAGACGGGCGGCTATATAAGTTATAAATTATAACCATCTGCCGGTTGCGTAAGTTTTTTTAATTTCTCTACCAAGATTGTAGAGGCTCTGATACCATGTTAGAAATAGAGAAGAAGAATTGGGTATCTACATTATAACAATAAGACCTTTATTTATGGACACTACATTAGACTCCTTTTCCAACTAGGACACTACATCACAATCATTTTCCAAGTAGGATTCTATATGTTATTCTTGTTCCTTTTCACATTATAATACTTGGAATGCTAGAGTGTACCTTTACGTCTCATACATGTACTATAATGACATGATTTATCTCTATATTTGTTGAAGTTATAACTTAACTTCTACATGCTATACATTGTATTTCTTTCTCTGCTCCTTATCTTGATATGATACTATTGTAGAGTTGTGATATGGAGATTTGGGATTGTGTGAGTTAGATATTGACAAAGTAATGGGGATCGTGGGAGTCCAATTTGATACAGAGATGTGGGGACTATTGAGTTCGTGAGATTATTGGTATGAACAATGTGTACGTGTGGATATGACTTTGTCCCTCATAAGTCACAACTTGGTACCTCTCTTGCGGTGTGCACACTGGTTACGTTAAAAGTTGATTCTGTTGAGTTGGTTTATACAATTGTTAAAGATTGAATCCTTAGTGCATTTCTTAACTTCTACTTGATTTTAATTGATTATTTGAGTTGCACATGTCTATCTTTTATGCATTGTGATGGTCGTTTATTCATATTAACAGCTTACTAAATGCATGTCTTTCGTTCCATTTCATTCTCCTTTTTCTCTCTTTCAATATTATGTACTTGTTGAAGGTATTGGTTTACTATTAGTAACGTTCGACACTACTCTATTAGGAGCGGTCTATGATACTTGTTGAGTACATTTGATGTACTCATACTTTACTTGTGTACTTTTTCTGTAGGTTCAAATCTTAGTACTCGTGGAATCCGTGAGTGGGTTACTAGCTCACAACCGCTAGGCCTTGTTCTATTGTAGCCATGACATCTTTCTTATTCTAGTCAATTGTATTTTCATTCGATCAAACTATTCATGTTCTGAACATAGTTGTATTTTCATTCCTAGTTAGCATAGCTAGTCATTGGGATGAATTTTTGGTTACATTTCGGCATTGTACTAGATTCTTATCTCTAGCTTGATATTTAATTATTTATTACTATTAGACTTTAATGTTCTGCATTGGCTTAATTTAATTGCTTATAAAATGCCTTAGTTTGCCTGACTTGGGATAGGAAGGTTTCATCACAGCTTGTGGGGATTTGGGTCGTGACAATAGCTTACCACAAAATTCCAAGTGACCATTAATTAAAAATTATGATAGTTAAGGCCATAACGCAACAAGCAGATTACATAGTTGTAAGTGTGCCCCAATTTTTGTTTTCTTTTATTTGGTAAACCTCACCCAATAGTTTTTTCCACTCCCCCTTTGTGACTGGAACTCTCAATTTCTAGGTTAGAAGTGGAGGACTCTACGTAAATCCAACTTGTACTAGTTTATGCCCATAAATGTGCTATAACAGACATTGTCAATAGTAACACAAGGTGCAAAAGAAGGTATACCCATCTTCAGAAGTTGAAATAAGCTCTAAACCCTTGTTCAGTATCTGCTTTTGTGAAGGAATAGCCCCGACTAGCTGGTAACACTGGCTCAACAAGCTATATGCTCTGCATTTGAGCTCAAAGCATGAGGGAATGGACTTCAAGAGCAATTGCTGAAGCATGTAAGCAAGTATTAGTAAAAAGAATTGTAAATCCCTGCCCAATTCTTGTTGTTGTTAAGCAGATGACTTACAGAGCGTTCGAGGTGGGATTTGGCATGGTTGACATTATTGGAGTGGTTGAGAAGGAGAGTAGCAATGCGGAGGCGTGTTTTAATCTCGATAATAGGAAGGAAAGAAACTTGGCTTTGACATATAGCTTCCAAGCATTTCACAGCTTTTCCAACTTCTCCCTTCTTCTCCTCATAATCTGCCAGTCCCCAAAGTCCCTCCGCCACTGCGTCCATTCTTTCCGACTTCCTTCACCAGCAGCTTTTTCATATTTAAATTGGGGATTTTACTATCTGGATCGACCCGTTTCACGTGGTGTGTCAAAAATGTAGAAAATGTCCATTTATAAATGGGTCCTCGACTATTAGAGTAGATTTAAAATAGTCATTTAATTATGCATTTATTAGATTTGGTCTTTAACTATTTCAAATGTTATTATGTTTGGTCCTTAACTATGTATTTATCGATTTTAGTCTTTTAATTATACATTTACCGATTTTATTTGATCTTATTACTTGAATTTTTCTACGTAAAATAATATGAACTGAATAATAAAATCGATCTATTTTAAAATAGAACAAATCTTTAAAAAAAAGTTGCAAAATTGTCATTTTATAAATTTCAAATTCTAAAGAATTAAAGAAATTACCTTCAATATCGTTGAAGTACAAAATTTGGAATCAAAATATGTGAGTAAAGAACTTTTAGTTTTTTTCCCATTGCAAGAAATTCCTTTCTATCAAATATAAATAAATCCCTCTATATATCTAACTAGAAATTATTTTTTTCTTTTTATAATAAATTTTAGCATTTTTAAGTCATTAGCATCAATAATATACTTCATTTCATCCTCTATTGAATAAAATTAGGACTTATATTTTCTTTTCTCGTGAATTTTATTTTAAGTCGTTGAGATTAATGTTCTTTTTTCAAGAGTGATTTGATGAAAAAGCAGCTCGAAAATAAGTTAAAGATTTAATTTCAAAGAGACATGAGTTTTGTTAATATAAACCTAAATTGTTTGTATAAAAATAGCAGAGACCAAACATGAAAAAAAAATTAATACTTAAAGGACAAAAACTAGTAAGTGTATAGTTAAGGGACTAAAAATGATAAGTATATAGTTAGGGGGACCAACCTTGATACCATTTTGAATAATTAAAGGACTAAATCTAATAAATGTATAGTTAAGAGACTATTTCAGACCTACTCAAATGATTCAGGGACCATTTATGACATTCTCTCGTTAAAAATGAATGAATGTTTTGATAGAAGGTATAAAAATAATACTTACTATGGTGTATGAGCAATGTTCAGAATGCATGGATTAGTAACAATGTCACTCCCCGAGGCTACTCTCTTGATGTAACACAGGATCTATGATTACGAATGACCCCAAGCTAACCCTGTGTCTGGCATATATCAAGCATACTGAGAATAACTGAATAAGGAAGCTAAAACAATAGATAACTGGAAAATAGGGAAACCCCAACTAGTCTGAATGTATAAACCATACTAAGAGTTTAATAACAACTGGAAGATCAACTTAACAATTCAAGCTGATTCTACTACAATGCCTGAAAAACCTCTGACTGAGTCAAGTTGCTGGGACATGCCCCCAGCTAACTCTAACAAAACTGAAAAGTGAATAAAAAGACTAAAATGAAAAGCATGTCTATTGTCCTCGAAATATGAGGACTCGCCACTGAAGCTTCTGAAATGCGGATTGAGAATCGATCTAAGCGTGATCTGGATGCTGAGTACCTGAACCTACATCATGAAAAGATGCAGCGCAGAGTATGCATCAATACTTGGAATGTACTGAGCATGCAGGATATAGATACTAAGCTGAATAAATATATATATAAGTTGAATAAAGCATAACTGAGCAAGAATGTAAATACTGAAACATAACTAAAAAGCTAAGTTGAATGCAATGACCAAGTACTAATCATGAAAATAGCATGATGAACTGAATGCTGAAGTATATACTGAAAACCTGGTCAAATGCACTAAGAGCCTAACTGTGGAAGCTACTATTAACCGACATAAACCACGTGAGCTAAACGTGGAGTCCGATGTATACGCCCTATTGAGAGGACCCAATATACCTTCACAGGGGTATAAAGGTATGACTGCGTGATCGCTAAATTTGATGCCCAACATAGGGGACTTATACTCCTACGGGGGCACGTAGCTCTAGGACTGTGAGGATACGCTAAACCCTAGTCCAACTCGGTGCTAAGTCTACGCCTAACTAAACATGTATATGACTGAAATGTGACTGAAATACTGAATAGCTCAAAATACTGGCATGTTAACTGAGAATGCAACATTTATATACTGATAATGTGACATTTGAAATCTGAAGCATGGTTATCTATTTAACTTGCCTAGCAAATGTAATTCATGAACTAAGAGAATCTACACAAACTAGGATTCTGAGTTTCATACAAGGAATTAAGCAATTTTCTAAGAAAACATGTTATTTCAATTAAAGATACTACAATAGTTAAATCACAACAAATCTTCAAGGTTTTAGAAATCCTAGTTCTAAACAAGATATGGAGAATCAGGGAACTGACTAAATTCTAGGGACCTGATGGATGAAAGGAACCCACTAGTGAAATCCCACATACATGGTGACAAAATCTACGGAGAAATCCTTTGGATTTCGGGGCTAAACCTTGAAGAACACTACTGCTTGTTCTTACACTACAACAAAAATAACTTTTAGCGGCAATAAATATTGACATTAATAAAGAGTGCTAAAGTCTTTACTGGCATTAATTAAGTGTCATTAGAACCAATGTCGCTAAAGGCTTTAGGGACATATACAAAGAGTGCTAATTGCTGCTAAAAATACATATTTAGTGGCAATTAATTCTTAATTGTTGCTAATGATCATTTTTGATGTAGTGTTGGGAGGTTTTGTTGACTTTTTCCTCTTCTTTTTGCTCCAAGTTTGGATGATTTTTGGAGAATGAGGGTTCTTGGTAAGTTTGACTAAGTTATTAAGCTTAGACCGAGTAAAACAACGTAGTTTAGGCATTAAACGACGTAGTTTAAGGGCCCCAACACATAGGAAAAAGACTTAAATGACCCTAACTTAAAAGCTGACGAAGGCCATCCACAGAGGGACCTATGGACCGCGTTTGGACTACCAACCGTCGACTGTGGTCGTGGTTCATGGTCTACTCGATAGGGCTTCACTAAAACGAGCATAACTTTTTAGGGTAAACTTAGTGGAGTTGGAAAGAGGATTCAATTATCTTTAACTTGATAGGTCATGAGCCACCTAATTCATTTTGTGCTAAAAGATATGATCGTTTGAAGTTGACCCAACAATCAATTCCCTCCAATTGGCTGATGACCCTCACCTACAATCCATAGGTCCAACCACGAGCCATACTGGTCGACTGTGGGTGGGATCAGAGACCATCAACATTTGGGCCTTAACGACGGAACCCCACCTACGGTCGATACTAGCACCAGGTTTTTCGAAAAACTAGGATTTTCTTCATTTTGAGGTCTGAGGTGTTACAAACACGGACCCACAGGGATTAGTAGTATAGAAATTAATGCAGGCATTAGTAGTATAAAAATTAGTTTTTATCAAATGTTTGGTTCATTGCTTTCCACATAATCTTGTGTTTGTTTAAAACTCTACAAAAGATTTTTTCCTATTATACTATTGAGTTATTATGGATTTCCTATTTCATATAATTGGATCAAGGTAGATAATTATCAGATAATATTATTTTTGTGGTCTTAATAAAATCAACTCAATATAGCAAATCAAACATGGAGAAAAACAATTAGTTTGTGAAATAATCAAATTACATTGAATTTGGAGAATTAAAAAGAACATTTATAACAATTCCAATATAAATAAAAAGGACATCAAATTACAAAAGAAATTTAGAAAAATATATTGAGGGATAGTTTAGTCATTTAGGGGTCCTATCTAAGGATTGTTAAATATTGGATTAGTTATCTCTCCCTTTTCTAGGGATAAAATAAGACCTCATATATGGTATAACTAATCCATGGATTATGTTAAATAAAGTAACAAAATAATGTTTTTGCTGGACTAAATTTTAATCCAGGGACTGTTCTAATTAATATTGTCTACCAAACGGGTTCTAATTGTATTAATTTCATAGCAAGGATAAAATAGAAACAAAAGGAAAATTTTCTCTTGATTTTCTAAATTGGATAAGTATTGTTGGACAACTATTTTTTGTATAGTGGACAACTATTGTTGGATGGAGGGAGTAGTATTTAAAAAAAAAACCTCATTATTTTAAATTTTACAAAAAAAAAAAAAAGGACTCATGCTCGATATGTAGACCTTCTCTCTGCATCACGACTCGACCATTTTCTTGTGAGGTCGTTGTAGAGACCTTGCCAATTGTGGGAACATTTGGTTTAATGCATTTGTGGGAAAAAAATTTGGAGGTTAGTCGAACCTTAGGCAATGATCCACATTTTGGACGAATGTTTTCAAGAAGAAAATAATGTAACATTCTATAAGTTTGAGTTATGTTGAACTAGCTAAATACGTGTGCTTCAACCTAAACTATGTATAATAGCGTGTATGAGGTTAGATACTCATTTCAAATTATGAGAAAGCGAATTTGAATTCGAACGCATTAAACCATTCATCAGCCATAGTTTCATATAGAATTATGGATATTTAATAAAATTATCGTGCAATAATTAAAAATTATCTAAGTGCGTGAAATTGGGATGACCTCATGGATCAAGACCCAAAACAAGGGTTTTCCTCAATCTGGACATCATCGAACGAGGCTGAGAGCGAGGAGGAACCTCGCCCAACGAGACCTTCCCTCTCGCTCTAGGTTTCGCCCCGTAAGGTGTCCGAATTCCTATAAGACTTGATATAGACTCTATAAATATATCCCTATTTCAAAATTTATGTTCTACTATAATTTTAGTTGACCTTTTAGAGATAAAACATCATAAGACTTCTCTTAAACGATAAGTTCTTACTTAATCCCTTCATTTTTAAAATCAATGCTAACGTAAATTAACACACAAAATATTATTCTAATCTATAGATATTGAGAGTTCGATTTTAGATTATTGAAAAGGGATTTCTTGAGAATTTTAAAGAGCTATCATTGAATGATTGTAAGCATGTTTAGGACAATTCTTAGTAATATTAAGGTATGTCTCTTTTTGAACATATCTTTTACTAACAAAGAGGTTTTCATTAAGACTTTATGCGCATGTGGGACAAGCTCATATTAAATCTTCATGTCTTGCTTATATCCTGATATATGTAATGTGTGCGTTTTACTCATTGATGATACTCGTTGAATTGATTTAAAATAATGATTGTCAATGTGATTTTTTCTATATGAACCAGCTATTTACGTGAAACCTACTTTTTTAACGGTTGATGACTTTGAAAAATCCTTATACAAAAGGAGTAGTATTTTAAAAAGCCTTCATCTAAAAAGTCATATTTGCTCTTATTGTATTTGGGTCTGTATGGGCGACTTGTGTTATTCCAAAGGGGAATAATCATTATTGATCCTAATGAATCATTTTCGAGCAACCATTAGTCAAAGGATGATTGACCTCCGCGGGTTGGTAGCCCCAGTGAACATGGATCCTATTTATGACTTTCTCAACTTTGATTCACCTGAAAGTATGGCATCCAAATTGTTTGCCCTTAAGTTGACATTTTTTTCAAATTTTTGTTTCACGTTTGATTTGACATGATTAATGAGATTTTGACTCAATTTTTACCTTGAACGACTTGACATAGTTTTTGAATTAAATGACTTGAAATTGATTAATGTTTCATAATTGAAGATTTTATTGAATTTCATGGCTTTAGTCTATTACTAGATCTGAACTATTTCATTATAATTTATTATTATTATTATTATTATTATTATTATTATTATTATTATTATTATTATTATTATTATTATTATTATTATTATTATTATTATTATTATTATTATTTTATAAACTCTTGTCCCAAGGTAATCACTAAGTACCCAATACCTAATATTATTAAGTAGAGGAGAAGAGTAAGTTCTAAAGAAGACTAGGTGCTAGAGAATCGTAACGTATAAAAGGGACTTGCTTATCTAACAGACTTTTGGTGAGCCCACATTCTTACTGGTCAGACTCCCTACTTTTACAATTTTATTGAATTTCGAGTTGCGCCTCTATTTAGTTATTGATTTTAGAGGCTTCGTAGATAGAGATGTTGTGTCTTGGATATTGTTTATAATCATTGCTTGGCTTATTAGGGCACATTGCTATGTTTTGCTACTAGACAAATATTCTCATCATTTATGCTATCTTTTATTTCACTTAATTTGTTGTCTTTATTTATACTTGTGTAACTTGACTAGATTAAATTAAATGAATAAATAAAAAATGATTGGACAACTATGTGAACTGTCATCTCAATAAGGTATTTTCGATGTGATTTGTAGTATTAGATGTCTATTGCATCAGGGTCGGATTTGAGACGTGACATAAATAAAGATCTCACATATGCTTTCTAATTATGAAATTATTCAAAAACAAGTATGGTGATTTGTGATTCTGCGTTCAAAATTATAAGATAATTATATCTTTTTCAATTATTCTTGCAAGTGTGGTTGAGATGGTTTAGCAGGTGGTCTTTTAAACGGGGGTCATAGGTTCACAAACTTCTACATGTTTTCTCGGTCGAGTTAGTCACACGTGGCTTCCGTAATACAATTTCTTTTTTCAATATTATTTGCAGGACACTAACTTTTTCAATGATGTTACTATTAGAAATTCGCTCTTATATAACATAATTTGATCCATCCTGAATTTTCTTGCCGAAAGTTTATTGGTCAAACAACATAAGTTTTAAGACCCATACCATGATGTAGTGCGTTCATCCTTGGTTGAGTTGAAGAATAGACAAGGCGCATTTTGGTTGGAATTGTTAGTTTTTTATGGAAGCTAAAAAAGGGATGTATGTTGCAACTTTGAGGATAGTTTAATATATTTTCTATTCATTATGCAGTAAGAATGTAGTTTAAGTTTAATACATAGATGGGAGTATTTTCGACTATTTACTCCTCGTAATATCTTAGAGAGCTACTTAAATACATTTTTTGTCATTTTTTTTAATCTATTCAAACCAATCTTATATTATTTAAAAGAGAGGAAATAACCTCGTCATCTTTTAGAAAAATAAGACTCATTTTTTATCTTTACATTATATGTGAAAAATATATTTGATATAGGACCAAAACAAATAATTGACACTAATCTTAAATTTAAAACAATACATTTATTTTATTAAAATATTAGATTAAAAATATATCCATTCTAACCCACGATCAATTACAAATGGACATACATTCTCTTCACTCACATGATTATTGATAACGCTCAAATTACTTTAAAAACAATTAGAAGAGTAAGCGGTCGTTAGCAATAAAAATATCCAACAAAAGAGTTGGGGACGAAGCCCACAAGGAGTGATTTATTAATAAGAATTCAACTAGGAAATTAAGATGAAAACTAATTCATTGTAGTAATTAGGACAAATGGGTGGATGATTCCATCAAATTTACTAAAAGAGTTTTAGAATCAAAATAGAGATTCAAACAAGTAAGAGATGATCTAGGGGTGTGGGAGTTGGAATCAATATCAAATAGATTGACAAATGCTTGCTCAATAATGCTAGACAAACATGGATAAACTGGGTAGTCGTCACTGACACAAATCTTTTTCAATTTCAAAGCATCATATCATAGACTGTTGTAGAATACTCATTCTTAATTTGATCAGATTGTCTCTTAAATGCAAATGTAACAAACTGTTGTTGTTGCATTAGGTCTACACTTTTTATTTTTGCCTGATTATGAGTGCTATTCGGCCCACCAATATTTTGCTTAAAAATTCTCTTCTTATTCCAACTCTTAAACACTATCGTAGAAAATACTTCACCTCCACCTTGATAAATGTTATCATCTTTAAATAAATAACAATGCAAACAATATGCTACATCGTTACTTACACTATATTCCAACCAATTATGATACTCTTTAAACCATTCAGGATTTAAACGACACATATCACCATAAAAATCTGTTTGAGGAAAAATATGATTCTCAGGTTGACAAGGACCTTGTCGGAGGTATGCTCTCCTAATTATATCACGATCATTTGGATGATAGTTTAATATTGGAGTTCTTTTTGCTGGATCAAACTCTAAGGAATTTAAATCAAATTCTTGCCTTTGAGAAGAATGTAATGCACTACAAAAAAACCCAAATTGCCAACAAATTTTACTAACAACTTAAATTGGTTAGTATTCTACTAACAAATTACCAACATATTTCTAACTGAACTATATTTTTAAAATTAACAACAAAATTCTAACAGATTGCTAACCAAATCTTACTAACTAAGTATTTTAGTTGGTAAATATGGCGGGGAAAAATGGCGCCAAATTTAGCAACATTCTATTAATGGATTACCAATTGAAATATTACTAACGCACACCTTTTGTTGGTAATATTACCAACGAAGTATATATCGGTTGGTAAATATGACAAAAATATTGTTTATATAATTTATTAACATATTACCAATGAATTACTAACCAAACATTTACCAATGGCAAGAAAGTGTTGCTAAATTTACCAACCAAATACAAATGTGTTTGTAAATTAGTAATGAAATGTAATTTGTTGGTAAACTTGCCAACCAATATCCAATTAGTTGGAAATTTTGCCGACGAATAAAGATTGTAGTTAGTAAATTACTAACATCATTAAAATAGTTGGTAATATACCAACCGATCATTAATTCATTGGTAAAATTTACCAACATATTAATCATTTTTTATCTAACAGGAAGGTTGGTTCAAGTTTTGAGGTGTCCATTTTTTGTTTGTGCTGTTATGTGTTTTAAATCTTATGTTTTGGCCAAAATTTGACTTTGGTCAATATTTTTGTGAACGTGCTCGGATGAGAATTCCGTCAGCATAATTAAATCCAAAGGTCATTTTTTTAATAGGATGGTTGGTTCATTTTTAGTGTGTGCCGTTAGGTGTTTTAACTTATAAATTTTGGCCAAAATTTAACTTCGGTCAATATATTTGATAAACGTGCTCAGATGAGAATTTCGTCAGTGCAGTTAGATGCGGAAGGTCATTTTTGATGTAATAAGATAGAGTGTTCGGGTTGTGAGGCTTCCGTTTTTAGTTTGTGCCATTAGGCATTTTAGCTTTTAAGTTTTGGCCAAAATTTCACTTTAGTCAATTTTTTTTTATAATCGTGCTCGAATTGAAATTTTGTCATCGCGGTTAGCCATATAAGTTCAGTTTTGGTCTCATAGGATGGTTGGTTCGGGTTTTGAGACTTTTATTTTCAGTTTGTGTCGTTAAGCATTTTGACTTTTAACTTTTGGCTAAACTTTGAATTAGGTCATTTTTTTGGGGAACATGCTCAAATTTGAATTTCGTCAGCGCGGTTAGCTCTGGAAGGTCATTTTTCGTCTTATAGGATGGTTGGTTTGGATTTGGAGGTTTTCATATTCAATTTGTACCGTTAGGCATTTTAACTTTTAACTTTTGGCCAAAATTTGACTTTGCTTAACATTTTTTGTAAACGTGATCTGATATGAATTCCGTCAGCGCGATTAGCTTCAGAAGGTCATTTGTATATCTAATAGGATGGTTGGTTCAGGTTTTGAAGCTTCCATTTTCAGTTTGTGCTGTTAGGCGTTTTAACTTTATAAGTTTTGGCCAAAATTTGGATTTGGTCAATATTTTTGGTAAACATGATCAAATTAATTTTTTTGATATAATGATATGTGTCATATTGAAATTAATTTAACTTGTTATCATAGATTTTGCATTGTTTTATTCAAATATGATTTATAAAATTGATATTAATATTTTTGGATTTATATTCGTGCTCTTAGATTTTTAAATGTAATAAATTAATAAATATTTTACTGTTGAATAATCATTTAGTTAATAATATTTTGAACATATTGTCAATCAATTCCTAACCTAACATTGAACTTGAATGATATATTACCAACAAACTAACACTCAATTAGTAAATTTATTTGAAAAACAAATAATCATACTAACGTATTTAAAATTTATTACCCACAAAGGTTGTGGTGGAGTGATTAAGTACTCCTTCATTCTTAACGAAAGAGGTCTCGGGTACGATTCACCTTGGGTACGGAGTCGCCTTTGTTAGGAAGCGCTTTACCCCCCAATGTGGGACTTCCCAATGCGAATTCAGATTTAGTCGGGCTCCAATGTGGGTACCGAACACCGGATGGGAAACCAAAAAAAAAAAAAGTACACCGGATGGGAAACCAAAAAAAAAAAGTATTTAAAATTTATTGGTAAATTACCAACATAAGTTTTCAGTTACTAAAATTGCCAATCAATTACCAATGTATTTGGAAAAGTTTACTATTAGAAATTTGTTACTATAATTACTAACGTATTACCAACAGAATCGAAAAATGAAGAAAAAAAATTTACTAACTCCTTTTTAATTCGTTAGTAAAGGTACTAACGATATACTAACCAAAAATTAGTTGGTGAATTTACTAACGGAAATTTCAGGGCCATGTTTCAAAATTTTGTAACAACATCTTTGGGTGTTTACCAACTGATTTTTGGTTGGTAAGTTTACCAACAAATTAAAATCGGTTGGTAATATTTACCGATGAGCCTTTTAGCAACGGATTAATATAAGTTGGCATTTGGTTGGTAACTCAATTTTCCAACCAATTTGATCAATTTACAGATGAATTTTTTTGTTGGTAATTGGGGTTCCTTTTGTAGTGATGGCACTTTTGATTGATTGACATTATCTTCCCGTGTAAGTTGATTAATAGAAGCCAAATTTGATTTTGGTGCTTGAAAAAATAGTTCTTGAGTGATTTTTGAGATTGAATTACAAAACAAAAAGTTTGTTAGAAATATATACTATCTCAAAGGATAAATCAATTATGAGAATCACTTGTAAACATGAATAGGGCGTCATAATGGCTGGCAACAAGTAGATTTATGAACAAACTTTTTTTAAAAAAAAAAAAAAGAGAAGAAGAACATAATATAAACAAGGCAACAACAATCTGGACAAGAAAAATATAAATATGAGGTGAAAGGAAGTAGAAAACTTATCGTTGTCATGACTGCAGTTGTGCAGCGGAGATTTGAGATCACCGACGAAGAGTCATAATGAAGGCAGCGACTCAGCAATGAGCAAAATTGATTTTTTTGGACTCTTCCTCCTAAAATCCTTTAATTATTGAAATTAGGTATTTGATTAATCCCTAGACTCTAAATCCCAAAATTATATTTTATCTTTTTAAAAAATAAAATATTAAAGTCAACTTTATTTAAGTCAATCGTTTAATAATTGGTGGAAAAAAATGCTTCAGTTTTCTGAAATTCAATGACAAAAGTGGATTCTTGTAGTCTAAAATAAAAAAAAATGCTAAAAAACTAAAAACCCTAGCCAGGTTCGAACACTAGACGTCCAGGCCAAATATTTAGGAGAGATTCTGCAGCCCCTCAACCACTAAGCTAGCTCTTCATCTTGTATTAGGGAGTGTCAACTATAATATATATAGGAATAAAATTAAAATTTGACCTACCTAGACAACTTAAATTTTCGGCGAAGGGGTGTCGCTTGACACCCCTCGGGCAAGGGTAGCTCCGCCCATGCTTGTGATAAATCTTGCATGATTTGATCTCAAGAAACACATTTTGTTGACATCTTTGTTGAACTGACTGATTACATTTTTACTTGAGGACAAACCAAAGTTTTAGTTGGGGGTGTTGATGAGTCAAAAAATTTGGACTCATTTTAGGCTTCTTGGTCACCAAATTATGTCCCCAATGCTTGTTTATGTCTATTTCTGATGCTAATCTATTTGAATAAACAAAACTAGTAAAAATACATTAAAAAAATTGAGAGTTTGGGTGAAGCTATTGATCACCTAAGTCACTCGGTGGTTCACTAAGTGCACTCATGCTTGCCAAAAAGATCAGAGAATGCTTCTCAAAGAATTAGGTCAAGTCGGTGATTCACAAGATATTCGGTGACTCACCGAATCTTCTCAGTGATCTCCATTGACGTTGCTGAATGTCACTAAGACTGTCACGCCCCGAGGCTATCCCCTGGACGTAAACACGGGACCTAAGATCACGATTGACCACAAGCTAACCCTGAGCTGGCATATAATAAACATACAAACATTTTCTGAAATAAGAAATACTATGTGGAAGCTTAAAACATAAGATAATTAATAATGGGAAATACCCGAAAACTGGTCTGAATACATAAACACTAAAATCAGAGTTAAAGATACTGAACTGTAACTCAAAATACTAAAGCTAAATCTGTCTATGTTTTAAAAAAAGCCTCTAACTGACTAGAGATGCTGGGACATGCCCCCAACTAACTCTAGTAAAACTAAAACTAAAATGAAAGACTGAAGTAGAAAACATGTCTATTGTCCTCGAAGTACAAGGACTCACTGATGCTGCTGAATACTGATCAGGAATCGATCGACACGTGATATGAATGTTGAGGACCTGAACCTATATCACGAGAAGATGTAGCACAGAGTATGCATCAGTACTTGAAAGGTACTGAGCATGCATAATATGATAAAGCTGAACAAACATATAATTGAACAAAGCATACTGTGCAATGATATAATCTGAACATGATAAAGATACTGAAATATACTGAATATGAACTAAACTGAATGCAATGACCAAGTACATAACATGCTGAGACTGAATACTAAAATATATCTAAAACCTGGTCAAATGCACTAGAGTTTGACTGTGGGAGGGTCCGTCGTCCTCCAGTCAGCACCCAAGTGCAAGTGAAGAACCATGGTGCCCTTCACGGTCTGTGGTCCTTCACACGGGCCATGGTAGGGCTCGTGGATGGACCTCCCAGAACTAGTAGCCACTGGCCAAGAACCATGACCCACTGGATGGGCTGGGTCCCTTTGACGGTTCGTCACTGGTTAGGTGGTTGGCCTCTGTCAACTTTTAAGTCAGGGTCATTTTGGTCTTTCCCTATGCATTGGTAATTTAAACTACATCGTTTAATACCTAAACTACATCATTTTACTCAGTTTAAGCCTAATAACTTAGTCAGAACATAACCAAAATCATTATTCACCAAAATTCATCGAAATTAAAGCCAAAAAGAGAGAAAAGTCAACAACCATCTAAAAAGCATGCAACAGGTTTCCATTAAGTTCCATCCACAAAATTGAAGGATCTCTCCGTAAATTTCATCACCAGGTATGTAGGATTTTATTAGCGGGTTCCTTTCATCCACTAGGTTCGTTGAATTTAGTCAGTTCCTTGATTCTCCTTATCTCTTTTAGACCTAGGGTTTCTAAAACCTTGGATATTTACTATGATCTTGCTATTAAAGTATCCTAAATCAAAATAGCATGTTTCGTGAAAAGTTTATCTAATTTCTCGTATAAAACACATAACCCTAGTTGTGTAGATTCTCTAGTTTATGAATTACACATGCTAGGTCAGTTGAACAAATAATCATGCTCCAGATTTTGAATGTCACATTATCAGTACATAAATGTTGCATTCGTCATATACATATTCAGTTGGGAGTAGACTTAGCACCGAGTTGGACTATGGTTTAGCGTACCCTTATAATCCCAGAACTACGTAACCCTGTAGGATTGTAAGTCCCCTCTTTTGGGCATCATAATTTGGGTCCTTTCAATGGGGCATATTCATTGGACTCCACAATTAGATCACGTGGTTTTTTGTCGGTTAGTAGTAGCTCCCACATCCAGACTTGACCAGGTTTTCAGTTTATACTTCAGTATTCAGTTTTCAGCATATTATGTTCATGATTAATACTTTGTCATTAAACTTAGCTCAATTTTCAGTTATATTTAGCATTTATTTTCTATTCAGATTATATTATTGGTCAGCCTTATTTTGTTCAGCTATTATCTAAATCCTGCATGCTCAGTACATTTCAAGTATAGACGCATTCTCTGTGCTACAACCTTGCATGATGTAGGTTCAGGTATCCAGCATCCTGATCATGTTTAGATTGATCCTCGATACTCATTAAGTAGCTTAAGTGGTGAGTCCTCATACTTCGAGGACAATATACATGCTTTCATTTCAGTTTCAGTTTGTTTAGAGTTTGCTGGGGGGCATGTCCCAGCAACTCAAGTAAGTTAGAAGCATTTCAGACATAGTAGTAGTATCAGCTTGACTTGTTAAGTTTCATCTTTCAGTTGTTATTAAACTCTTAGTATAGTTTATACATTTAGACTAGTTGGGTATTCCCCATTTTCAGATAACCACTGTTTAGCTTATGCATAGTTCTTTATTATTTAGTGATCTCTCAGTATGCTTATGATATGCTAGACACAGGGTTAGCTTGGGGTCATTCATGATCCTAGGTCCCGTGTTACGTCAAGGGGGTAGCCTCGGGGTGTGAAAAACTTGGTAACAGATTATTGGGTTTAAGAGTCCTTGGATGACAGAAAGACACACTAAGTAGAGTCTCTTTCATGGGTGTGAAGTACCACATCTAATGAAAGGGAGGCTACGAAGTGTTTTAGGAAAAACTTCACTTTCTTATTATTTTTATCCTGCTTGAGTATGATCTCCTTTATAAGTCGTCGTTATGTATTTTAGATCATGCCTCCTCATAGATCTAACGCACGAAATGCTAATGCACGCAATGCTAACACAATTCCTCCAGTCCCAGACCATGAGGTTTTGAATACGAAATTGCAGAATGCGATCCAGCTTTTGGCTCAAAGTGTGGCCAATCAGAATAATCAGTATGTTCGAGTTCCTACTAACACAAATAGTGGATCAGATGTAGCTAGGGTTCGAAACTTCGTTTGGATGAATCCACTGAGTTTCTAGGGTCAAAGGTTGGTGAGGACCGACAAAACTTCATTGATGAGATTAATAAAATTTTTGGAGAGATGCAAGTGATTGGTAATGGTATGGTGGAGTTGGCATCCTACCAGCTTAAGGATGTAGCTTACATTTGGTTCGCTTAGTGGAAACAAAACAGGGGTGCGAATGAAGCTTATGTGACTTGGGATTGTTTTATTGGAGCTTTTCTCGATAGGTTGTTTGCAAGGGAGTTGAGAGAAGATAAGGCACAAGAGTTTATGAATTTGAAGCAGGGTACCATGTCAGTCCATGACTACAAATTTAAGTTCACCCAAATCTCTAAGTATGCTCCACACATGGTTGCCAATCCAAGGGCTCAAATGAGTAAGTTTCTATTTGGGGTATCCGACTTGGTGAAGACAAAGTGCACAAATGCTATGCTGTTAGAGGATATGAATATCTCTAGGCTTATGACCTACGCTTAGCGGGTTGAGAAAGATAAGCTCAGGGAAATGGCTAAGGATAACAAAAAGGCTAGAACAGGAAACTACGAGTACTCTCTCTATAAGTCGGGCGGAGGAAGTTGCTCACAGTTTTAGCAAAAATCTTCTGTCCCAGCATCTTCATATGCTAGTGCTTTATCTATCAGGTTTCGACAAGATTAGAAAGGTAAGACATCAAGCTCTAAGTGTCAAGGGAGTACTTTAGGTAACAAGACTTTCCCGACGTGTTCAAAGTGTGGTAAGAACCATCCGGGCGAGTGTCCTGCAGGCAAGGAAGGATGATTTTGGTATGGTCAGTCTGACCATATGTTAAAGGATTTCCCTTCTTCCAAACGGGGGCAAGGAGGTAACAACAATAGGGTTCAACCTACAACTCCGGCAGCATCAAAAGGTCTCCCAACCCAGCAGGGTACTTCATCTGGTATAGGTGGCAGTCAGTACCAGAACAGGTTGTATGCTCTCCAGGCTCACCAGGACCAGGAAGATTCTCTTGATGTGGTCACTGGTACGTTACGAGTCTTTTATTTAGATGTTTATGTATTGTTAGATCCAGGGGCTACAGTGTATTTTGTAACTCTTTATATAGTAGTAAAATTCAGTGTCAGTCTAGAAACTCTTTCAAAACCCTTCTCAGGCTCTACTCCAGCTAGTGACCCAGTTATAGCTAGATAGGTATACATAAAATTTCCCTATCACAGTCTCTCAGAAAGTCACCTTAGCAGATGTTGTGGAGTTAGAAATTGTAGATTTCGATATCTTTCTAGGCATGTATTAGTTATATTCCTGTTATGCCTCAGTCGATTGTCGAACTAGAATCATTCGGTTTCGGTTTCCAAGCGAGCCAGTCTTAGAATGGAAGGGTAGTAGTTCATTACCTATAGGTCGATTTATCTCTTACCTTAAAGCCAGAAAAATGATATCTAAAGGGTATATCTATCATCTTGTTCGGGTTAAGGATTCAAACTTCGTAACCCCAACTCTTGAGTTAGTCCATGTAGTAAATGAGTTTCTAGAAGTCTTCCCAAAAGATCTTCTCAGAGTTTCTCCCGAAAGGGAAATCAATTTCGAAATAGATCACCTTTCAGATACCCAACCCATTTTGATTCCTCCTTATAAAATGGCTCCAACTGAGCTTAAGAAGATGATATAGCAGTTGAAAGACCTTCTAGATAAGGGCTTCATTTGACCTAGTATCTCTCCATGGGGTGCTCCATTGTTGTTTGTGAAAAAGAAAGATGGTTTTCTCAAAATGTGCATTGAAAATTGTAAGTTGAACAAAGTCACCATTAAGAATAAGTATCACATCCCCAGGATTGATGACTTGTTCGACCAACTTCAGGGTGCTAGTTGCTTTTCTAAGATAGACCTCAGATCCGACTATCGTCAGCTCAGAGTTAGAGATAGTGACATTCCGAAGATGACCTTCAGGACTTGGTATGATCATTATGAATTTGTAGTTATGTCTTAGACTAACAAATGCTCCTGATCTTTCTTGGATTTAATGAGCAGGGTGTTTAAATAGTATTTGGACTTGTTCGTCATCGTCTTTATTGATGATATCCTCATTTATTCTCAAAGTGAGGAGGAGCATGCGACTCATCTGAGAGTTGTTCTGCAAACTCTCAAAGATCGCCAGTTATTCAGTAAGTTCAGCGAATGTGAAATCTGGTTACAATCGATCGTTTTCCTTGGTCATTTGGTATCCAGTGAAGGGATGCAAGTGGATTCATAGAAAATTGAGGTTGTATAGCACTGGCCCATACGTACCTCTCCAACAGATATCAGAAGTTTCTTGGGTTTGGCTGGTTATTACAGGAGATTTGTTGAAGGATTTTCATCCATAGCTTCCCTATTGACCAAGTTGACTCAGAAGAAGGTCAAATTTCAATGGTCAGATGAGTGTGAGAAAAGCTTATCAGAACTTAAGACTAGGTTAACTACAACTCCTGTGTTGACTCTACCAGATGGTTCAGAAGGGTATGTCATTTATTGTGATGCCTCCAGGGTCGGCCTAGGTTGTGTGTTAATGAAAAAGCGAGGTAAGGTTATAGCTTATGCTTCTAGACAATTTAAGGTCCATGAGAAGAACTACCCGACTCATGACCTCGAACTCGCAACTGTAGTATTTTCCCTAAAGATTTGGAGACACTACTTGTATGGTGTTCATGTTGATGTGTTCATAGATCATAAGAACCTCCAGTATGTGTACACCCAGAAATAGTTGAATCTTCCTCAAAGGAGGTGGCTTAAGTTCCTCAAGGACTATGATATGAATGTACTTTACCATCATGGTAAGACCAATGTAGTAGTTGATGCTCTCAGTAGGTTTTCCATGGGTAGTATATAACACGTTGAGGAAGAAAAGAAAGAGTTAGCCAAAGATGTTCACTGGCTTGCTCCCTTAGGAGTTTGCCTTACGTACACATCAGATAGTGGGGTGATAGTTCAGAATGGATCAGATTCTTTATTAGTAGCGGAGATTAAGGAAAAAAAGGATAGTCATCCTATATTACTTTAGTTGAAAGGCGCTGCGGCAAAACGTTGAAGTTTTCTCCCAAGGGGGAGATGGTGTACTTCGTTACCAGGGTCGCTTATGTGTTTTTAATGTAGGTGAGTTGAGGTAGTAGATCCTTACAGAAGCTCATAACTCCAAGTATTCCATTCATCTAGGTGCCACTAAGATGATCTATGGGAAGTCTTTTGGTGGAATGGCATGTAGAGGGACATAGCAGATTTTGTGGCTAAGTGTTCTAACTGTCAACATATTAAGGTAGAACATCAGAAATTAGGAGGTATGAGTCAAGAGATTAAAATGCCTATACGAAAGTGGGAATTGATAAACATGGACTTTATTATGGGTTTACTTCGTACTCGCAGACAACATGACTCCATTTGGGTAATAGTGGACAAAGTTACTAAGTCCGCTTAAAGTTACTAAGTCCGCTTACTTCTTAGCTATCAAGACTATAGATTTAGTGGAGGACTACGCCAAACTCAACATCAATGAGATAGTCAGGTTGCATGGGGTTTCCTTGTCTATCATATCAGATAGAGGTCCTCAGTTTACCTCTTATTTCTGGAAATCATTTCAGAAAGGTCTTGGTACTCAGGTAAATCTCAATACATCATTTCATCCACAGACGGATGGTCAAGCAGAACGTACCATTTATACCTTAGAGAACATGTTGAGAGTTTGCTTCTATTCCAGTATTTAGATGGTCCCTTATGAGGCCCTATATGGGCGTAGATGAAGGTCCCCGATTAGTTGGTTTGAAGTAGGTGAAGCAGCCTTGATAGGGAAATATTCGGTTTATGAAGCTATGGAAAAAGTTCAGCTCATTAGAGATAGACTAAAGACAACCTAGGGTCATCAGAAGTCCTATGCAAATGTGAGGAGAAGGGACTTAGAGTTTGAAATCGATGACTGAGTTTTCCTAAAAGTGTCACCTATTTAGGGGGTGATGAGATTTGGCAAGAAAGGGAAGCTCGGTTAGGGTTGGTAATGTGGCATATGTGTTAGATTTTCCAGTAGAACTAGCAGCGGTTTATTCAGTCTTTCAGATTTCCTTGTTGAAGAAGTGTGTGGGTGATCCGATGTCAATAGTACCATTAGTGAGTGTGGCTGTGAAGGATAGTCTCACTTATGAAGAGGTGCCAGTAGAGATTTTTGACCGTCAGGTTCGTAGGTTGAGAAATAAATAAGTCACTTCAATAAATGTTTTGTGGAGGAGTCAGTCAGTAGAGGGAGCTACTTAGGAAGCAGAAGCATCCATGAAGGCCAACTATCCTCATCTCTGTCCTTTCGATCCTATTTCATCTTGATGTAATAGTTCCTCTCCAGTATCTTAGTTACTCTTGTATAAAATTAGTCTCATTATCATGTTCCTTCAGTTGTTCTTGCATTTTCAGCATATTTGTAAGTTCTTGGAACTCAGTTCAGTTAAAATTTTTGTACTTAGTGGTTGGGATTGCAGCGCTTCCCTCCTTACTCAACTAGTTTAGACTTTATTCGAGGATGAATATACCAAGGGGGAGATATTGTAACACCTTAGAAATCAGACTTGGACATGCAGCAGAAAGCTACAGAATTTGGTGAACCACAACAGGGTTCATGGACCGTGAAAGGAACCACGATCTGTCGACCTGCTCGTGGCTTATGCTCACCTAGAAGTGGTGGACCATGGGACCTTCACGGGCCGTGGACCACCACACGAGCCTTAGAGAGGCTTGTGGAGGCGAGACAGAACCACAAGGGCTCAGGCATCAGACCACAGAGCCCTCTACAGCCGTGGTCATGATGACGGGCCGTGAGAGGTTCCGTCGTCCTCCAACCAGCAGACCTAAGCCCAAGTGAAGAACCACGGTGGCCTTCACGGTCTGTGGTCCTTCACACGGACCGTGGTAGGGCTCGTGGATGGACCTCCCAGAACTAGTAGCCATTGGCCAAGAACCATGACCCACTTGACGGGCCGTGGTCCCTTTGACGGTCCGTAAGTGGCTCCGTGGTTGGCCTCCATTAGCTTTTAAGTCAGGTTCATTTTAGTTTTTTCCCCTATGCATTGGGGTATTTAAACTATGTTATTTAATACCTAAATACGTTGTTTTACTCAGTTTAAGCCTAATAACTTAGTCAGAACATAACCGAAATCATTATTCACCAAAATTCATCGAAATTAGAGCCAAAAAGGAGAGAAAAGTCAACAGCCCTCTCAAGAATACGCAGTAGGTTTGCTTCAAGTTCCAGCCCTAAAATCGAAGGTTTTCTCTATATATTTCGTCACCAGGTATGTGGGATTTCACTAGTGGATTCTTTTCTTCCACTAGGTCCTATAAATAATTCAGTAAGTTCCTTGATTCTCCACACATTGTTTAGACCTAAGGTTTCTAAAACCTTGGATATTTACTGTGATCTAGCTATTGTAATATCCTAAATCAAAATAGCATGTTTCATGTAAAGTTTGTTTAGTTCCTCGTATGAAAACAGAACCCTAATTTTGTAGATTCTCTAGTTCATGAATTACACATGCTAGGTCAGTTAAACAGAGAATCATACTCCAGATTTCAAATGACACATTATCAGTACATAAATGTTGCATTCTCAAATTGCATGTTAGTATTTGAGCTATCCAGTATTTCAGTTACACTTGTGTCATATACATATTCAGTTGGGAGTAGACTTAGCACCGAGTTGGACTAGGGTTCTGCGTACCCTTATAGTCCCAGTACTACGTGCCCCCATAGGATTATAAGTCCCTTCTATTAGGCATTAGAATTAGTGATCACGCCAGTCATGCCTTTATATCCCTGGAAAGGTATATTGGGTCCTTTCGATGGGGCGTATACATCAGACTCTGCGTTAATTCACCTAGTTTTATGTCAGTTGATAGTAGCTCCCATAGTCAGACTCTAGTGCATTTGACTAGGTTTTCAGTTTATACTTTCGTATTCAATTTCAGCATATTATGTTCATGATTAGTACTTGGTCATTGCATTTAGCTCAGTTTTCAGTTATATTCAACATTTATCTTCTATTCAAATTATATTATTGCTCAACTATATTTTTTTCATCTATTATCTATATCCTTCATGCTCAGTACATTCCAAGTACTAACGCATACTCTGCGCTACATCCTTTCATGATGTAGGTTCAGGTACTCAACATCCAAATCACACTTAGATGGATCCTCGATCCGCATTCAATAGCTTCAGTGGTGAGTCCTCGTACTTTGAGGACAATGACATGCTTTAATTTCAGTTTTTACATTTTAGTTTCAGTTTGTTTAGAGTTAGCTGGGGGAATGTCCCAGCAACTCAACTCAATTAGAGGCATTTCAGACATAGTAGTAGTATCAGCTTGACTTGTTAAGTTTGATCTTTAAGTTGGTATTAAACTCTTAGTATGATTTATACATTCAGACTAGTTGGGTATTCCCTATTTTTTAGATAACCGCTGTTTAGCTTCCACATAGTTCTTGATTATTTAGTGGTCTTTCGGTGTGCTTATGACCTTGGGGTCATTCATGATCCTAGGTCCCGTGTTACGTCAAGGGGGTAGCCTCGGGGCATGACAGTTATATTGGTAACATATAACACTATAACATCACATATTTATATTCAATTTAGATAAACAAAGATTATGAACTAATCAAAATGCAAGGTGTTTAGAATTGTTTTCCCTCTTAAAGTGAAGAAAGAACAATATCTAAATTTGCTAACCTGGTAATCTTTTTGTATTTTTTTATCTTTATAAAAATCGTGCGAGGAGCGGATAAGTTTACTACTTGGGAATATTGCTAGGAAAACATAAATCCCAATGAACAGTTTTCCTGATATACTAATTAACAATAGTAATTAGTAAAAGAACTTAGTAAAGAAAATACAAAATTAACACAAGAAATATGGCTCTTAAACTCTAATGACCAACTACATTCTCAAATAGAAAAAATATTAGGAAAAAAGCCCTCTTAATATAATACACATGAAGAATAAAGATAGACGAAAGGAGTTTGTAACTACCATACGAAAAATGATTAATAACAATAATTATTGTATAGATATACTAGCATATACTATATAATCTATATATATATATAACCTTAAAAACATGAACTCCTAACTTGAATGTCAAATTACTATAATATCTCTAACTTAGATTGTGACTTTTTCATAATCTTAGAATCAATTTTTATAATATTCAGTTTTGAACTCTTAGTATTGAGACTAAGTTTTCCTTAGCTTTGAAGAATTGAAGTTTTACATTTTTGAGAAATTGGAAGTGGGACTTTGAGATTCTTCAATTTGGACCTTTGTAAAGATGAAATTAATCTTACCCAGTTGATGGAAACACAATTTGGGCATGATTTCTATCTTTTTATGATGTCTAGCTAAACCTCCAATTCTTGGGGTGTGATTTTGTGATTATGAGCTGATTTAGTTTATGGGTATTGTTAATTGTTAGTTTAAATGTTGTTTAGAAGTGATTTTAATCAGTAATTGTGGTTAAAATCAAAGGATTGTAGTTGAAAATGCAAGGGGGGTTGCCTAGTGATACTTTGGCCAACCCCAAGAATGAGGTTTGAGCGTGGACTTGCGTCGTGCCGCGACGTTAATTAAGGCGTTGCCTAGGGAGGCAACCCAAGTTTTTATTTTCTTTCTTTTTGAGTTTGAAATAATGCTATGTTGATTGTGCAAGTCAAAGTGTGGAATGTGTTTGAAAAGTGTAGGTTGGCGAGTTAAAATTCCAGTCGGCGACTCACCGAAGAGGTCGGTGAGCCTGACTTGGATCGCCGTTGGACTCAAAAAATTTTGAAATTGGAGTCTGTAAAACTCAACGAGCCCAGGAGTATATTAGCTAATCGCTGACCAGGTCGGCGATCATGACTTTGTCCGCCGTTTGGACCCCCATATTAACTGGACGTCTTGTAAAACTTGGTGAGGTAAGTGCCCACTCGACGTGTTGCCGAGTGGGTCAGTGAGCAAAACTTATGTTGCCGAATGGGCGAGAACTGGACAGTTTTTAACAGCCAAAGGTTTAAACTGTCAAACTCTTTCACTTTCCCTCACTTTTAAACTTCCCAAACTCCCACTAGCACAGTATTTTCCATATTTCTGCATTTTTGTTGCATTTTGGTTGTTATTTATGTGTTCGGAGTTGGATTCTTTGCCGCCTAGCTTTTCAACTTGATTATTCAGCTTCAAAGGTTGGTTTTTCGAACCCCGAACTTATATGTTGCTATTCTACTAATTTACAATTGTTCTTATCTTAGTGTTGTGTGCTGGGCCTCTCTGATCTTAATTGCATGCTTGTGTGCCTTTGTTAATTCGAATATCGTGCCTATATTGTTGATTCCCCAAAATTTTTGTGCCTTAAAAATTGACCAAAATTGTTGGGTGTTGCTTAGATATTGTTGGGTCTAGTCGGGTGAAGTCTAAGTAACCCGCATTTGCGCAAAATGATGTAATTTACCCAATAATAGAGCGGTTGACATCATCCTTAAGGGAAAAAGTCGTCAAATGGTCAAATTTGGCCGAATCGGAAGATGTCTGAGTATCCTGGGGGACATGGGTGTAATGAGTCTTAGTTTAATTGAAATAGTGCAAGGGTTGATTTTGTTTTTGGGGGCTGCGGGGTTGAGTTTGGAAGTCGGGGTTGAAAGTAGGCACGATGGGTAGTTTGGCGAGTTGGGTCGAGCTAGCCGAACCACTCGTCGGTTCACCGAATCCCCTTTATCGCCTTTAATTTCATACTAAATTTGGAGTTTAGGTTCTGTAACTTTTGGCGAGAAGCACTCGGCGACTCGTCGAAAGTCCTTCTTGATCGCCCTTTCTGCACCCCTAACCCCTAAAATGCATTGTAATTTCAGTGGGCTAGTCCTTACTCGCCGAATGCTGCCAGTGATTCACCGAAAGGCCTTTCCCATAACCAACATGCCAAATTTTTTGGAAAATTTTGAGCCAATCCTTTCGGCGAGCCAGATCTGGCTCGCCAAAGTGATTCTGCGGCTCACCGATCGATTTGACGAGTCAGTCTGCAACAAATTTTCTACATATTTGCTTGAACTATTTCTCACTTTCTACAATGTGGTTGCAGATATGGCTAGACCTAAAGGAGCTGGTAGAGATATGCCACCCCCCGCAAGAGGGCTAAGCGAATAAAAATCAACGAGGATTCAGCTTGCATCCAAGGCTAAATCTACCAAACTTCTCACAACTGGTGGGAAGGGAAAAGAAAAGAGCAATACACCTGCACTTGTGTCACCATAGGCCAGCTCTAATAGTGATGTCATCAATGCCACTCACTTCACCACTTCTAAGAGTGAGGGTGAGCACTTGGAGTATCAAGCTGCAACTTTTGAGCTTGAGGATAATGAGCTAGTAGCAGCCCAGAGAGTGGAGTTGCAATCCAAAAGGATGAATGATCCATGTAGGATCAGGAATCCCAAGGCCACCACTACTCCTCCTGCTCCCGCACAGGCTGTGGTCCTTGCACCACCAGTATAGGGTCCTCTCCCACGGTCTATGAACAGACTAAAGATTGAGGGGCTGATGATCATCATAGAGGAGAAGTGACTATCGACTAATGGTGTCATTGATAGGTACCCAGAGATCATTAGCTGTTTGAGGACTCACAAGTTCCTGCTCTTCATCATGCCTCGTGATTCATACATTCCAAATTGGTTTAGAGAGTTCTATAGTGCATACAGTACCCTAGTGCCATAAGGGAAGAAGCTGACAGCTAGGTTCAAGCCGTTGACTGTGTGGTCGTCAGAGGAAAAAAAGTGAAATGTGATAGTGATGCTATCAATGCCATCTTAGGTGTTTCAACGTGAATTGATGATGACTGCTAGCATTTGATCTGGAAAAAGACACTAGAAAACATGAAGAAGTGGTTGTCTTCGCTAATATCAGACGGTACTCCTAAGTGGCTTGAGATTGCAGCACCTATTGAGAAGACGGATCTAAACATAGCTGCAAGATTCTGGTTTGGCTTTATCAGCTGTACCATTATGCCATCCCAGAACGAGTCAATTCTCCGCCATGCCAAGGCAGCCTATCTGGGTTGCATCATTGATGAAACGAGGTTATATCTGGGGATGGTTATGGCTCAGGATATGGTCATGATGGCCAAGCAGCATCAAACCTCTCTCATCTTTCCAATATTGATCATCGAGTTGTGCAGGTAGGCTCGGGTGCCTAGAGATGCACAGAAAGATGAGGAAGTGATTCCCACATCTTCTACCAACATCTGGAGGATTGAGACGAAGTACTTGAAAGATGAGGCCAAGAAGAAGAATGTAGCTCCAGTGGACACATCCTCGATTGTTGATCCTCAAATACCACCTGCAGAGGCAACATTGCCTACTCCGGTCCCTGGGCCTTCAAGTACATCTAGTGATGTTCCTTCTGTTGCTCCCAGTCCCTCTACTACTCCTGTGCCTCCCAGATGTGGTACTGCTGCTGCTGCCTCTGGACCCCCACTCACTCAGGCTGCATTACTACGGATAGGGCAGCTAGCCCATTCTGCTGATTGTTGTGCCGCCATACTTGAGGCCTCCATTCCAGGCATCTTTCAGATAGCCTTCGCTGACACTGTGACACCTTTGAGTTCTACCATTGATGCCCTTGCGGCTAGGATAGCAGTGTGAGAGCATGGCCAAGGGGCCACCGAGGAGGTGACGGCTCTAAAGGCTGCTCTTGCTGCGCTGAGAAGAGATGCGGACCAGCGAAAGTCCACCAACATGTCTATGATTTTTGGGACGGTGGAGATCCCATATGTGCCAGTTGAGCCAGATATGCCTCCGGCTACCACCAGAGATGATGTTCGAGCCAAAGAGGTAGCTGATCTTGAGTCTGAGGCTGAGACGTATGAGGAGATGCTTGAGGTTACTGAGGAGGCTTCTTATGAGGGCCTTATAGGGACTGATGAGGCCATTGTAGATGCACCTGTGTAGGCATACTTAGCAGACACACGTTTGGCAGCTCCTAGTAGATTCGGTACTATTGATGTGACTCTGGGCGCTGATGCCTAAGATCAGAGTGATGCACCGGGCATTGATGCCCCGACAGATGGAGCGATTGTTTAGACAGGATTTCTCTTTACCTCTCTCTATTTCTTTCTTTATTGTTTTTTGGATGCTTTTATTGTATTTGAGGAAAAATTGCTTTTTGTTTGTGGTGGGGTGAGGTACTTCCATACCTACATCTTGTTTTGATGATATTGTCTGCATATATTAGCTTTTGTGCTATAAATTGTGTTTTGGCACTGCTTTGTGGATATTTGAGCTTGTAGCTCCTTGTTTTAATTGGAAATGATTTTTGGACCCTTCCGAAAAATTTTGTGCCACCTCTGGATTGTGTTTGAATGTGGTTGATCTTGTGCAAATTTGAGTATCGGTCTTGTTCAATACTGATGACTTAAATAGTGCTCTCAATCGAACAAACATGAATGTGCGACTACGATGAGGCCAAATGAAGTTGTATAGACAATATGTGAACTTTTTGCATCTCGTTGTGACTAGCCGGTTATCGAATGAGTCTGTTGTGATGATCATAACACACTAGCAAAAGTGTAGAGTCTTGTTTGATATTTGGTGCCAATGCCTTGTGTGATGAGCTTATCGTGAACCATGTGTGATGACACCTTGAATTTGTCCCTTGGTTCAGTAGACCAAGTGATATGATCTCTTGAAATGATCTTAGGCAACAATTTTAAAGAGTGGAACAATTTGACATTATACCTCTTTTGTGGCCTACCTTGTGAGTGTGTGATCTTTGTTTGAGCACCCTTTGAGCCTTACCCTTTTTCTTGGAAGAAACTTGATGCAATTGTGACCTTTCTTTATCCCTGCACCATTAATCCTCATGAGATGTGGTTGGTTTGAATAGCCAACCTAGGTCAAAAGCTTAAGTTGGGGGTGTGATGAAAAGAAAAGGTAAATCAAGAAATGCAAAGAAGTCCCCCTTGATACATGGTTGTAAAAAGGATGGAACCCCTCCATACAAAAGAATGAAAAAGAAAAAGAATGAAAAAGTTTTGAAATAAAGTTGCAAAAGAAAATGGGGTGTGCAAAGTTTCATGAAAAGTGAATAACGGGGTGAATTTTTGAGCATGAATGAGAATGATGAAGAAAAGGAAAGAAAGTGTTGTTCATACCACATTTCATAAGGATAGCAGTCACTGAGTCTAAATGACCATACCTTTACACTCAGCCCCATTACAAGTCTTGAAAAGTCCTTTTTAATCTTGAGTGAGCTGAACAAGTGTTGGTTGGAAAATAAGGGCAAACCTATGGGTGGAGTCATGCATGTGTTCATCTTTGTGAGTGTGAGTGTTGATTGTGATTCTGGAGCTATAAATTGTTGAACCATAGTGTGTGAATATGGAATCATCTTTGTGTGAGGATATTTGAGTACCTTTGTTGAGCTTGAACTTGCATTTGAAGAAAATATTGTGAACTTGAGAATCTTTGATAATGATGAGTCACAACTTGAATCTTTTAGTGCACAATTGATCCTTGCATGAGTAAGGTGAGTCTTGTTGTAGGCATTTATGATTTAGTCTTATGTAGCACTACTTGAGGCATCCTTTTTGAACTGTTGAACTTGAGTTTTACTTGAGGACAAGCAAAAGTTTAAGTTGGGGGTGCTAATGAGTCCATAATTTGGACTCATTTAGGGCTTTATTTGGATAGATTTTGTGTCCTCAAATGCTTGTTTTGTGCCAATAACTGATGTAAAATCCTTGATTTCTAGGTATTTGGATTGAGGAACAAAGCATGGACACTAATTTGTAAAAAGGAACAAAGCGAGATGAAAGAGTAAAGAAATGAAGGCCTGGTGATCGCCAAGTCCCTTTGGCGAGTCGTCGAATGGTCATTATTTCGCCTAAAGTTCCAGTGTGCCAAGCCTTGAAGGAGAAAATCAATTTGATGAGAGAAAGGAGCAGTCGGCGTTTCACCGAGTGGTTCCACGATGCATGTTGGATCGCTCTAAGTTACAAAACTTGATGATGCTGACAGCAAAGGCAAGAATGCAATGGACTTGACCAAAGGGCGGATCGTCGAGCTGATCGGCGAGCCCGACTTACTGCACCGAATGGCCCTTCGCAGCATATTTTTGGCCACTATAAATGCATTTTCAAATATTAATCTTAGGACCTTTTATCGTTATCTTAGAATCAATTTTTAGAATTTTTCAGTTTTGAACTCTGAGTATTGCGACTAAGTTTTCCTTAGCTTTGAAGAATTGAATTTTTCCATTTTTGATAAATTGGAAGTAGGTCTTTGAGATTCTTCAATTTGGACCTTTTTAAAGACGAAATTAATCTTACCAAGTTGATGGAAACACAATTTGGTAACAATTTCTATCTTTTTATGATGTCCAGCTAAAACCTCAATTCTTGGGTTGTGATTATGTGATTATGGGCTGATTTAGTTTATGGGTATTACTAATTGTTAGTTTAAATGTTGTTTAGAAGTGATTTCAATAAGTAATTGTGGTTAAAATTAAAGGATTGTAGCTGGAAATATAGTTCTACCTTTGTGTATTTGGCTTGCTCGAGAGAGAGGTTTTAAAACCAAGATTACTGAATTGATGGTCTGTGGGTATTGGGTTCTCATGGGTTCAGCACGAGAGAGTGAATCCTAAATCCTTTTCCACAGATTTAGCTTGAGAGAGTGAATGGACTAAAGCTTAGGTTGTTTTTATTTGCTTTCTTGTTGGTGTTCGAGAGAAACCAACTTGATTCGGGGTAAATTGTTCGAGAGAAAGTTTATCCCCACTAAAGTCTAGCTTTTTCACTGATTTACAACTATTTACTAATAGCTGCAATTACCTATTTATCTATATTAGCCTATAATCGAATCACATCCGAAGAATCCATCTTAATATTTGTTAATTCGTATTATTTGCTGCTGCTTTAGCTTATAATTGAAAACCAAAACCCCCTATTATTTGACATTTGTGTCATCTCCCTGATTTACATTATGTTGTTAATCGTAAATGTCTATTCCTATGATTGACTTGAACAGATTCATATTTTTCTATTGAACCTTAAACACATACCACTCCCTGTGGGATTCGACCCTAACTCATTTAGTTGGGTTATTATAATGACTAGCTATCGTTGACACTTAGAATTGGATGAAGTTTCCTTGAAACGCTAATCAATATTCCATAATCTTGAGTACTTGAGGAAAATAATTGTGATGATATAATAATAATTTTTTTGCTTAATATGTACATTAGTATGTAATGTTCCAATATATGAAGTTAACATGAGGTAGTCTAAATTCATTTATTTTTGTTATCAATTTCTCTTGTGATGTAGATATATGCTTTTGAATATCTTTTCCAAAATTTAGAGAATTGTCACGATTTTTTTCATGCTCAAGACAAAAGAATAACTTTATTTATCAACGCTACTTATGTGATTTTACACTCTCATGAAGTTTCCTTCAAAATAGTTATTACTATATAAACATTGCACTTTTGTCTTACTTATTTACTATTTCTTAATATTTCAGTATTTTAGAAGAAGAAAAGTTCATATGACTTGCAATAACGCTAGTTGAAGTTTGTATTAGTTTAACTTTTATTATTTATTTAATAGTTAATTTTATGAGATAAATATTTTCATTAATGCAAATATATATTTATATTTGAGTAGGTATTTGTATTTAAATTAAAGTATTATGTATGTCATAAATGTATTATCAAGTCAACAAGATCTTCTAACTTCAAAATATGTTATTTTAAAATGTTCCGAGTATTTTTTTTTTAAATCACAACAAATGTGAAAATATGTGAATATATAAAATGTAGTTGTTCTCTTCACATGTTCATATGACATCTAAAGAATTTAACGTGGAATACACATGCAAAGCACATCTGGTTAGATGATAAGAAAAATATAAAGAAAATATTCTCTATAAGGTAATATTAGTGAGATAAGACTAATTACATGATTGAACCTCATCAAATTAAAATAAATATATAAGTCATTGCATTTAACTAATAAAAATTTTCATTGACCATCTTTATAGGTTCGCGTGTATAAGATATATATATATATATATATATATATATATATATATATATATATATATATATATATATATATATATACACACACACACATAAACGATCCACGTTGAACATTCACAAAAGAATCTGCAATATTATTTTTTGCTAAGCTTATTATTCAAATCTTCTCTTAAATAAGTAATACTATTTACTATAACACTATAACATATATTTTTAAAATTGGTAATCACATGCAACGCATGTGTCAAAAATCTAGTTATATAAGCCAGTTACATATTTTTTTTTAATTTTATGATATTTCTACAAAAAAAAAAAAAAATCATTTTTATACCTAAGAGATTTTTATTTTTTCACATATAAAAAATCTGAAAGCCTTAGTAGGAGAATCAAGTGGTACAAAGTCTTCAGGCTTCAAGCACAAAAAGAATTGGAAAAGGAATGGGAAGGGCAAATAGAGTTTAGAAGTACTCTCTATGAAAAAAAAAGTCAAATTCCAAAGAGGAAAAATATTTTTCAAGAAGCAAGAAAAAAGTAAAATGAAGTGCTATAGTTACCAAGTTTCAGGACTATTTTCTCGTGAATATAGTGAGCCGAAAAAGGTTATATATGTTTCTAGCACTTCTTTACTAAATGAATCTTATTTTATTTAGGTTGTAGACTCAATATCCCTGTCCATGTGTGTCATGATCGAGAAATGTTTGTACAGTTCCATCAAGTTTCACCTTGATCAAGGTCGATATATGTAGGAAATAATGCAAGACATGAAGTTAAAGAGATAGGCACTTGCAAAGTGGACTTGCGTGATGGCTGATCTTTGATGGCTCATGACATCCAACATGCTTCAAGGATATGACAAAACATAGTATCTATGTTTGTTCTTTTAGATATTTGTTTCAATTTGTATTTTAGTCGCAATGGTGTTAGAATAACTCAGGACAATTTTTTTTTTTTATGGTTTTGGACTTCATTTTGATCTTTTATTGTTTTACATTATAATTTTTCAACTTATAACTACTGTGTTGATCATTGTGTAATAGTATATTATTCAAGTCAATGATATTGATAGTATTACATGGCATGCAAGATTATATCACATAGGGAAAGATCAAATGAATTGGTTGGCAAAGGAAGAACATTTATGATCTTTCTCCAAAATTGATATACCAACTTGTGAATCTTTTCTCACTAGAAAGATTTTATGTAAATCATTTGAAAAGGCTAAAAGAGTTGAGTTCCCACTTCAATTAAACCGTTTTGATATTTGTGGTCCAGTGAATGTGAGAGTAATGTCTTGCTACATATTTCATTACACTTATTGATGATTTCAAGTGTTTTGGTTATGTTTATTTGATTTCTTATAAATCTGAAGCACTTGAGTTCTTTAAAAGATTTATGAATGAAGATGAAAATCAATTCGATAAAAGTAAAAACGTTTTAAGAACTAATAAAGAATGTGAATATTTTTTCAAACAAATTTAAAGAATTATGTATTGAAAAGGAATAAGACACTTAACTACTTCTTATACACCTCAAAAAAATGATATTGCTGAAAGACGGAATAAAACATTATTTGACAGGAAAAGGTCCATGATGGTACAGATAAAGTTGTATACCTATTTCAAGGGAGATGCATTATTGAATATGGCCTACATATTGAATAAAGTGTATTCTAAATCAGTATCTTCTATTCCTTTTGAACTTTGGATTGGTCATAAAAAAAAACCTTGAGATAATGTTCCATATTTTAAAGACCACTTTGGTGAGTTTGGTAAACTAAGTCCAAAAGAAAAAAATACATATTTATAAGATACTCTGAACACTCTAAAGAATATTTATTGGAGAATCGGAGGATGGGAGTATAATGAAATTGGATCACAAGATTTCAAATTTCCAAAAAAATGATTTTTCTAAAAAGGTGAAATAAAGGATAGTGAGTCTCTTTACACAAATGATGAATTTAAAAGATCAGATAATGTTGTCGGACTTACTTGATAAGCCAATGGATCAATAAATGATTCTTTGTCCAAGTGGGAGTTTTGAATCTCAAAATCCTATAGAGAAATGTTAACATCAATTATGTAAGATTACTATAAAAGGTGTACCTAAATGATCTTATGATATAGAGTATTATGTTTTCTTGGTATCTTCCAAGATTTTGTTGAACCTAATTTTGTGACTAAAGCGTTATCAATCCATAGAAAAGATCAATGGAAAAAAATTAAACAAGAATCAAGGTCAATGAAAATCAATAAAGTCTGAAATCTAGTTGACCTTTCTTAGGGTCGTAAAGTTATTGGGAATATATGAATTATCAAAGTTAAATGCAAAGAAGATGGGTTAATAGAATGACATAAAACATGATTGGTTGAAAAAACGTATTACTCAAGAAACTGGAATAGATTTTGAAGAAACTTTTGGCTATTATTGCAAGTTTAAATCTAGAATTCACAAAATGGCTGTGAAAAATCTTTTATCAATAGAGAACTGAACGAGAAAATCTTCATAGAACAACCTATAGCTTTTGTTGTTAAAGACCAATTTATGGCCTAAAGAAATCTTCAAGACAATGATACCTGAGATTTCATAGTGAGGCATTTTTATTTGATTTCACCATGGTCGATGAAGAACCATTACATCTATGTGAAGAAGTACAATGTAATGTTTGTATTTCCTTCTCTTTACATGAATGATATTTTAGTAGTAGAAATTAATATGAAGTCTATAAAACCTGTCAAGTCATGACTCAAAATCATTTGATATGAAACATATGGGTGAAACTAACTTTATATTGGGTGTTAAGATATTAAGAGATTGTTCCCAAAACAAATTGAGTTTATCTCAAATAATATATATATATATATATATATATATATATATATATATATATATATATATATCAAGAAGATTTTGGAACTCTTATGAATGAATAGTTGCAAACCCATGGATACACCCGTAGAAGGAGGTGAAACTTAAAGGCTTGAAATGTGTCCAAAGATCGAAAAAAAGAAAGAAATATTTCGAGTTCCATATTCTAGAATTATTGGATGTTTGATGTATGCTATGATTTTTACTCGCTTAGACATTTATTAGGCCATAGGTTTGGTTAGAAGGTATCAATTTAATCCTTGAAGAGATTATTGAAAAGCATTAAAGAAAATATTTTGATACCTAAAGGGAACTGTAGATAATTCTCTATGTTATATTGGATATTATTTATTTGTAAGAGATTACACAAATGTTGATTGAGCTAGTGAACAGTGTAATAGAAAATTGACCTTTGATTATGCATTTTTACTTAATGTTGGTGTTATTTCATCAGGAAGTAAGAAACAAAATTGTATAGATCTTTCAACCATGGAATCTAAATTCATAGCTTGTCTATTTGCAGTGTAAAAAGTTGTTTGGTTAAAGAGATTTTTTTAGCATTTGAATATTGCAAAGAATTCTAAGGATCTCATGATTTTATATTGTGATAGTCAAGATGCTATCGCATACATAAAGGATCCTAAGTATCACAATAGGACCAAACACATTAACATGAAGTATAAATTTATGATAAACATAGAAGCAAGTAGACAAAAAAATATACAATACATTTCTACACGTGAAATGATAGCTTATCCTTTTACAAAGTTGATATCTAGAGACCTATTTGAGAAACATATAAATACTCTAAGTTTGCATAGGATATGATAATATTTATGTCTTGTAAATTAACTTAGTTGTTATAATATTCTCATCATTATAAGACTATTGAATTTATGTTCATATATAATATGCATGTGATAATGTTTTGAAAATAAAGTGTGTCAAACAAGTAGCGAGATCGGCTTTCTCACACGAGCACTTGCCTCTTACGCCATAAAACGTGAAGAGATGATTTTTACTAACATGTTATGAATTTTTTTTATTAGCAAGATAAGAGTCTCTCTAAGAATAAAAATGAGTTTGAGGATCATTGAAGAGACAACCTAGGATTAGACATCTAGAGGAGTCTAGATCAAGATCTTTGTGATGTTTAATAATTGAAAGAATGAGACACATGCACCAGTATAAGGTGAAAACATCATAGCATGTGTTTCATACTACATATGATAATAGACCAAAGGGCTGATGAAACAACATTTCCATGCTTCTTCATTGCGTGAGACCCTGAAAGTTATATTAGCTTTTCCTTGAAATACCCTTTGACCTTTGCCTCTTTCTTAAAGTTTCAATCAGTGTTGCTACTTTAGCATATTACTAATTGCCATGAATGATTCGACAATGCATTGTATGTCTAGGAAATTAGTTGATTTGAAATAGATAGTAGTAGAAAGGGAAGATGATTAAAATGGAAAATTTTACTTGTATACACATGCCCTCTATTACACTAACTATATAGGTGTCAAGTGTAATTGTGTATGTAAAGTTACATATGAACTCGAGTTCACCCCATTAAGAGGATTAGGGATCGGATGTGTAACTAGCTAAGTGGTAAATGATGTCTGGGGAATTGTGAGTAATAACATTGTCATAAATTTAAAGAATTCTTTCACATGTGAATTGATTCCTATATGAAGCTTTTCAAACATTATATGTAAGCTCTTGATTCTCATAGGTGGCACAAACTATTTGTAGAATAAATTTGGTATCTTGTAGAAGTTGCAGTGGTTAGGGTCTTGTCCATTATGTGCAAAGTGGAAGATGATAGATTTTGGGTCTTGGGTAGCCCATGTGAAACAACCCGACAATATCCGATATGTTTTAAAAGAGGATCAGATTAAAAATAACTTCTGATGGGAAGAAACTAAAATTTGAATTTATGTGGGAACAATTTTATAGGAACTAGATAAAAAAAAGGGCAGTCCTTGTTTCCTCATGAAACCAGACAATAGAAAGGGTGAAAAGGGAAATTTTAAGAATTTATGATCTCCACTATTAATATCTACAACCTACAAACGCATTTAGTTTGTGACATTAACTTTGTTTCCTAGTGAATTAAAGTGGATTTTGCAGCAAATCGTTCGGACTTGTGAATCTTACACTGGTGTAATAAACGGTACATGAATGAAGTAGTATATCTTAAACAAATACTAACAAAAAAATTGTCAAAATTGCTTGTATAGATTCACTCCTATGTATTACTAACCAACAACAAAGGAAGTAATAGATAGGGCTTGAAGGAAGAATGCACTTAGAATCCCTCAAAGTTAATTGCGGAGAAGCATAGAAACTCCATTTTATAAACATGGTGAAGCATAAGAACTCTTTGTATAATACTTCTTGTAAAATGAAAAAAATACTGTGATCGATGCCATTAACTGCCTAGAAATAGAATGCCATCACTGCTGCTTACTGTCTTTAACGAAAGGAACTTTTGGTAGTTTCTGAAGAACCTTCTCATCCAAATGACTGTACTGTCTCTTGAGTTCTTTTTTTGCCTTGTGTGCATAGGTATCTACTTGATCTTCATGTTTCTCATAGAACCATGGTACTGTCAACATCATAACAAATACTGTACGTCCAGAAAACAAATATTCCTAGTTAGTTATCATAGTGAATTGCTGGTGACAAGAACTTATCTTAAACTTCCTAAGCAATAGTAAGAGGTTGGGGGTTCTAAATTTCTTTCTGGGCCCCTTCCTTACCATTGAGCTATCAATCAGTTTTGTTAGGTAATCACAAGTTATTACTTAGTACAAATATAGGGTCTACGGAAAAGATATTGGGACCAACCTAGCTCCGCCCCTGGTCACTAGATATACTAATCAAGAAAAAGAGATCCATAAGTGTCTATTGCATTTCCACAAGAGTTTAACATAGAAAGTTTTACAATATAAGATGAGCTGGAAAATAAGGGAGGTATGGAAAGATCAATAGAACTTACGGATGTAAACAATGGTTAGAAAATCGAACCAGCTGCCAACAATAGATACAATCCACAAACCTAAAATAGTCTGCAGATTGACATAGTGGGTATTAATTAACATGAAATTATTATAAAGGTAAGAGAGATAGTGGGAGAAAGGTACATAGAGAAACTTCTTCAAATCCTTTCCAGAAGAAACTTCCCAGAAAACAGCAAATGCCCAGTTGAATCTGTCCCTCAAAAGTAAAGCAACTTGTGTCCACAACTTCTCTGGCAATGTAATTTCTGGAAATTCCATAGGAGTCCTGATATTGATCGATAGAGTACAAATGAATATACTTGAAGCATAATAGTACAAGTTTAAAGTAGAAAACTCACTTGTTGACAAAGTGGGAGATATTTGACCAAAAGAACAAGATGGCCAAGGTAAGTATGAGGGAATGACAAATAAAAGTGAGCAAATGATAACCAATCCATTCAAATAGAAGCCAAATGACAGTAGCAGCAGCAAGCATCCCAGCTGAAATCTGCTTGTTCCTCCACAGCAAAATATCAGCAGCTGACACATGCAACAATTTTTGTTACAAAAAAACTAATCCTCAATAGACACCAGGAAAGAAAAGAAATATATTTTGCACATATATACAAAAAGTAGTTGTTATTTAAAATATGCTATAATGATAATCCCGCTAAGGGTAAAAATAAAAATATAAAATTTAAAGATGTGGAAAGATGCTATGAAGAGTCAAACAAAAGAAGACGGAAGAGATTGAGATGTACGTTTGCCACCGCCTAGAGCTGCATGGACAGGTTTCTGGCGGCCAAAGAGGTGAGACTTGTCATTTGTGGGTTGTCGAAAGTCATCGCTATCGGTGGATGACGAAGAAGAATAATCATGTTGATCTTTCGCTGATGATTCAGGAATAATTTCTTCCACTGGATTAGACATGACTAAAAATATGTTGTATTATATATGCATGCAGTGATTGCAATTACCAAAACAACAAATAACAAATATATGGAATTTTACTTTTCTCTTTTTGGATTAATGATGCATGATCACTTTTTCCTCTTCTTTGCTTATTTCTATGTGTAACATTCTCTCTCTTGTTAAGGAATCATTCAACAGAGGGAGTAGCGGAAGGGCATAACCATATATCTCCCAACTTTTTCTCTCTATGCACACTTATATGAGTCACATTTGTCCAATATATAGTATAAGTTTCAATTATTTAGATTAAATTAATTTAACATGTATTTTAACTATGACTATATTTTGCGCATCAATATTGTTCCCTTTACTTGTCATAACTTGTTGAACTTAAATAATATGAATATTTTTTTCCTTTAAATATATTATTAATTACAATTTCATTAGCGAATTGCATTCTTAAAAAAATGATATAATTCCTGAGAACTCCATTTTACATTCACTCTAAAACTCTTTTAAGGAGAGTCGAATTCATACCATATTGTCTATTTAAAAACATAAATAAAGAAAATAATTGCTACATGCTTCTTCTTTTTTTGTTTCAATACGGGCAATAGCCCATTAATTAGTTAAAACAAGAGGAGTATCTTAGCCTGGGTACAAAAGTCCCAAGCTCCAAACAAAATAGACAAAAGATATATATCCAAAGAAAAAGAGGAAACTAGGCTAGACTCTTCCAAACATAGGTGATGTAGCAAATCACAACTCCAATCCAATATTCAACTTCGATCACCCCATCAGACTGAGGCAACTCCAGCTGGTCTTCCTCGAGGCACTATGGTGATGTAACTTTGATAGGCTTGAGCGAGATCCATAGGGGCGTTAAAACTTCTCACAACTGTCATGGATTAAACATTAATGAAGACTTCTTCAGCTCCACCAACATCTCGGTCAATCTCTCTTGAGATAAGACCAATCAGACAAATCTTAAACTTATCTTGACCTTTAATGAAATTTATGTTCATCATTACCCTAATTTGTGCAGGCTGAACTCCAAGGATTGATCAATACAAACCTCCTCAAATGTAAGCTAAGAGGCGAAGCTCACCCTACAAGCTATAATCATTTTCTTCTGTGCTCCTGTAGTGTAGATCAAAGTTATTATCGCGTTGTATGCATTCATGTACCATTTTGTTTTTACCATGTTAATCCTAATGCATCACCCCGATTCTAGGCATGGATTGGTTACATTCCTATTATGCCATAACCGATTGTAGAACTAGGATTGTTTGTTTTTAGTTTCCTAGCGAGCCAATCTTAGAATGGACGTGTAGTAAATCAGTGCCTGTAGGTCAATTCATCTCTTACCTTAAAGCCAGGAAAATGGTTTCTAAATGGTATATATATCATCTTGTTCGGGTTAAGGATTCAAAGTCCGAAACCCCAACTATTGAGTCATCCCGGTAGTAAATAAGTTTCTAGAAGTGTTTCCAGAAGATCTTCCTAGAGTTCCTCCCAAATGGGAAATCGACTTCAGAATAGATATCCTTCTAGATACCCATCCTATTTCTATTCCTCCCTACATAATGGCTCCAACTAAGCTTAAGGGATTGAAAGAACAGTTAAAAGACCTTTTAGATAAGGGCTTCATCAGACCAATATCTCTCCATGGGGTGCTCATGTTTTGTTCGTTTGAAAGAAAGATGGTTCTCTCAGGATGTGCATTGACTATCGTTAGTTGAACAAATTCACAATCAAGAATAAATATCCCATCTCCAAGATTGATGACTTATTCGACAAACTTCGGGGTGCTAGTTACATTTCTAAGACAGACCTTATATTTGACTATTAACAACTTAGAGTCAGAAATAGTCACTCCCGAAGACACCCTTCAAGACTCGATATGGTCACTATGAATTTGTAGTTGTCTTTTGGTCTGACAAATATTCCTGCAACTTTCATGGACTTAATTAATAGGGTGTTCAAACAGTATTTAAACTTGTTCAATGATCTTAGGCATATTTATATGCCTATGTTGTCAATATTTGCCCATGAATTGATTAGATTGAAAAATGATTTTTAGTTATTAGCTTGATTTTTGGTATAACTTGTGAAGATTGTGCACTTACACATATGATTAGTTGTTTCAGGAACTCTCGAACGAATTAGCGTTGGAACAAAGAAAGAAGAAGCAAAGACGTGCAGGAAATTGGCTAAGGCAAAAACCAACAGTGGCTGGCGCGCTGAGACGCGCGTCGCACCAAAGCTGAAAGATTAGAGTACCTTTGTTGGCGTACTGTTGGGCGCGCCACACTTAGACCTGAAGATCAGAGTCCTGTTTGAGGTGCGTTGCTAGGCGCGACGGGCCAAGGCTTAAAGTTCTGAAGCCCTTTTCAGGCGCACTGCTAGGCGCACCGCACCACAATGAAGAGTTCTGAGGCGAGTTGTAGGTGCGAAGGCCCTCCCTTCTGCCAATTTTTCCAGCTTAAAATCATTAAATAGGATTCCTACTTGTAGTAGGCCTTGTCTCCAACTTTTTCCAACTCATATAAATAGACCTTTAAGGCTCCATAGTTAGGGTTCGACTTTTATTGGGTGTCCAAGAGCAAGAATCCACATTTGTAATAGGTTTTGATCTTCTAACTCTTCTATTTTCCATAAATCACATGAACAATTGTATTTTGTGGTTTTCTAATAGCATGAGTGGTTAAATGCCCTAGTTCTGGGGTTGTAGCTATATATTGAATGTTGATTATTTAAGGTTTTTGAATTAATTCTCGGTTGTCATTATAAGTTACTTCTATATTCTTGTTTTAGTATTTTATGCTTGATCACCATAAGATAAATATATTGTCTAATATTAAAATCAGGAAAGGAGAAGTTAGATAGACAATAGAATATAGAGAGCTTAGTCGACCCATTAGATTGAGGTGATTCGTGTTCAGGAGTGATGCCTGGATGAACACCTTGCTTGGTTAGGAAATAAGATGAAATATAAATGCTCGCTAGTTAGTCTATTTATCACCGCTCAATGATGTAGTTAGATATCTAACTGGAGTAGGCGACGAGAGGTGTATACCTATAAATCAGTAACTTGACAACTAAAATTAGTTCTAAGCCGATAATATGATACATGAGATTTGTTATATGCTGCAGCCCTGGACTTGTCTTTTACTTGCTTGAAACATCATATTAAAGTCGTTCACAATTGGTTACTTTTATTTAGTGCATAATTAGTATTAGTTAACAATAATCACAATCTTTTAAATGGTTACTTTTACTTTTATTTGTAGAATTAAGTGTTACATATAAATTGATCATAAGTCCCTTGGGAACGATAACTCATTTCTTTAAGAATCTATATTACTTGCGCGACCACGTACACTTGCATGTATATTGGGGAGCAACAAGTTTTTGGCGCCGCTACTAGGGACTTAGAAATTGATTTATATTCGATCTTCTTAAGTCTACAATTAAAATATTCAGGTATTAATTACTTGATCTTAGCTTATTTATCGTAGGAACTTGATTTTCAGGTCTGGCTCGGAAGGGAAAACTTGTGAACCTTACAACGAACCCAAAAGAGTTTTACGCCAGCACAGAAAAATGAATCAAGGACGTCCAGGAGAATTGGGGTTAGGTGTTAGGGGGAACAATTATGAGAATAACCAAGACAATGTGAATAACATAGAGAATCTGAACAACGAAGGGAACTTGAATAACCAAGAGGTACCCCCTGTAGTACCTGTAAGGCCCGTTCGTGATGTGGCAGTCCCACTCTTAGCCAATTTGGCATCTAGTATTAGGAAACCTCCACCGGGGGGTATATTTGAACTAAAGCAGAGCATGGTACAACTCCTCCACTCTAATGGGCAATTCACGGGTCTCCCCCATGAGGATCATTAAATCCACCTTAGGAACTTTATAGATATCACTGATACATACATCCCAACTAGAGTCTCATTGGACTATGCGAGGCTGACGTTGTTCCCATACTCATTGTTAGGAGTTGCAAGGCATTGGTTAGATTCTGACCCACCAAACTCCATCACTACTTGGGATTATCTAGCAAAGAAGTTCTTGAGTCTATTCTTCCCACCCAAGAAAACCGCTAAGCTGAGGAGTGAGATAATAAGCTTTACTCAAAACCAGGGAGAGGACATGTACCAAGCATGGGATCGTTTTAAACAAATGTTGAATGCCTGCCCGCACCACATGTAAACTAATGAGGTACTTGCTCACACTTTCTTTGAGGGTTTAGATTATAATGCACATGCGCTTTTGAATAGTGCAGCAGCGGACAATCCCTAGCAAAAACCTGTGAGGAGTTGTTTGACTTACTCGATAGAATCTCCGAAGGGAACCCAGGGTATGACGGGGAAATGACTTGAACCACAACCCAAAGGGCCACAGGAATTTTAGATGTAGATCAAGCCACCACCATAAATGCCAAATTAGATACGATGCAACACAATATAGCCATGCATTTCAAACAGATGTCCTTAAATACAACACCGATTAACATGGTACAACAGACATCAAATTGGTGTGGGGTATGTGGTAGTGGAACTCATGAAACTGAGAAATGTGAGGCAAACCCGGATTCCGTAAACTATTTGGGTAGTGCGCAAAGAGGTGTAGTTCAGCAAAATTATGGTAACACGTACAACCCTAGTTGGAGGAACAATCCTAACTTCTCATGGGGTGGGAACCAAAACCAAAATCAGGTGCAAGGGGCTAACTAATACAGTTCTCAAGGGGCTGGGAAACAATACCAAAATCCTAACCAAGGCACAAATCCTAGTGCACCAAGGGGGGGATGACCAATGAAGAGCTATTCCAAAAGCTCATGACTGAAATATGGACCAAAATAAATGCTAGAATAGATAAGCAGGATGAGAACATCAAAAATATCCAAATGTCCCAAATGAGTTTAGAGAAACAAGTTGCACAAGTAGCTAATTCTCTGAACTTGCATCCCCAAGGTGGGCTGCCCAGTGATACTGAACCCAACCCAAAGCAATTGCATGCGGTAAGTACTAGAAGTGGGTTACAATTAGAGGAACTAGCTCCAAAGAAGAGAGATACTGAGGCAAATACCAAAGAAAAGAAAGTGGAAGAGGTAGTAAAAAGCTCCAATGTTGAGGTACCCATTCCTCAGAAGAAATTACCACCTCTGTTTCCACAAAGGCTCAAAAAGCAGAATGAAGATGAATGCTTCAGTAAGTTTCTCTCTCTTCTTAAATAGGTTCACATTAATCTGCCTTTGGTTGACATTTTGCAGGGTATCCTGAAGTATGCTAAATACGTGAAGGACATTGTGGCTAACAAGAGGAGGCTCATGGAGTATGAAACTATAGCACTTACTGAGGAGTACAACTCTAGGATCCAAAATAGACTGCCCAAAAAGTTAAAAGATCCAGGTAGTTTTACTGTGCAGATTACAATTGGGCAAAGTGTTCATGCTCGCGAATTGTGTGATTTAGGGGCAAGTATAAATCTGATGCCCTTATCATTATATCTAAAGCTTGGGTTGGGTAGTCTTAAAAGAACCACTATTATTCTCCAACTCGCTGATAGATCCATTGCTAGGCCTGAGCGGTGGTAGAAGATGTATTAGTTCAAGTAGGTTCATTGATTTTTCCTGTAGATTTTGTGGTATTAGATTTTGAACCCGATTCTGAAGTTCCATTCATTTTGGGACGTCCATTCTTGGCCACGGGTAGGGCATTGATTGATGTAGTAGCTGGTCAACTAACTATGAGGGAACATGATAAGGTTGAGGTATTCGATGTTACCGCACTTTAAAATTACCTTCTATCTATGAAGAGTTGTCTGCTATTTACTGTGGTTGATCAAATAGTAGAATCACAAGTAGTTGTGCCTGAAGATCCCTTAGAGAGAATGTTAATATGGAAAGAGATACTGAGGCTTAAGAGATAGAAACATGTTTGAATCTAGCACTAGTTGACATTCGTAAGCCTCAATCGGAGTGATTAGATCGTAAGTTAGGGCCCCGACCAAAGCCATCGATAGAAGAATCTCCCAAGCTGGAACTAAAAACTCTGTCGGCTCACCTAAAGTATGCTTATTTGGGTACTAACGAAACTTTGCATGTTATACTTTCTGCAGAGTTGTCTGAATTACAGGTTGATGTGACACTAAGGATCTTAAAGCGGAGGAAGAAAGCAATTGGATGGTAGATGGCTGATATTCATGGGATTAGTCCGACGTTATGTATGCACATAATTTACATGGAAGAGAATCACAAACCAAGTGCACAACATCAAGGTCGGCTAAATTCTTTGATGAAAGAAGTGGTAAGAAAGAAAGTCATAAAGTGGCTAGATGCTGGAATTGTGTACCTGATCTCCGATAGTAAGTGGGTAAGTCCGATGCAATGTGTTCCCAAGAAGGGATGTATGAAAGTGGTAAGGAACGAAAAGAATGAGTTGATTCCTACTAGAACAATGACCGGGTGGAGAATTTATATGGATTACCGGAAACTAAATGATGCCACCCGAAAAGATCACTACCCGTTCCCTTTATTGATCAGATGCTTGACCGACTAGCAGGGCAAGAGTACTTTTTTTTCTTAGATGGCTATTCCGGTTACAACTAGTTCTTAATTGCCCCCGAGGATCAGGAAAAGACCACATTTACTTGTCCTTAAGGTACCTATGCTTTCAAGCGCATGCCATTCGGACTTCGCAATGCACCAACGACTTTTCGAAGGTGTATGATGGCCATTTTTCATGATATGGTGGAAGACTTTGTAGAGGTGTTCATGGGTGATTTCTCAGTCTTTGGGAAGCCTTTTGAGGTATGTCTCCAGAATCTTGATAAAGTACTTGCTAGATGTGAGGACACTAACTTAGTTCTAAATTGTCAAAAATGTCATTTTTTGGTTAGAGAGGGGATAGTGTTGGGACACAGGGTGTCTAAGTCGGGTTTAGAGGTTGATAAGGCCAAAGTAGAAGTTATTGAAATATTGCCCCCTCCCATTTCTATAAAAGGGGTGCATAGTTTTCTTGGTCATGCAGGCTTTTACCGACGATTCATCAATGATTATTCCAAGATTGCAAGACCTATGTGCAAACTTTTGGAAAAAGAGGTGAAGTTTGACATTGATGAGATGTGTTTGAAAGCTTTTGAGATGTTGAAGAGGAACTTAATTGATGCTCCCATCTTAATTGCTCCTGATTAGGAATTACCATTTGAACTCATGTGTGATGCAAGCAACGTAGGAGTGGGTGCAGTGTTGGGACAAAGAAAGAATAAAGTGTTCCACTCGATCTATTATGCAAGAAAGACCTTTTACTCGACATAAGCTAATTGCCCAGTGACTGAGAAGGAGATTCTAGCACTAGTTTTCGCCTTCGACAGGTTCAGATCTTATTTTGTAAGTACTAAAGTGATTGTTTTTACTGACCATGCAGCTATTAGGTACCTATTCAACACGAAGGATGCTAAACCAAGGCTGATTCGATGGATATTACTTCTCCAAGAATTTGACCTTGAGATCAAAGATATGAAGGGTACTGAAAATTAGATAGCAGATCACTTGTGTAGGTTAGAGGATTTTTCCCATGTGAATGAAGGTGAGAAAATCCTAGAAGTGTTTTCGGATGAACAGTTGATGGCATTAGATTTCTCTCAAGTGCCATGGTATGAAGACATTGTGAATTTGATAGTAGGTGGAGAGTATCCTCCGGGTGCAACCACTCAACAAAAAAAAAACTTAATCATGATGCTAAGTTCTATATCTGGGATGAACTATTTTTATTCAAGCAGGGTGTAGATCGGGTAGTGAGAAGATGCATTCCAGAATATAAGGTTCACAAAGTGCTTGAAAGTTGTCATGCTAGCCCATATGGAGGTCACCACGGAGGAGAGCGCACTGCTCATAAGGTACTACAACCTAGTTTCTTTTGACCCTCGTTATTTAAATATTCTATTGCTTTTGTCAAGGGTTGTGATAAATGCCAAAGGTTGGGTACTATTTCAAGAAGACATGAGATGCCGCTAAGTAACATTTTGGAGGTGGAAATCTTTGTTGTGTGGGGTATTGACTTCATGGGTCCCTTCCCACCATCTAGTGGAAACCAATACATTCTTTTGGCTGTGGATTATGTTAGTAAATGGGTTGAGGCTGTCGCTCTTCCTTCCAATGATTCAAGGGTGGTGATAAATTTCATAAAGAAGCACATCTTTACTCACTTCGGCACTCCAAGGGCAATCATAAGTGATGGAGGTAAGCATTTCATTAACCATCTATTTAAAAACCTTCTTGCTAAGTATGGTATTCTTCATAAGGTTGCTACAATTTACCATCCTTAAACGAGTGGCCAAGTGGAGGTTTCAAATAGAGAGGTGCAGCAAATTTTGTAGAAAACGGTGAAGGAACAGAGGAAAGATTGGTCTGAGAAATTAGATGATGTGTTGTGGGCATATAGGACTGCGTATAAGACACCCATAGGGACTTCTCCCTATCACATAGTATTTGGGAAAGCATGTCATCTTCCGGCGGAATTAGAACATCAAGCTTATTGGGCAATTAAGAGGTTAAACTTGGACCTCGAGCTGGCCGGTAAAAAAAGAGTGAATCAATTGCATGAACTTGAGGAGCTTAGGCTCAACACTTATGAGAATTCCAAGCTTTACAAAGAAAAGACGAAGCAGTGGCATGGCAAGCACATAGTTCAATCCGGGAGATAAGGTAATACTCTTTAACTCTAGACTGAGGTTATTCCCCAAAAAATTAAGGTCAAAGTGGATTGGTCCTTCTGACGTGACATAACATGGGGCTGTTGAACTTAAAGGTAAGGCTGGCCTTACGTTCTTGGTCAATGGCCAAAGGGTGAAACATTACTTTGGTGAGGATTCGGATCGTGATCGGGAGTTTATTGAGCTTAATGATGAATGATCCAAGCTGCATCGTGCCACGACGTTAAATCAAGCGCTACATGGGAGGCAACCGATGAACAATATGTAATAGATATGTAGTCGTTTTTGAATTTTGATTTGTTTGTTTTAGCGTAGTTTCAATTTTTAGAATCTAGGAATTACTGTTAGTTTTAGCTAGATAGGATTTTTTTCATTATATGTGACTTAGTTTGTAATAGTGAGAAACGAAAAATTAAAAAAAAAATACATGTAGCCAGGTGTGCCGCGCCTGGCATAATAGTTTACAGCACCTTTTGGGACGCGACATTGGCGTGTCGCCCCACTATCGTTCCAGGCACCTGCAGGTGGGAGTATTGGTAGACGCGCCGCGCCATGCCTAAAAGTTCAGAGCGCCTTACCAGGCGCGCCTGTGGTGCATCGTGCCCCTATCGCTCCAACGCTCAGTTTTTTTAGAAATTGGGTTTCGACCCGATTTAAACCCGACCCACTCCCCTTAAATCCCTAAAACTTCTATTACTCTCCTTATTATCTCTCATTCAACCGACCCACCCCTTCTAAATTCTCTCTAACTTCTTCTTCCTCAAACCTCTTCTTCTTCCTCCATTAAATCTCCATCCCTCCATTCTCCCAACTTCCCCCATTAACACCCACTCCAAGTTATTCACTTTCCCACACTAATCTCCTTTCTCCCACACTCCACCACAAACTCCACCATTTATTCACACCTCCAAATTTTTTTTCTTTCTTCTCCTCACCACCACTTCCCAATCCGACCCCCCTAATTTTTTTCTATTTTTTTCTTCTTTTCTCTAGTTTTCTCTTCTTAATAGGTTACAATGGCACCAAAAGAAAAAAATGTGGTGGGTTCGAAGCAGAGTAGGAAGGGTGAAGCATCCGGGTTTGGAAATTGGGAACCAGCCTAGAAATTTGAAAAAAAGGAGGTGTAGCGGTATGGGTTGACCGCCAGCGGGAAGCAAATATATGGAGGATGAATACGTCGATGAGGTAAGACTCCAGTCTCAATTTCTTGATATGTATCAGACTGTGCTTGAGTTGGGACTGCGATTTATTTTTGACCATCCAAGTGACTGTAATTTGTCTCTAGTTCGTGAGTTCTATGCAAATTGGCTCACAGAAACTAAGTATAAAACTGTGCCTATTAGAGGCAACAATGTGAAATTTTTGGCTAGGATTCTGAATGAGCTGTTGGGCACCCCTAACTGTGATGCCGATGATTTTAATAGGTTGAAAGAGAAACCCCTGTATAGAGATATTCGACACACATTGTGTGGGGTAGAGTGAACAGCTAGGTGGGGGCGTAGTAAGGATATTGGGAGGCATTCCACTCTCCAGTTTTCTAATTTCAATCTGATTGCTAGGGTGTGGCTGAAAATAGTGTGTATTGTTTTGCTTCCCATGAAACATTTGACTGAGGTGACGCGGGATAGAGTGGTATTGGTCTATATGCTGATGAAGGGAATGCCAATTAATGTTAGGGTAATCCTAAGGCAAAATATGATGAAGTTTAGGAACAATTTGCGTTGGAGGTTTTGTTATGGGGGGTTGATAACCTATTTCTTGAGGGCCCAGGGTATAGAGAAAGATGCTTGTGACCTGACTATTGCTTTTCACCCGGATCTGATGGGTAAGTTAGTTGATGTGACCCATACTAAGGCACTGGACACATCCCATGGACATGTTTTGTCTGCCCAAGATAGGCAAGCTCGTGATGGTAGTGTCATGGTGAGAATGTTTGGGATGGCAAAATTGCAGCTGCGGATAGGTGGACGTTCGGTTACAGATGAGGAGATGGAGACTATGGCGGAGCGCTTCCCCTTGACCGAGAGTGCAACGTTCTTATGTAGGACTGGTCCTGCATTCTTAGAGCCTCTGGATAATGATGAGGCTATTGTTGATGAGGCTATGGATGATGAGGAGGATGATGCTGTGGATGAGGAGGCGAATGCCCTGATGGTGGTGACGACGAGGCCTAAAGGCCGGAGAGAGTGTTCCTATCTCTATACTTTGTTTTAATTGTGCAGTGAGGACAATGCTTATTTTTAAAGTGTGGGGTAGGTAATATTTGTATATAGCATTTACTGCTTTATCGAGTCTAGTGTTAGTTTTTAGTTAAATTTTTAATTTTTTTATTTTGGATTCCTTAGCGTTTGTTTTTGATACTTTTACTGAGGATTGTCCCTTTGAACCGATTATGATTAGTTTACTGTTTTATTGAGTATTAGAGTCGTCATATGAGTGATAGTTCCCAATGATGGATGGATGACGACCGTCTTAAGGGAAAATTAGTCATATAGAGGAGTATGATTGAGAAACCAACCTTGGTCTTTTGAAACTATGTCCATAAAAATTAGCCAAACGTCATGGGTAGTCACAATTGGAAAAGTACAAAAGAATGTTAACCTCGTGACAAGCATGTGTTCTAGTTTTGACTCAAAATAAAAAAAATAAATGGACTTAATTGTGTAGTGATACCGTAATGCAAGTTGTATGAGCATGTTGGTTGATATATCCTTATATGTGTCATGATACCATGTGTGGTGAGAGTTGATTGGTTCTTGCTTAACTTGATATCTAGAACTTGCCTTGTGTGTGTTGAATTAGTAGCTTGTATGACTTAGGGAATGTGATTGAGGCGTTTCTTTGAAATAGCCAATTCTTGACTTTAATTGTATGCCTACCATTGAAATTATCCCTAGTGAAGCCCCATTGAGCCTTTAGCCTTGTTTGTTGATAAGCCACATGATAAGACGAAACCTGTTTGTTGATACCAAGTTCTTTTGATCCTAATAAAATCCTTAATGCACTATGTGAAGAAAAAGGGTTGAAAATTGTTGGTTGATATAATTAAGGGTGAAATGCTACATTGTGTGGAAAAGAAAAGGATAAGTAAAAATTCTGTTTTGGCCCTGGTCCTTAGTGACAATGTGCACCTCAATTCAATTGAGGGTGGCTATTTCAGAACTATGCTCTAAACATTGGCCCTGGTCGTATCAAGGATAATGTGTACCTTACTCAGACTTAAAATCTAGAGTGAGGGTGGCTAGTGCAAAGGCATAAAAAAAAAGAAAAAAGAAGAAGAAATAAAGGGCAAATATGGAGCAACAAAAAGAGGTAAATAGTCATGAAGTGTGTACTAGGAGGAAAGAAAAGCTATGAAGAAGATTATTGGCAAAATAATGACATGTGCATTAGGAAGGTGTAGTCACTAAAATGATTCCTAAATATTCCCTCCCTTACCTTAAGCCGACATTATAACCAAATGAAAGTCCTCTTGATTCCTTGAGAAATATAATGCGAAAGTAAGAATACACTATTGGAAAGCTTATGGTATGTTGAGAAAAGTGAGAACTTCTTTTGTGAGAGTGAGCTGATTGTTTGAAAAATAGGCCTTGTTGATATTGTAATTGCTTGAGTGAAAGGCTTTACTAAACAAGAGTAAGTGAGGGCATTCATGGCATGTGTAGGATTATCTAATTGGTGTGTTTGTAGGAGTTTGCATTAGCCCGGAAAAGTATTAAAAGAGTCATTCTTTAAGCATGTGTTGTAACTTGGTGTAAATATTATGAAATGTTGTATCCATTGTGAACTACAAGATCATGATTAAAAATGTTTGGCTGATTTTAAGGTGGGTTGCTAAGTCCAAGGGTTATGGAAAAGAGTTGATAGTCTAGAGATTGTTTGCAAAAGTCTAAGTGTGGGGTGGTGATCTTAGGCATATTTATATGCCCAAGTTGTCAATATTTTCCCATGAATTGATTAGATTAAAGAATGATCTTTAGTTATTAGCTTTATTTTTGGTGTAGCTTATGATGATTGTGCACTTACACACATGATTAGTTGTTTCAGGAACTCTCGAAGGAATTGGAGTTGGAACGAAGAAAGAAGAAGCAAAGACGTGCAAGAAATGGCTAAGGCAAAAACCAATAGTGGCTGGTGCACTGAGAGGCACGCCGCGCCAAAGTTGAAAGATCAAAGTACCTTTGTTGGCGTACTGTTCGGTGCGCCACGCCAAGACCTGAAGATCAGAGTCTTGTTTGCGGAGCGCTGCTAGGCGCGACGTGCCAAGGCTCAAAGTTCTGAAACCCTTTTCAGGCGTGCTGCTAGGCGCGCCGCGCCACAATGAAGAGTTCTGAGGTGAGTTGGAGGCACGATGGGAGGCGCAAAGCCCCACCCTTCTTCCAATTTTTCCACCTTCAAAATCATTAAATAGGATTCCTAATTGTAGTAGGTTTTGTCTCCAACTTTTCCAACTCTTATATATAGACCTTTAAGGCTCCATATTAGGGTTTGACTTTTATTGGGTGTGCAAGAGCAAGAATCCACGTTTGTAATAGGTTTTGATCTTCTAACTCTTCTATTTTCCGAAAATCACATGAACAATTGTATTTTGTGGTTTTCTAATAGCATGAGTGGCTAAACGCCCTAGTTTTGGGGCTGTAGCTACTGACTGAATGTTGATTATTTAAGGTTTTTGAATTAATTCTCGATTGTCATTATAAGTTACTTCTATATTTTTGTTTTAGTATTTTATGCTTGATCACCATAAGATAAATATATTGTCTAATATTAAAATCGGGAGAGGAGAGGTTAGATTGACCAAAGAATATAGAGAGCTCGATCGACCTATTAGATTGAGGTGATTGTGTTCAGGAGTGAAGCCCAGATGAACACCTTGCTTGGTTGCAAAATAGGATGAAATATAAATGCTTGCTAGTTAGTCTATTTATCCCTGCTCAACGATGTAGTTAGATAGCAAACTGGAGTAGGCGACGAGAGGTGTATAGCCCGACTCATATAATTAACCCTATAAATCAGTAACTTGACAACTAAAATTAGTTCTAAGTCGAGAATATGATTACATGAGATTTGTTATATGCTACAACCCTGGAATTGACTTTTACTTGCTTGAAACATCATATTAAAGTGGTTCACAATTGGTTACTTTTATTTAGTGCATAATTAGTATTAGTTAATAATCATCACAATCTTTTAAACGGTTACTTTTACTTTTATTTGTAGAATTAAGTGTTAGATACAAATTGATCATAAGTCCCTTGGGAACGGTAACTCATTTCTTTAAGAATCTATATTACTTGCGCGACCACATACACTTGCGTGTATATTGGGGAGCAACATTAATCATTGTCTTTATTGATGATATCGTCGTTTATTCGCATTATGAGAAAGATCATGCAACTCATTTGAGAGTGGTTCTGCAAACTCTCAAAGATCGCCAGCTATTCGCTAAGTTAAGGAAATGTGAATTGTGGTTAGAGTTGCTCACTTTCCTTGGTCATGTGGTATCCAACAACGGGATCCGAGTGGATTCTTAGAAAATTGAGGCAATGCAGCACTGTCCCAGACCTACCTCGAGGACTGATATCAGAAGTTTCTTGGGTTTGGGCAGTTACTACCGGAGTTTTGTTGAAGGATTTTCATCCATAGCTGCCCCATTGACCAAGTTGACTAAAAAAAGGTCAAGCTTTAGTGGTTAGATGAGTGTGAGAAAAGCTTCTTAGAACTGAAGACCAGGTTTACTACATATCCTGTTTTGACTCTACCAGATGGCTTAGACGAGTATGTAGTTTATTATAATGCATCCACTTCAACCTAGGCTGTGTATGGATGTAGCAAGGTAAGATCGTAGCATTTTCTTCTAGATATATTAAGGTCTATGACAAGAACTACCCAACTCATGACCTTGAGCTTGCAGCCGAAGTGTTTACCTTAAGGATTTGGAGACACTACTTGGATGGTGTTCATGTTGATGTGTTCACAGATCATAAGAACCTCCAGGTGTTCACCTAGAAAGATTTGAATCTTCAATAGAGGAGATGGATTGAATTACTCAAAAGACAATAACATGAATGTGCTCTACCATCTGGGTAAAGCCAATGTAGTGGTTGACGCCCTCAGCAGACTATCCATAGGTAGTGTGACACTGGTTGAGGAAGAGAAGAAAGAATTATCCAAAGATGTTAACCGGCTTGCTCGCTTAGGAGTTTACCTTATGGACACGTCAGATGGTGGTGTGATAGTTCAGAGTGGGTCAGAATCTTCATTGGTAATGGAGGTTAAGGAAAAACAGGATAGTGATCCTGTATTACTTTAGTTGAAAGGTGTAGTTCATCAGCAGAGAGATGAGGTTTTCTCCCAAGGGGGAATATGGTTTTCTTTATTACCAAGGTCGCTTGTGTGTTCCTAATGTGGGTGAGTTGGGGAACCAGATCCTTACAGAATCCCATAATTCCAAGTATTCTATTCATCCGAGTGCCACTAATATGTTCCGTGATCTATGAGAAGTCTTTTGGTGGAACGACATGAAGAGATACATCACAAATTTTGTGGCTAAGTGTCCTAATTGTCAACAAGTTAAAGTAGAACATCAGAAACCAAGATGTGTGACTCAAGAGATTAGCATTCCTAGATAGAAGTGGGAAGTGATATACATGGACTTTATTACGGGTGTACCTCTTACTTGGAGACAACATGACTCCATTTGGGTGATAGTGGATAGACTGACTAAGTCAGCTCACTTCTTGGCTATCAAGACTACAGATTCATTGGAAAATTATGTTAGACTTTACATCATCGAAATAGTCAGGCTGCATGGGTTCCCTTGTTTGTCATCTCAGATAGAGGTCCTCAGTTTATATCTCATTTCTAGAAATTGTTTTAGAAAGGTCTTGGTACTCAGGTAAACCACAACATAACATTTCATCCGCAGACAAATTGTCAGGCAGAGCGTACCATTCATACCTTAGAAGACATGTTTAGAGCTTGCGTGATCATTTTCAAGGGTAATTGGGATGATCACCTATCTCTCATAAAGTTTGCCTATAATAATAACTTCCATTCAGATATTCAGATGGCCCTGTATGAGGCACTATATGGGCGTAGATGCAGGTCTCCTATTGGTTGGTTCAAAGCAAGTGAAGAAGCCTTGATTAGGCCAGATTCGGTTCATGAGGCTATGGAGAAAGTTCAACTCATCAAGGATAGACTAAAGATAGCTTAGAGTCGTAGAAGTCATATGAAGATATAAGAAGAAGGGACTTATAGTTTGAAATCGATAATTTGGTTTTCCTGAAAGTGTCACCCATGAAAGGGGTGATGAGATTTGGCAAGAAAAGGGAAACTGAGTCACTGGTATGTAGGTCCTTACAGAATCCTGAAAAAGGGTTGATTATGTAGCTTACGAGTTAACAATGCTAGCAGAACTAGCAACGGTCAATCCAATCTTTCACATTTCCTTGTTGAAGAAGTGTGTGGGTGATCCGGCATCGATAGTACCTTTAGAGTGTGTGGCTGTGAAGGATTGCCTCACCTATGAGAGATTCAAGTTGAAATTCTTGACAGTCAGGTTTGTAGGTTGAGAAATAAAAGTCGCTTTAGTAATGGTTTCGTGGAGGAGTTAGTCTGTAGAGGAAGCTACTTGGGAAGCAAAAGCAGCCATGATGGCCCAGTATCCTCACCTCTTTCCTTTCGATTCAATTTCTGTTTGAGGTAATGGTTCATCTCCAGTCTTTCAGTTACTCTTGTTTATATTTAGTCTCAGTATCTTGTTGTCTCAGTTATCATTGCATTTCAGCACATTTGCATGATTCATAGAACTCACTTAAGTTAGATATTAGTTTCTAGTACTCAATTTATAGGGATTTTAGCTCTTTCCTCCAAACTCAACTTGTTTAGACTTCATTCCAAGAGGAATGATACCAAGGGGGATATATTGTAACACTCAAAAATCTAAACTAAGATTGAACAAGAGAGAAGGGCAAACCACGAAGGGGTCCACGGGCCGTGACGAGGACCATAACCCATCACCTTGCTCATGGTTGTACACCCAGCAAAAGGTTAAAGACCACAGACCACTAAACGGTCCTTGGAGCTCCACATAGGCCGTGAAGGTGCATATGAAGGGGACCCGAAACCACCATTGCTACTGTGAAGGACCACAGACCACTAGACAATCTGTGGAGCTTCACACGAGCCGTGAAGTGGCTTGTGAAAGAGGCTTGACAAACTTTAAGGTTGGGGTCTATTTCAAAAGATCATATTTTTCAGCACGAAATTATTTAGGTCGCCCATGACCTATCAAATTAAAGGACGTTGAGTCCTCTTTCCAACACCACCAAGTTTGTCTAATTTTGAGCCCGAAGTAAAAAGTTATGCCTAAAATAGTGAAGCCTTGTCGGGTAGAGCATCTTCACGACCCACTTGGCGGGCCGTGGTGGTCTAGACTGCCTATGAAGACCATCTTCAAGTCACTTCATCAGCTTTTAAGTCAGGGTCACATTGGTCTTTTCCCCTATGGGTTGGTAGTTAAACTACATCATTTAATGCTTAAACTGCATCATTTTTACTCAGTCTAAGCCTAATAATATAGTTAGAAGCTACCTAGAACCCTCACTCTCCTAAAACTATTCAACTTAGAAAGAAAAAGAAAGAAAGAGGCAACAGTTTCTCCCAAGAACAAACAGAGGTTTTCTTCAAGTTCAGCCCCAAAATCCAAAGGATTTCTCCGTAGTTTTCATCACCAGGTATGTGGGATTTTATTAGTTGGTTCCTTTCACCCATTAGGTCCCTAGAATTCAGTCAGTTCTTTAGTTTCTCCATAAATTGCTTGGACCAATAATTCCTAAATCTTGGGAATCCATTGAAAGTTAGCTGTTATAGTTCCATTGCATTGATTACCTATTTACTCGGAGAATTAATGTAGTCTCGTGAATAGATATCAGAACCCTAGTTTGTATTCATCATCATCATTTCATGAATTTTACTTGATATGATCATAATTCGAATGCCATATCTTTCAGTATATATATGTTGCATTCTCAAATAGAATGTCATTATTTTGAGCAGAAAAATCAAAATCAATGGACTTTGACTTTCCTTTGTCTTTCTTCGAATTCCTAGAAATATCTATTTTGAATATAACTTCAACTCATTAAAGAAAAGTTGAAACTTAAGAGTTCAATGGGTGATCGAACTCCGATAACATGTTTTTTTGTAATAATACAAATTGTTTTATTCCACAAATCTCCTTTGAAATAGGGAATCTTATTACAACAAAAAGAAGTCTAATCCTTATGAAACTAGAAAAGATAAATTCTATTCTAGAAAAAATAACGATAGCTAAACCTAATCTTTATAAAACTATAAAAATTATATTCTATGATACAATACAGAAAGCTACTAAAAATATAATTAAATACTTAATTTAACTGGCTTTCCTTCAGACCTATGTCTTTCCCACAAACACATCCACAACAATCTCACTTTTAAATGGACTGAATTTGTATAGGTTAAGATGGAAAGCACTCGCTTCACTACTTTAAGAGTGAAGCAGAGCTCGATGTTGTAAGGGTCTTAACACAATAGTATGTTTGAACTCATCACTCTTTTATGATAACTGTGATATAGACTTACAAGATAAGGATGTGTGGAAGGGATTTTGACAAGGGAGATGACAATAGAGTTGAATAAAATGATGAGTAATATAATTATAAGGGAGAAATACAAGATACTAACAATCTTGTCCTAGTAGATCTTTCAAAAGAACAAGAAATAAATGTTGAACCATTAATAGGTTTGATTTTCTCATATCTACTTTTTAGGTTATACATTGAACTTTTGTTTATATATTCTATGTTGGTCATTTTTCTTTTAAACTACGATTCACTTTAACAAAGCGAGCACTTTGCTATACGCTTCTTGGTTTAAGCGAAGCAAGCCTTGTCATTTTTTACGCTTCACACAGCCCTGAACACGACATTAACCTACCCAAACTTTTATGGATTGGTCACATCATATTTTATAGGAGTTTTTCCACTCTACTAAATAACACAGAGATATTTTTTACTTTGATATGCATGAGCTGACATCTCATCTCCAGCCTTCTTTGGTCTTTTGCATAGTAGGGTTTAGTGGAGACCTACATCGAGGTTACTAGGCTTTTGAGCAACCAAAACTTTTTTACATGCACACTATATCTTTATGTTGAATACAATAAATCTATATCTATCTATCTATCTATACTACCTTAAAAGCATGAACTCCCTAACTTGAATGTTAAATTACTATAATACCCCAACTTAAAACACTCAATTTAGTATATATTCTATATTTAATATTATATTTATTTACGCCATATTAAATTAAAAGTACACAGGTTTTCACATTAATGGGTAGTGACTTTATCGAAGGATTGTGACTTTTTTCATATAGTTGTGATTTTTTTGATGAGTTATGACATTTTCAAAAAGTTGTGATTTTTTCGAAGGATTGTGATTTATATGAAAAGACACGGTAAGCACATTTTCTTACTATCCTTTGTTATCTATAAATATAGGGGTTTCTCACACTTTTAAACTATGAATTTTGTAAGTTTTCTATTCTTCTTAAAACAAGAAAGATTGTGAGGGTTGGTCAATTATGCAATTACAATATTTTTTGTGGGTAAATTAGATAGATCAACAAAAATTGATGCAACAAAGAGAATGAAATAACTCAACTTCAAACGGGAAGAGTATCTTGATAATTAATATGTACTCATTTTCATAGTCATAAACTATACTTTTGCAACAAGTTTTACTTGAAAAGAAGTTCAATGATTTTTTGCTGCACAAACTACACTTGTTGTTCAAAATCTATATAGTCTCAAACTGTTGGAGAAAAAGTATCTGATAAAAAATTCATTTGAAGAGTTCAAACTACATTTAATAAGTACTTTTTCGTTTCCAACTTATTTATTGTACTTTTATTTTTATTCAGTTTAATATAGAATATATTTTTTTCTTGGGGGTGGGGGCGCATCTTTAAGACCACAAAGTTAAAAGATATTTTTATATATTCTACATTTGATCCTTAAATTAAAAGTCTTTTTTATTTTTTAAAATTTCATATCAAATTAAAATTAGACAAATTTACATCTATATATATTTTTTTTAATCTATCTATACTACTTTAAAAGAATGAACTACTTAAATTAAATATTAAATTATTACAATACCCCAAACTTAAAACACAAAATGTAGTATATCTTCTATATCTTATATTGTATTATATTTATTTATGTGTATTATATTATATTATATTAAAGGCAAACACCTTTTCACATTGAAGACTTGTGAAATTTTCGAAGAGCTATAACTTTTTCGATGAGTTGTGATCTTTTTGAAGGGTTGTGATTTTTCTATAGGGTTGTCACTTATCAGAAAAGTTGTGACTTTTCCAAAGGGTTGCAACTTTTCCAAAGAGTTATGACTTTTCAGATGAGTTGTGACCTTTCTGAAGGGTTGTGACTTTTCTAAATGTTTGTAACTTCTTTTTTATAAGGCACAATAATCAGTTTTTCATACACTACCCTTTGTTAGCTATAAAAAGAGGGGCTTCCTCAAATTTTTGAACAACCTTTTTTGAAAAATATTCATTCTTCTTCTTCTTAAAATGCCATATTTAGTATATCTTCTATATTTTTTTTTTGATAAGAAACAATATGCACATACTAATACTTTACTAACGGTTTCCTCACATTTTAAAACTACGATTGTGTTTTCTGTTCTTTTACCTCGAGTTTGATTTACAGACGTTGACAATCTTAGAGTTCAGTGAAATAAGAACACTCCCTAACATGATGTTAAGTTAATCTAATAGTCCAACAAAAAATATTCAAATTAGTATATCTTCTATATTTTATATCAATATTTATTTATATTATATTAAAAATAAGAACACCAACAATACAATAATAACAAAGTAATGCACTATGAGAAAGAGAGGAGAAAGTATATTTAATAGGTGTAACTAAGAGATTTTAAGAGTAACTAATTTATTATTTAATAATATTCACATTGTTTTTAAAAATAGTGTGGTACATAGTTTGATATTCACGTGTAACGCACGTGCATCACAACTAGTAATATATAAGGGCATCAATTGATCACCCGATCTTAGAAAGTAATTTCATATTAAAGGCAATAAAACATCCACGACTCAAATTTCATAATTGAAAATTGTCAAACTTAACAAGATATTACATTTTAGAATGAACAAGACCTAAATAAGACCTCGTGTTCTATGATTTCCGACTGAGATATCTAAAAACCTATTGTACTTCAGAGCATAAACATAAGTTATTATAGACAAGACATAAGCTTGACAAAAAGAGTCACCCTGAATGCCTAGATTGCAATTCCATACCAAATTATTCATTGCTATTCGAGTGTCCAATCTGGATTGAATTTAAAAATTATAACAAACAAAATACATAAGAATCTAAACATTTCAAAGATTATCTAAGCTATAAACTAGAGAAAGATTAGAGATTAAAAGGTTGGCGTTTAAACATACCTATCTCGCAAGATGGTCTCCTGACAACTCACTAGGGGTATATATGTGTCTCCATAATTTGCTTCATTTTGAGCTCCTCCTCATACTTCTTCAATCTTTCGTTTCATATATTCTTCAATCATATAATTGTAGTTTATACATATGATCATGCTCTGGTGTATACAATCAAACATAGAAAAAGAAAAAAAAATCACAAAACTTTATAATAAAGTTTGCGCGATGCATAAGATAGAATCCAAGAATTCCTCCAAAAATAGTTCTTGACATTATTCTAACATATTCCCATCTCGCCGATTTCATTTATCTCTCTTTCTTCTAGTCTCTGTCTCCACCTCCGCCTCTACCTCCACCTCTAATTGCTTTCCTTAATTGTGTACCCTTTGTACCCTGAATCCCAACTCTTAGATTATTGAGTCAGTCATATAATAGGGCTCTTCCAACGTGGACCACAACTCATTCATTTGATAGGGCTCTTCCAATGTGGGTCGAAACCCACTTATATGATGGGCTCTTCTAACGTTGGCCAAATAAACAAGTTTTAACAAGGATTATCCTTATTTTAATAGTGGTATTTAATTTTTGTCCTTTAAATTGATAATTTTTAATTTAATAAAAAATTGTAGATTAAATTATTTTTAGTTATGACCTAGTTTTGCAAAGAAGAAATTTAGAAATTTTTTGTCTTGTTCGGCATTAGTTATGTAGTATCTAATTCGAAGAGTATAAGCTACTTGTTCAACATAAGTTTAGAGATATTTTATGATATTTGACAAAAGTTCCCTATGATAAGTTATGTGTTTAAGAGATAACCTTGTGGTTCTATATAAAGTAAGTTATGTCGTAACTTATAAATTATGAACTTTTTATGGTATAATGTTCTAAAATGGAATATATGTCTTGTAAGACATAATATCTATGTTGCGAAGTTTGTGTTGTTGATTTTTTTCCTCGTAACTCATAATTTGTGTCTTGCGATTTTTTTAATGTGAAAAGTATCTTGGAACCAATTTTTTTTTATTACTTAATAGGCTGAAAGATAAAAAATAAAAAATAATTAATTCAAAATATAAAAATTTAAAACTACCTTAAAACAGAGATATTCATGCTTAAATGACCCACAAAAAAATTCAAAAGTGATGGGCTTTTGGGCGCTACATGGACGCCCGGTAATTTTAGTTGGAACTCCAATTTGTCTTTTTCTATTGTACAACAATGCAAAGATCAAACAAAATTACCATTTAATTAATCTTTTTAATCCAAAATAACATAATGGTCACTTATAACAAAAACAATTAACCCTTATGTCTTCTTTATTGCAGAACAAGCATATCTTAAGTGTTCCTCACTTTGAAAGATGACTTGTTGAATCACAGATCTTTTATAAAATAATTTATTTTTTTAAAAATGTGATAAATCAGTTTTTATAAGAGTATTCTAAAAAATAAGAGTACTTTTTATTGATTTGAAATATAACAGATTTTTTTTCCATTTTAGCATATTCTAAAATAACTTTGGTTAATGAAAGACCACTAATTAAGAAATTAACTTATAACCTAATTAAATCATTTTCTTTTTTCAACATCATTTTATTCACTTACTACGAAATTAGTTTACGAACCTATGATTCTAATAATATATATACATGTCTCTGTTACTTTCATCATTATTTTCTACAATAATGAAGAATTTCACTTATCATAAATTATCCTTGTTTTCAAGTTTATATATATATATATATATATTATACCATGTATGTATTTCTGGAATATCTTTATTAAACCATATATATTTTTATCTTGTATATATAATTAGAACTTCACACATAAAATATATTATGTATGACTTTATTATACTATATTCACTTTATACTATATATACATATAATTAGATATACATACATAAAATATATCTTGTATTTTTAATTATATCATGCATATTTTTATTAATATTTATATATTAGTTATACAAACAAAAAATATATAATTTATTTTTTACTATAACATGTGTATTTTTATTTTATTTTCGCATTCTCACTATAATGACACTCCACATCATTTCTATGTAAATGCATTTTTTTCATTTCTTAGAGCATTCCTAAAGTGACCTCAACTAATTGATGACTTGTTGCAACTAACATCTTGGTCACCTAGTCGTACATTTGGTTTTTATGCCAGTTTCTGTGTTTTGGAGCTTTTGAAACTTGAGTAGTTCACTTCGGTAAAAAGTTCAAGAAGATGGCCTTGAATTGCAATTCTGACGGTCCTGTTAGCTCCTGAATGTAGTGTTTGGCCTAGAATGACCTTTCATGTTGATGTTACGACTCGAAAAACTAGTAGGTGAAACTAGAGCCTAACGAGTGTGTTGTTGAGTTTGATGTGGGGTTTTAAGTTGTAAAATGATGTCCCCAGCTTAGGTTGAGGGGTTTAGGGGTTAAATGTCAAGGTACGACCCCCCAAGGGCCAACCAAGGGTCCTTGAGGGGGACCCTAAAGCCTAACCCCAAGGCTGCCCCAATTAGCCAAAATCTGCCAAAAATCATAGGACCTACGGATGGGACCTGTAGGTCCATCCACGCCTATGGGGGAGGCTCCGTAGGTCGAGCCTCCGTAGGTCAAGGCCCCATTTGAGGAGCTGCAGCCATCATCCACGAACCTATAGGATGGGGCGTGACCCCACTCACGGTCCGTGAGTCCTGGGTCGTGGATGGCACCTGTGTTGCTGCCTCATTCACCGCCAAATCTTGGACTTTTTATGTAATTCCAAATTAGTTACTTATGGGTTGGGGATGGGTTATATTGTTTTATTTTAGTTATTTAAGGCCTTTTAAAGTATTAAACTCCCCTTTGCAATTAATTATCTCCAAAACACAAAATAGAAACTTCCCCTTTCTCCAAACAATTCTCTCTCTAGAAACCAACATGGGAGATGGAGTCAAGGTTTGAAGCTTCATCCTTGATTAAGTTTCATTCAAGGAGCCTTCCAAAACATGATTTCAAGTTTCCAAAATTCCCCAAAAAGGTTAAGGTTTGAGTCTAAGCATGGGTTCAATTCCAAAATGTTTTCAAAGGTTTATATGTGATGAATTATGATTGGATTGTTGAATTAATGATGAATTATAATGAATTTCCCCCTGAACCCATGTTACCCTTAAAATACTAAATTGGATGTTTGTGATTTGGGTTGATTGATCATGGAAGTATGTGAAGAGATCAAGTCTATATTGATTTAGTTTATTGAATTATATCATTATTCATGCCTAAATTATAGTATTCTAGGTGTGTTTGTGAATTGTGATTCATAGCCTTGGAGTGCAATTTCATGAAAGTGATGTATGATCATGATGTTATGTGAATGTTTACGATTTCAATGAAAGTAATATGATCATGTCTACAATGAAATTGTGCTATTATTGAAAGGCTATACTCAATTATGTACTTATGAATGATGATGACATATGTGAAAGGTTTCTTCAATGTAATGTTATACCTTGAATTGGTAGGCTTAGGGCATCCCTTTCTTGTGTAAATAAAAGTAATGTTGAATGTTATACCTTGAATTGGTAGGCTTAGGGCATCCTCTTCTTTGTGAATGAAAGTAATGTTGATTGATGTATCTTGAATTTGTAGGCTTAGGTATCCTCTTCTTGTGTAATGAATGTGTCTTGACTTAATGAATATGGCTCGATAGGCGTATGACATTCCTTTCATAAATGACTAATGAAGTATTCTAAGGCTTTGTTTTGAATTTATAGGCCAATGGAATTCATTTCATAATGAGTCAATGAACTAATGTTACCATGAATCGATAGGCCAATATCATACCTTTCATGTGTATAATAATGTAATGATAAATCTTGAATCGATAGGCCTATGGATTCCTTTCTTGAGGATTCAATGAGCTATCCTAATGATGTACCTTGAATCGATAGGCCAATGACATTCCTTTCATGTGTGCAATAATGTACCTTGGGTCGATTGGCCGATGGCATTCATCTCAAGTGTAATAATGTTAATGAAAATGAACTACTCTATGGGAATGGAGGCTAAGCACAGGGTGGATATGGTAAGATGGAAGCTTCCGCCACGTTAGGTCGAGTTTCAATGAACATCTTTTCTTATCCCATAACTATATTCCCACATAGGTTATTATCTAGTGGATGCACCTTAGCTAAAATGTTACCGGTTCTACCTTAGGTAAGTAGACCAACTCTTTTTGGTGTGGGACATGACACCGGATTCCATGCCAAGCTCACATGGTCTATGTCAGTTAATGCTTATTCCCATCATGTGAGATACGTGCTATGGTTACTTGAGAGGTTTTATGAAGTGTGGGTGGTAGTATGAGATTCCATCCATGCATTGCATGAGTAGGTTTTGAGAGGGCTATGGTGTAATTCTCCAATGTCTTAATGTCTAATGAATGAATGTGCTCAAAAGAAAGCTAATGAAGAATGTTGACCTAAATGCTCAATGTAATGATGCATGCTTTACTTAGATGGTATTATGAGTTACTTTCCTTGTCATGACTTATGAAATGTTTATGTTCTTTATGTATGGTTATTGTCTAAAGATGAGTATGAAGGATGGTAAGTTCATATAGTGTGGCCTTAAAGTGGTACTTAGTATAGATGGTGGTATGGGACGCCATTCATACATTGCACAAGTATAGCTTAGGGTTACTTTATTTGAAGGTTATAAGATGTTGAAATGACTTATATGTTGATTATGTTTGTATTCTATACCTCTTATACTAATGTTCATGAAGTTTTCTTAAATTGGCATATAGCATGATTTTCTAAATAAAAATGTCCTTTTTAAGCATGGTTTTTGCATGGCTATCATACTTAGTACATTAAATGTGCTAACCCATATTCTTCTATATTTCTACAAAGTGTAGGTTCCGGCAAGTGAGTTGATCTCTTCTAGTTCAAGCTTTGATTGATGTCCTCCATAGCTTGTGGTATGCCCTTATGGATCCGAGGACAAGTGCTTTATTGATGTTTCATGTCTTCCATTGTATTAGACACTTTTTAGACTCACTATTGTAAGGGTAGTGACCCTATTCCTAATTTAAGATTGTACTAGAAGGTCATGTTAGAAAAGTAGACTTATGCTACCGGTTTTAAATGAAGTTTTTGATTGTATGGACTAAAATGATTTTTAATTCCATACCTATTCAAATATGACTAATGTTAGGTATGCTATGAGGCTTGTATGAGGCACTTTGGAGTCTTGTACGCCATGTGACGTCCGGGGTGTAGGCTTGAGTCGTTACAAATATGGTACAGAGCATACAATATTGGGAATGGTTTTAAGGATTGATGTCTCACAAGCCACGTCGAGTATAGTCTTTTTCATAGTGTGAAGCGTGCTAAATTTATGAATGAGAGGCTATAAGATGTTAGGAAAACTTCACTTCTTTCAACTCCAAGTCGTGCTATAGAGTTTAACTCTATAAGTTCTCTCTCTTATTCCTTATCCGATGGTCTTGAAGATGCAACTACTCAAAAGGGCTAATGCTACAAGGATCGAGGGAGAAAAAGGTTTGTATTGATGTCAATTGTGGCTATGTAACTAGATGAGTCTTGATACGGTAGATTTAGATGATGTCCTTAAGATGAATGGGTTGCTTTATGGTTATGTGTGTTGTTGGTAGAAAGTCATGATAAGTTTTGAGGTATGTTGAAAGAGTGGATGACTAGTGGTGTTTAAATGATGCCTAAAGATGTTGAGTGAGTAGACACCTTTAAAAGAGGGTAGAAGTGTTATTCACCTTGGTCTAGAATCATCTTGTGTGATGGCTGTGAAGGCTTAGTGATGACTAGCTCCGACCTTAGAAATTGAGAGAAGTGATGCTGAAGAGAGTTTGTATAGGCTTGCTCCCAAGGGGGAGATAATGTGATTAGATAGCAAGGTCGAGGAGTGTTCTCGATGTTCATGATTTAGGTTGACTTGAATTCTCACCTTAAGTGGTATTGGTGAGGTTGTTATGAGCAAGAGTTGCTTGATGAGGACCTCTCTAAGTTAGAAGTACCGATTTGGATCTTAAACCGGCAAGTTAATAAATAGAAAAGTAAAGAAGTTCCTTCCAAGAAAGTGTTGAGGAGTGGTATTCTAGTAAGGGTTTTAGTAAAGGATACTACTAGAGAGGACAAAGGAGTCCTTTCGGATGAAGGCACTGGTATGTTGATAGTTCCTTATGGTTGTGAATGTCTTGTTAAGGTCCCTATATTATTTTCATGTTAGCCTTAGGATGGGCTTAATCCCTATGGGGAGATGATATGCTTAGAAGACAAGGTTGTTGAGAGTTCCGGTATCCTTATCACTTTCTTCTATTTCTATTCAAGCTTGTGACCAAGAGTTCCTTGTAGCTTATTTCACATTTTGGAGTCATGTGTGATTATGTGTTTCCATGATCTCCTTATGTTATGCATGTTCTTGATGAATTCATGTTTAAATGAGAAAATGAGTTTTTACGATTTATGTTCCTCATGTTGATATGCATTTAGTATGAGTTGTCTATATGCTTCATGAGGTGAATTATTGAACATTCTTAAATGTGCTTTTGAGAATAATTGCATAATTGCTTCATGATGTTAAGATGAGCATGATTTGAGTTGGAGAAGGTCATTCCTCAAATAAAATGAGAAATGTTGAAGTTTTCATGCATAATGAGTTTGTAGATGTAGTTCCTACTTTCTTGAGTCTTTATTTTCCCTAAAGAGTTTAAAGTGTCATTCGCGGACGAATGTTCCCAAGGGGGAGATATTGTTACGACTCGGAAAACTAGTAGGTGAAACTAGAGTCTAACGAGTGTGTTGTTGAGTTTGATGTAGGGTTTTAAGTTGGAAAATGATGTCCTGAACTTAGGTTGAGGGGTTTAGAGGTTAAACGTCAAGGTACAACCTCCCAAGGATCAACCAAGGGTCCTTGAGGGGGACCCTAAAGCCTAACCCCAAGGCTGCCCCAATTAGCCAAAATTTGCCAAAAATCATAGGACCTACGGATGGGACCTATATCCCGTAGGTCCACCCATACCCATGGGAGAGTCTCCATAGGTTAAGGCCCCATTTGAGGAGTTGTAGCCACCATCCACTGACCGGCAGGACGGGGCGTGACCCCACTCTCAGTCCGTGAATCCTGGGTCGTGGATGGCACCTATGTTGTTGCCTCATTCATGACCACGACTTGGACTTTTTAAGTAATTCCAAATTAGTTATTTATAGGTTGGGGACAATTTATATTGTTATATTTTTGTTATTTAAGGTTTTTAAAGTATTAAACTCTCCTTTTCAATTAATTATCTCCAAAACACAAAATAGAAACTTCCCCCCTCTCCAAATAATTCTCTCTCTAGAAACCACCATTGGAGAAGGAGTCAAGGTTTGAAGCTCAAGATTTCACCTTTCTCACCCAATTTTCATGGATTTTCTTCAATAGAGGTATGATAGTCTTCATCCTTAATTAAGTTTCATTCAAGGAGCCCTTCCAAAACATGATTTCAATTCTCCAAAATTCCCCAAAAACGTTAGGGTTTCAATCTAAGCATGGGTTCAATTCCAAAATGTTTTCAAAGGTTTATATGTGATGAATTATGATTGGATTGTTGAATTAATGATGAATTATAATGAATTTCCCCCATGAACCCATGTTACCCTTAAAATACTAAATTGGATGTTTGTGATTTGGGTTGATTGATCATGGAAGTATGTGAAGATATTAAGTCTATATTGATTTAGTTTATTGAAATATATCATTATTCATGCCTAAATTATAGTATTCTAGGTGTTTTGGTGAATTGTGATTCATATCCTTGGAGGGCAATTTCATGAAAGTGATGTATGATCATGATGTTATGTAAATGTTTATGATTTCAATGAAAGTAATATGATCATGTCTATAGGCCGATGGCATTCTCTCAAGTGTAATAATGTTAATGAAAATGAACTACTCTATGGGAATGGAGGCCAAGCACTGAGTGGATATGGTAAGATGGAAACTCTCCCCATGTTAGGTCGGGTTTCAATGAGCATCGTTCTTATCCCATAACTATGTGACCACATAGGTTATTCGCTAGCGGATCCACCTAAGCTAAAATGTTACCGATTCTACCTTAGGCAAGTAGACCAACTTTTTTTGGTGTGGGACATAACACCAGATTCCATGTCAAGCTCACATGGTCTTTGTCGGTTAATGCTTATTCCCATCATGTGAGATACGTGCTATGGTTACTTGAGAGGTTCTAGGAAGTGTGGTTCGTAGTATGGGATGCCATCCATGCATTGCACGAGTAGGCTTTGAGAGGGCTATGGCGTGATTCTCCAATGTCTTTATATCTAATGAATATGCTCAAAAGGAAGCTAATGAAGAATGTTGATCTAAATGCTCAATGTAATGATGTGTGCTTTACTTGGATGGTATTATGAGTTACTTTCCTTGTCATGACTTATGAAATGTTAATTATCCTTAAGCATGGGTATTGTCGAAAGATGAGTATGAAGGATGGTAAGTTCTTCTAGGGTAGCCTTAAAGTGGTACTCAGTATGGATGGTGGTATGAGACGCTATTCATACATTGCCCAAGTATATGTTAGGGTTACTTTAGGTGAAGGTTATAAGATGTTGAAATGACTTATATGTTGATTATGTTTGTATTCTATGCATCTTATACTAATGTTCATGATGTTTTCTCAAATTGGCATATAGCATGATTTTCTAAATAAAAATGTCCTTTTTAAGCATGGTTTTTGCATGGCTATCGCACTTAGTATATTAAATGTTCTAACCCATATTCTTCTATTTTTCTACAAAGGGTAGGTTCCGGCAAGTGAGTAGAACTCTTCTAGTTCAATCTTGGATTGATTTCCTCCATAGCTTGTGGTATGTCCTCATTGATCCGAGGACAAGTGCTTTATTGATGTTTCATGTCTTTCATTGTATTAGACACTTTTTAGACTTTCTATTGTAAGGGCTGTGACCCTATTCTTAATTTAAGGTTGTACTAGATGGTCATGTGAGACAAGTAGACTTCCGCTGCCATTTTTAAATGAAGTTTTTGATTGTATGGATTATAATAATTTTTTAATTCCATTACTTTTCTCATATGTCTAATGTTATGTATGTTATGAGGCTTATATGAGTCTCTTCAGAGTCTTGTACGCCATGTGACATCCGGGGTGTAGGCTCGGGTCATTACAAAGATGGTAATAAAGCACAAGATTTTGGGAATGGTTTTTAGGATTGATGTCTCACAAGCCACGTCAAGTAGAATAGTGTTCATAGTGTGAAGCGTGCCACATTTATGAATGAGAGGTTATAAGTTGTTAGGAAAAGTTTACTTCTTTCAACTCCAAGTCGTGCCATAGAGTTTAACTCTATAAGTTTTCTCTCTTATTCCTTATCCGATGGTCTTGAAGATGCGACTACTTGAAGGGCTAATACTACAAGGATCGAGGGAGAAAAAGATTTGTATTGATGTCAATTGTGGTTATGTGACTAGATGATTCTTGATATGGTAAATATAGATGATGTCCTTTAGATGAATGTGTTGCTTTATGGTTACGTGTGTTGTTGGAAGAAAGTCATGATGAGTTTTGAGGTATGTTGAAAGAGTGGATGAATAGTGGTGTTTAAATGATGCCTAGAGATGTTGAGTGAGTAGACTCCAATAAAAGAGGGTAGAGGTGTTATTCACCTACTCTATAGTCATCTTGTGTGATGGGTGTGAAGTCTTAGTGATGACTAGCTCCGACCTTAGAAATTTAGAGAAGTGATGCTTAAGAGAGTTTGTATAGGCTTGCTCCCAAGGGGGTGATAATGTGCTTAGATAGCAGGGTCGAGGAGTGTTCTCGATGTTCATGATTTAGGTTGACTTGAATTCTCACCTTAAGTGGTGTTGGTGAGGTTGTTGTGAGCAAGAGTTGCTTGATGAGGACCTCTCTAAGTTAGATGTACCGGTTGGGATCTTAAACTGACAAGTTAAGAAATAGAAGAGTAAAGAAGTTCCTTCCATGAAAATGTTGAGGAGTGGTATCCTAGTAAGGGTTTTAGTAAAGGATGCTACTAGAGAGGACAAAGGAGTCCTTCCGGATGAAGGCACCGATATGTTGATAGTTCCTTATGGTTGTGAATCTCTTGTTAAAGTCCCTATGATATTTTCATGTTAGACTTAGGATGGGCTTACTCCTAATGGGGAGATGGTATGCTTAGAAGACAAGGTTGTTAAGAGTTCCAGTATCCTTATCAGTTTCTTCTATTCATATTCAAGCTTGAGACCAAGAGTTCCTTGTAGCTTGTTTCATGTTTTGGAGTCATGTGTGATTATGTGTTTCCATGGTCTCCTTATGTTATCCATGTTCTTGATGAATTCATGTTTAAATGAGAAAATGAGTTTTTACGATTTATGTTCCTCATGTTGATGTGCATTTAGTATGAGTTGTCTATAGGCTTCATGAGGTGAATTGTTGAACATGCTGAAATGTGCTTTTGAGAATAATTGCAAAATTGCTTCATGATGTTAAGATGAGCATGATTTGAGTTGGAGAGGGTAATTCCTCCAATGAAATGAAGTTTTCATGCATAATGAGCTTGTTTGTATATGTAGTTCCCACTTTCTTGTGTTGCATGGAGTATGCTTGAGATGGAGTTGATGTTTCCTCCTAGTTTTGTGCATTGTTTCTGATGTTTCATGCATGATGGGCTGCTAGTCTTGAGTCTTTATTCTCCCTAAAGTGTTTAAAGTGGCATTCGAGGATGGATTTTCCCAAAGGGGAGATATTGTTATGACTCGAAAAACTAGTAGGTGAAACTAGAGCCTAACGAGTGTGTTGTTGAGTTTGATGTGTGGTTTTAAGTTGTAAAATGATGTCCTAAGCTTAGGTTGAGGGGTTTAGGGGTTAAACGGCAAGGTACGACCCCCCCCCCCCCAAAGGACAAACAAAGGGTCCTTGAGGGGGACCCTAAACCTAACCCCAAGGCTGCCCCAATTAGCCAAAATCTGCCAAAAATCATAAGACCTATAGATGGGATCTATGCTCCGTAGGTCCATCCATGCCCATGGGGGAGGATCCGTAGGTCAAGACCCCATTTGAAGAGTTGCAGCCACCATCCACGAACCTGCAGAATGGGGCGTGACCCCACTCACGGTCCGTGAGTTCTAGGTCGTGGATGGCACCTGTGTTGTTGCCTCATTCATGGCCAAGGCTTGGACTTTTTAAGTAATTCCAAATTAGTTAGTTATGGGTTGGGGACGGTTAATACTGTTTTATTTTAATTATTTAAGGCTTTTTAAAGTATTAAACTTCCTTTTGCAATTCATTATCTCCAAAACACAAAATAGAAACTTCCCCCTTCTCCAAACAATTCTCTCTCTAGAAACCACCATTGGAGAAGAAGGAGCCAAGGTTTCAAGCTCAATATTTCACCTTTCTCACCCAATTTTCATGGAGTTTCTTCAATAGTGGTATGGTAGTCTTCATCCTTGATTAAGTTTCATTCAAGGAACCCTTGCAAAACATGATTTCAAGTTTGCAAAATTCCCCAAAAATGTTAGGGTTTCAATCTAAGCACGGGTCCAATTCCAAAACGTTTTCAAAGGTTTATATGTGATGAATTATGATTGGATTGTATAATTAATTATGAATTATAATGAATTTCCCCATGAACCCATGTTACCCCCAAAATACTAAATTGGATGTTCGTGATTTGGGTTGATTGATCATGGAAGTATGTGAAGATATTAAGTCTATATTGATTTAGTTTATTGAATTATATCATTATTCATGCCTAAATTATAGTATTCTAGGTGTGTTGGTGAATTGTGATTCATAGCCTTGGAGGGCAATTTCATGAAAGTGATGTATGATCATGATGTTATGTAAATGTTTATGATTTCAATGAAAGTAATATGATCATCTCTAGAATGCAATTGTGCTTTTATTGAAAGGTTATTCTCAACTATGCACTTATGAATGATGATGATATATGTGAAAAGTTTCTTCAATGTAATGTTATACCTTGAATTGGTAGGCTTAGGGCATCCTTTTCTTGTGTAAATGAAAGTAATGTTGAATGTTATACCTTGAATTGGTATTCTTAGGGCATCCTTTTCTTGTGTGAATGAAAGTAATTTTGATTGATGTATCTTGAATTTGTAGGCTTAGGCATCCGCTTCTTGTGTAATGAATGTGTCTTGACTTAATGAATATGAACTGATAGGCCTATGACATTCATTTTATAAATGACTAATGAAGTATTTTAAGGCTTTGTTTTGAATCGATAGGCCAATAACATTCCTTCCATAATGAGTCGATGAACTAATGTACCATGAATCGATAGGTCAATGGCATTCCTTTCATGTGTATAATTATGTAATGATGAATCTTGAATTGATAGTCCTATGGCATTCATCTCTTGAGGATTCAATGAGCTTTCCTAATGATGTACCTTGAATTGATAGGCCAATGGTATTCCTTTCATGTGTGCAATAATGTACCTTGGGTCGATAGGCCGATGCATTCCTCTCAAGTGTAATAATGTTAATGAAAATGAACTACTCTATGGGAATGGAGGCTAAGCACCGGTTGGATATGGTAAGATGGAAGCTCTCCCCACATTAGGTCGTGTTTCAATGATTATCTTTCTTATCCCATAACTATGTGCCCACATAGGTTATTAGCTAGTGAATCCACCTAAGTTAAAATGTTACCGGTTCTACCTTAGGCAAGTAGACCAACTCTTTTTGGTGTGGGACATGACACCGGATTCCATGTCAAGCTCACATGGTCTATGTAGGTTAATGCTTAATCCTATCATATGAGATACGTGCTATGATTACTTGAGAGGTTCTATGAAGTGTGGGTGGTAGTATGGGATGCCATCCATGCATTGCACGAGTATACTTTGAGAGGGCTATAATGTTAAAAGATAGACGTACATACGCTCCGGTGTTGACCTTACAGGAAGGTACGAATGTTTTTGTGGTATATTGTGACACCTCTAGAATGGGGTTGGGATGTGTCCTCATGCAAAATGGTGAAGTGATTGCCTATGCTTCAAGGCAACTTAAGGTCCATGAGAAGAATTATCTGACCCATGTATTGAATTAGTAGTGGTTGTGTTTTCCTTGAAAATATGGAGACATTACTTGTATGGTGTCACGACCCAAGGGTACCCCCTAGATGTAACAAGACACATAGAACCCCGAAAGGCACCATCTAAGCCACATAGCATATCATAACATAAGCATAAAACAATAAAGCATAAAAATGCATTTCAAGTCCAAAAAGTTTTATAAAGGAAAGTGAAAGTCTAGACTTGTCTCCATTAGCTATCTATTACTATATTGGAATCAAAGAGGGTTACAGCCCATACAACATAATCCGAAAGTCAAATACAAGAATGAAACTACTAAATGGAGATATCTGTCCTCGAATCATGAGGACTCACCAACAATCAAAGAGAAATGAGTAAGTCTAAGCTCTATCCACAATGGGGACCACCTTGAGAACCAGACCCTACACTTGGGGAAAATGTAGGAAAATATTGGTTAGTACAAAAATGCACTAAGTTTGATAGCCACACATAAAATCATGAAAACATGCGAAAAGGGACATTTTAGTTGAATGCATGCAAGTAACCAAGTTAAAGCATCATTTTGAAGATAATTGAAATACATAAGTCATAAGCATAATCAACTCATAGATCATCATATCATAAGAGGAACATATCATACATACCCTCAAAGCATACTTGTGCAATGCATGAGTTAGATCCCATAATTCCAATCATACTAAGTAAAGCTTCTTGAGTAACTATAGTTCATAATTCAACTTCTTGTTCATACTATCATAATAGGGAAATAAGCCTTTACTGACATAGACCATCTGAGCTTACAATGGAATCTTGTGTCTACCCTACACTGAAAAGTGGTTGTCTTACTTGCCTAAGGTAGAACCGTACTCTCTGCTTAGGTGGATCAACTAGCTAAAGACCTATGAGGGCACATAGTTTATGGGATAAGGAGATTGCTTTTAGAAACCCTGACTCTACTATGGTAGAAGGTTTCCATCTCATGAGATACATACTTTCGGGAACCTGGACTCAACTAAGGTAGAAGGAGCTCATTTGGAAAGCCGGACTCAACTAGTGTAAAAGCTTTGATCTCATATTCATATCCACTCGGTGCTAAGCATTAATTCCCATGGATTACATATTAAGTCTTGACTTAAGTTCATATTCGTGGAAAAATGTCTTGACACTCAATCCAACATAATTCATACTATAGCTCATAGATTCAATAGGTGAGAATAGCCTTTCAACCTTAGAATCATCATATTGTGAGAGAAACTTTCACATCATATCATATTCATACATAGGTGTGTACATGAGGATAACCTTCCAACAACACAACAACTAGATCATAATTGCATTCACTTTACTCTCAATATGTTCATAAAGTATAGACATAATCTTATAGTCATACATAATTCTCATACTTTACCCTTCAAGGACCGTAGATTATATTCAATCATCACATCTAGAATTACTACATTAGACATGGATAGTAACATAATTCAATTAGTTCAATTACTATAAGCATAATCTCATAATACTCTCCGTTCTACAATTCACCTACATCACAAGGTCATAAATTGAGGATATGGGGATTTCATGGATTCTTGGGAGATTTCTTCATAAAACTATAATAAATCATCAATTCAATCATAATAAAAAGTAATTAAATCAATAGAATCATTTTGGAAAGGAATCCCTAATATGAAGTAAAACCCTAGGTATTTTGGGGAATTTCTATACTTGAAATTGAGTTTTGGAGGGACTCCATGGATGAATTCTATCCATGGATGAAGGAGTACCATACCTTAGCTTTGAATTCCAATGAAATTGAGGAGAAACTCTTGCTCTTTCAACCCTAGATTGACCTTCCTTCTTCTTCTTCTTCCTTGGAGTTCTAGAGAGAATTTTGGAGAAAGTTAGGGTCTTTCTTTCTGGATTTGGAATTATGAGGAACATAACTTGGTTTATGGATGTTAAAACTACATATAGGTAGTCTAATTTAGTGTAAAAGCGATATCACTTAGTAGTAATAAAAAATGGAAAACCCTAAAGGACCCCTCAACTAACTCCAAAAACCGTTCCCTGTCACCACCCACGATCTCCTCACAGATGGACCATGGTTGGACCCACAGCCTGTGCTGGTGAAGCGTGGGTCAGGGTTTTGGGGCTTTATTTTGTAGGCTCAACCTACGGTCTGTCATCCACATGGCGTGGGGGGGCTTACGTGGAGTGAGTGGCCTCTCGTGGGTCACTGCCGAGGCACATTTTTGATGCACTCCTCAAAGACCCAAGGTTGGTCCTTGGGGTTTGAACCTTGACGTTCTAACATGAAAACATTTATTATTAGGTACGGGGAGGTACTTTTATGACTCTAACCCTCACGTTTAGATCTAGCTTAGCCTACTAGTTTCTGGAGTGTTACAATATCTCCCCCTTATAAACTCTTAAAAAACATTGTTTAGATATGAATTTCATCATAAATACATGTAAAACAAGTAATATATGCTCAATTTCATAAAACTCTTCATTGAAGATCAAAATCCCTCAACATATAGTTCATAACTTGAAAAAATAGAGATCACATGGGTTCATAGGGGAATTAATCATAAAAGCATTGCAATTCATCGATTTATGCATAAAAGATCATAATTAACTCATTTAAATCAATATTAAAGAGAATCCAGGAAAATTCATGAAAACCCTAACTCAATTGCGAAATTCTACCTCTTGAAATAGAGAAATTTAGGAACTCCATGGATGAAAATTACCATACCTTGAGTCCAAAAGCTAGCCTTCAATGGAGTAATTGGAACCTTAGCTTGAAACCCTAGGTGAATCCTTCTTCTTCTTCTTCTTCTTCTTCTTTAATTTTCTAGAGAAAGAATATTTGAGAGGACTTGGTTTTCTTTTGGGAATTTGGAAGAATGAAATAAATAGGGTGAATTTGGGGGTTAAAAGACTTATATAGGGGTTCTAAATGTAGGCAAAATGACATAGTATAGGAATTAATTAATTAGGAAAAGACCTAACTGACCCTGAAAATAAATGCCAGTAGGTGAACAATGAGACCCCCACCGATGGATCGTGGATGGACCTATGGTACGTCCTGCACACTCGTGGGTAGTGATCTAGGACTATGTTCTTGGGGATTTAAACCATGAGCCCCTTCCATAAAACGTGGTCTGGCCAACGGTCTGTTGGTCATGCCCTGGTTTTTGGATCCTAGAGTAGCGCTTGGCAGGCTAACCATGGACCACACCTACGGTCCGTTGTCCCTTCCACGGGTCATGGGTGGCCGCGTAGTTTGTCCCCTGCAGCACTTGGAAAGCTACAATTTGCCCTCTTTCTGATATGGGGTGTTACAATATCTCCCCCTTCGGACCATTCCTCCTCCAATGAAATTTAAACTGGTTCTAAAAGAGAAGGAGAGGAACTAACAACCCAACCTAACAATGCAATGCATACAACCAAGAAGGAACTATCGACTCCAAGCTAGGATGCTCTCAAAACATCAACAGAGGGGTGAACTAACTCTATCAGCCCATAATGCATGCAATGCACATAAATAAGGAGGAAACATCAAATTCAAACTCAACATACTCAAATGAAACATATGGAAGTAGGAACTACATCTAGTAACCCAATATGCATGAACTCACAAAATTTCTCAACAATTATCATGTTCAAGGAGGAACTACCTTCTCTAAGCTAAAATCATGCTCAACACAATCTCATGGAGACTCTATGAAATTTACTCTCAAAAAGCATTGCTAATGCATGTTCATCAATTCATATAATTAAGTCTATAGGCAACTCATACTCAATGCACAACAACATGAGGAATATAAATAATATAAACTCATTTTTCTTTCAAAACACAAGTTTTCATGAACATGCATAATCATAAGGAAATCATGTTTCTAGCTTTAAGATAAGAGACAAACTGACCCTTAGGCATTGAATTTCCCCCCGTCCACTCTAGGATAGGCTCATTTGGGAACTAAAACTTGACTACACAAGTTCTACAATCGATAGAAGCATATCATGACTGCATCAATCTATACCCAAGATGACATCAAAATCTAACATGTCAAGCTCTACCATGTCAACAAGAGTAACTCTATAGGGAAAGGAAGTGGGACACTTATTATAGACTGCCTTAGCCACCACAAAATCACCAACAGGAGTAGAGACAGAAAAAGGTTCTAACAATACATCGGGGAGTACATCAAAACTCATAGCCATATATGGCGTCACAAAAGAAAGAGTAGCACCGGGATCAAGTAAAGCATATACATTAAGTTAAAAAACTTTCAACATACATGTAACCACATCCGGAGAACTCTCTTGTTCAACTCTACTCTGAAAAGTAGACAAACGGTTTTGCTTAGGAGATTTTGAACCCGCACCACTAGTGGGAGCTTGATTGCCCTCTCTCCCCTTAGATGTAAGCATTTGAAAATCCCTCATTTTATGACAATTTTTACCACAACCATAACAAACATCTGAGCTAGCTAGGCACTTACAAATCATGCTTTCTTCCACACTGAGTGGAATTAGACCTAGGCAATGAAGTGTAACACCCCGTAACTAGAAAGAGCTAGAATTAGAAAGAGTGAAATTTTGGAAATAATAAAAATTTGGAAAATTAGTTAAGTTAAGTTTGGATTTTTGGTCAACTTCAAACAACCATAACTCCTAGCTCAGGATGAGTTAGGTGTGTTTTGAGATATTGTAGGAAATATCATGGAATAATATTTCCAACCCCACCAAGTTTGCGCAATTACGAGTATGTATGAGTGAGATATGCCCATTTTAAAATAGGATGTTTAAATAAGGAAAGTCTAAACTAGATTTTAGAAAGGCATTATGGTCTTTTCCTTACCCAATTATTTTATTTCCTTTTTGGTCATTAGTTGGGGTCTAAACTAATCTTAGTCATTTTACACTTTTATAAAAGAGTTAGGGTTTTGAGAGAAGAGAAAAGAAGAGGTGAAAAGAGGAGAAGAAGCAAGAATCGTCTAGATCTTCTAGAATCGCTTGTGGATTTCGTCAACGAGTGATCCCTACAAGGTATGTATGATCACATATCATTGGGTTAGTTCACCCATGTGCCAATCATGATTTATTTCAGCGAATTTAAGTTCTTGAAAGCTTAGAAATTGAGTTATTGATGGGTTTGTTGAAGTTCCTTTGAATTCTTGATTCGTTGAAATTGTTGAGGAGTTGTTTGTTCTGAATCCATGATTTTTTGTGTGAATTGGATTAGAATCTTTGATAAATTAATGGTATAGTTTATTCTAAGTGTTTGGGGAAAGAACCAAGTCGAAATAAGGAGTTTAGAGTTGAAAAATGAAGAAGAAAAGTCAGAGTCACCTGGACAGAGGCATGGGACGCCGCCCCTCTCAGAGCCCCAAGCAGGGCTCACTGAATTTTGGCCCCTAGGGCATCGCCCCTCTTAGAGCCCCAAGAAGGGTTCTCTAAACTTTGTGCTCTGATGCGTCGCGCCTCTCAGAGCGCCAGGGATGCCAGTTAACCCCATTTCCCCCTTTTTTCCATACTAGTTCCTTAGTAATGTGCCTATATTTTCCAATCGATTTCCAATACTCAAAGGTACGTTTAAACATTATGAAATCATCATAAACATGAGATCATGAACCTTGAATCCATAATCCAATTCAAGGAAAGTTAAGATCAAAGTCAAGAGATGTAAGAGTCAAGTAAAGAGAAGCTATTAGAGTTTTCCAAAACTCTTTTCCATATGTTTTAAGACATAAAGTTCAAGTTGAGTAAAGAGTAAAGAATAAAGATTGAAGTTAATTTCTTCAAAGAAATATATGGGGACTATGTATTCCCAAAGAGTTTAAACTGTTTTCACTTTTAAACAAGAAAGGAAACATTGATTTCCAAAGAGCCTTTAAGCTGGTTTTCAGAAAAGAGTAATCACTTTTCGCTTTCTAAATTAAGCAAGAGAGGAAACTTTGATTTCCAATATAGCCTTTGAGCTATGTTTTTGAGCAATTATCTCAAATCACAAAAAGAAGTAGGTTTTTAAACATAATAGCTAGTATCATATTTTTGGAGTAGTATTGAGCGCTGATATGGGGGAGAGTTCAAACAACTCACTGCCCCCATAAACCATGTAGCCATCATGGGTAGAAAAGGGTCATACTTTTTAGATGATTCCTTTAGTGCTTTTTAGCATAGACTAGTGGATCCACTTAGTAGTTCAGGTCCTATACCCTCGGCAAGGTATAGGACAGCCCAGGCAGTGTGAGGCAAAATGTTGTATCATCACAATAGCTCTTACGTGATGGTTGTTGATTAGAGAAACTCCCACAGAAGTAAGTGTATTCTTATATACATAGAGTAATTGTATTTTTACATATATTTCAGAGTTATACTGTATCTTTCCATACACTCAGAATTGATATGATGTTTTAAACAACTTTTCTTTATATTGTACTTGTTTTAAACTGCTCTTTATTGAAATGCATTCAGTTATATTGAGATGAGTTGAGCCAAGTAAGTTCTTCAGTTCCTTTAAAGCTTATGTCATGTTTTAGAATTCCCATCGCATACTCGTACATTTAATGTACTGATGCCATTTGGCCTACATCTTCTTATGATGCAGACACAGGTAACCAAGATCAGCTTCCAGCGCAACGTTGATCCAATTGAGCTTCAGAGTTGTTTGTGAACCTTCTTACTTTTGGAGGATCCCCTTTTCATTACTTTAACATTTTAGTTCAATAGGATGGTGTGAGTCTTTTCTCGACATGCATCTCATTGTTTAGAGACTTCATAGATAGATAGTCAGATGTTAGTTCATTTGTCATTATCTTGTTAATTTTTAAAAATTATGAGTTAGTTTTAGAGTGTTGAGTTATCTTGCATTTGATTTCCTTTATCTAAAGGCTTAATGCCTTCCCCTAAGTAAGTAAGTCAGACCAAGGGTTCGTATGGGGCAAGCAATGGTTCTCGAATGCTACTCCCTCCCGGGGTATAGGCTCGGGGCATGAAAAACTTAGTATCAGAGCACAGAGTTCAAGAATCCTAGGGAGTCTATGAAGATGTGTATATAGAGTCCTAGTTATCGGTGTGTAGTGCGCCACATCTATAATTAGGAGGCTGCAACACTTAGGAAATTATCTCATTTCTTTTACACTCATTTCGTGCGTTAGAGTTTGATCACTAAAAAGTTTCTTCTAACTCATGCTTGCCCGTAACTGATTGTGAGTTGGACTATTTTTTAGTGTGCCGACATGAGGAGCAGGATAAGTTTATTCGTTGTTGGGTTGCCTCGTCCATCAAATAAGGAGAGTAAGGCAGCCATGCTAATATAGCAAGGCTGATTATCCAAGTGCAACAAGTTGAGGAGGACAAGATAAGAGATAGAGAAGAGTTTAAGAACAAGAGAGTTAAGATAGGGAACGAGTCTGGGAAGCACAAGAGTAATGTCAACTAGTTATCCTTACATTAGAAACAGAAGGGACCTGCTCTATCATCTGCTAGTGCGCCTGCACCAAAGAATAATATTGGGTACAATAGTCAGAATTTTAGAGCTAAATTTGCCTATTCTCAGGGTAGTATGGCTCAAGGGGGTAGTAAGCCTCCTGCAAGTGCTAAGTGTGGTAGAAACCACTCAGAGACGTGTCGCAATGGCTCCACTGGTTGCTTTAATTGTGGCCATAATGGTCATTTCATGTGCGACTGTCCAAAGAACAAGAAGGGTTGTGGTAATTGGGCAATAGAGCCTAGTCTTCTTTAGTTGCTCCACTAGACAGACTGGCGGAGGAACAAACCACTTATATGCTATCAATAGTCACCAAGAGCAAAAGGATTCACTGGATGTTGTCACTGGTATGATCAAAGTCTTTAACTTTAATGTTTATGCTTTGCTAGACCCAGAAGCGAGTTTATACTTTGTAACTCCATATGTTGCGATGAATTTTAATGTTCTTCCTGAGCAACTTAGTGAGCCCTTCAGTGTCTCTACACTTGTTAGTGATTCTATTCTAGCCTAGAGATTCTATTGTTATTGTTCCATTTTCGTCAATCACAAGAGTACCATGGCTGATTTAGTTGAGTTAAGACATGGTAGATTTTGATGTCATTCTTGGTATGGACTAGCTTTATGCCTGTTATGCATCAGTTGATTGTAGAACTCGAGTTGTCAAGTTTTAGGTTCAAAATGAGCCATTCTTAGAGTGGAAAAGTAGTTTAGCAGTGCAAAGGGTTGTTTCATTTCGCACCTTAAGGCAAGAAAGTTAGTTTCTAAGGGGTGTGTCTATCACTTGGTCTGAGTTAATGAGTCTAGTGTTGAGATACCTCCTATTAAGTCACTTTTAGTAGTAAGAGAGTTTCCAGAAGTCTTTCCAGATGATCTTCCTCGAGTCCATCCTAAGAGAGATATAGACTTTGGTATAAATGTTCTCCCAGATACTTGTCCTATATTTATTCCACCATATAGAATGGCACCAATAGAGTTGAAAGAGCTTAAAGAGAAGTTGAAAGACCTCTTTGATAAGGGCTTTATTCGATCAAGTGTCTCAGCATGGGGCACTCCGGTCTTATTTATGAGGAAGTAGGATGGTTCCCTTAGGATGTGTATAGATTACCGTCAGTTGAACAAGGTTACCATCAAGAATAAGTATCCGCTTCCAAGTATTGATGATCTTTTCGATCAACTTTAGGGAGCTACTTGTTTCTTTAAGATAGACCTCAGATTAGGCTACCATCAGTTGAGGGTAAGGGAATGTGATATTCCAAAGACAATTTTCAGAACCCGTTATAGACATTATGAGTTTATGGCCATGTCCTTTGGTTTGACCAATGCGCCTGCAGCATTCATGGACCTTATGAATAGAGTATTCAAAGCTTATTTAGATATGTTTGTTATCGTCTTCATTGATGACATACTAATCTATTTGAGGAATGAAGAAGATCATGCTAGTCATCTCAAAATAGTTCTCTAGACTCTAAGAGCTAGCGAGTTTTATGCTAAGTTCTCGAAATGTGAGTTTTGGCTTGAGTCTGTGGCATTCTTACGCCACATTGTGTCTAGAGAGGGAATTAGAGTTGAAAATAAAGGCAGTGCAGAATTGTCTTAAACCCACATCTCCAACTGATATTAGGAGTTTCTTAGGTCTTGCAGGCTATTATAGAAGGTTCGTAGATAGTTTCTCATCTATTTCATCCTTTTTGACCAAGTTAATTCAGAAAACAATGAAGTTTCAATGGTCTGATGCTTGTGAGAAAAGCTTTTAGGAATTTAAAAAGAGGTTGGCTAATGCCAACATAAACCTTACTAGATGGTACGCAAGGCTTTGTTGTCTATTGTGATGCATCTAAAGTTTGTTTGGGTTGTGTATTAATGCAGAATGAAAAAGTTATAGCTTATGCCTCCAGACAGTTGAAAGTTCATGAGAGGAACTACCTAACCCATGATCTAGAGTTGGTTGCCATAGTATTTGCTTTAAAAATACGGTGCCATTATCTTTATGGTGTTCATGTGGATGTGTTCACCGTTCACTAGAGCCTTAAGTGTGTGTTTACCCAGAAAGGGCTTAATCTCAGACAAAGGAGGTTGTTAGAATTACTTAAGGAATATGACTTGAGTATTCTTTATCACCCAGTTAAGGTTAATGTTGTTTTTGATGCCTTGAGCAGGTTGTGTATGGGTAGTAGCGCCCATTTTGAGGAAGATAAGAAAGAACTAGCAACAGATATGCATAGACTTGCACACTTAGGAGTCCGACTAATGGATTCCATAGAAGGAGTAGTGGTGATGAATGGGGTTGAATCATCATTAGTTTCATAAGTAAAAGAGAAGTAAGATCAAGACCCAATTTTACTTGAATTGAAAGCAAATGTTCATAAGCAAAAAGTAATGGCTTTTGAACAAGGGGGAGATGGTGTATTGAGGTATTAAGGTAGATTGTGTGTACCAAGGGTGGATGAACTCCAAGAAAGGATCATGGATGACGCTCATAGCTCCAAATATTCCATCCATCTAGGTTCCACAAAGATGTATCGCGATTTGAGAGAAGTTTATTGGTGGAGTAGTATGAAGAAGGGCATCGGAGATTTTGTTGCTAAACTATCTGAATTGCCAACAAGTTAAAGTAGAGCACCAAAGGCCAGGTGGTATGGCTCAGAATATAGAACTTCTGAAATGGAAGTGGGAGATGATTAATATGGATTTCATCATAGATTTACCAAGGTCTCGCAAGCAACATGATTCTATTTGGGTGATTGTCGATAGAATGACAAAATCAGCCCACTTTTTGCTGGTAAAGACTACCTATTCGGCAGAAGATTATGCTAAGTTATATCTTTAAGAAGTAGTTATACTTCATGAAGTTCCAATCTTCATTATTTGAGACAGAGGTGTGCAATTTACTGCACAGTTTTGAAAGTCATTCCAAAAAGGTTTGGGTTCAAATGTGAACTTAAGTATTGCTTTCATCCTCAGACAGATGGGCAAGAAAAGTGCACTATTTAGACCTTGGAGATATGTTTAGGGCATGCGTGATTGATTTCAAGTGTTATTGGGATGATCACCTACCTCTCATCGAGTTTGCTTACAACAATAGTTACCATTCTAGCATCCAAATGGCTCCTTATGAGGCTCTTTATGGGAGAAGATGTAGATCTCTTATTGGATTGTTTGAAGTTGGTGAAGGTGGATTTATAGGACCAGATTTAGTTCATCAAGCTATGGAGAAGGTGAAAGTGATTCAAGATAGGTTGAAAACGACGCAGAGTTGTCAGAAATCCTACACTAATGTTAGGAGAAGGGAGTTAAAGTTTGAAGTAGATAATTAGGTGTACTTGAAAGTTTCACCCATGAAAGGTGTTATGAGATTTGGTAGGGAGGGAAAGCTTAGTCCTCGGTATATTGGCCCTTACAGAATATCAAAAAGGGTAGGTAATGTAGCTTATGAGTTAGAGCTACCACAAGAGTTAGCCGCGGTTCATTCGGTATTTCACATGTCCATGTTGAGGAAGTGCATGGGTGATCCTTTATTTATCATACCAACTGAAGATATTGGGATCAAGGATAGCCTATCTTATAAAGAGATTCCGGTTCAAATTCTAGATTGCCAAGTTTGCAAGTTGAGGACTAAGGAAGTATCATCAGTCAAAGTCCTTTGGAGGAACTAATTTGTTGAGAAAGCTACTTGGGACGTTGAGGAGGACATGAAGAAGAGATATCCACATCTCTTCGAATCTGGAGAAGTTCCAAATTAAGGTACTAATCCTTTTCTTGGCATTTTATTTATAAGTTGGCATATTGTGTGTTTAAACTACACGTTTGATGTTACGCCCTTAGCCTACTAAGAGTAATCTCATTCGAGGATGAATGTTCTCAAGGGGGAGATATTGTAACACACCGTAACTAGAAAGATCTAGAATTAGAAAGAGTGAAATTTTGGAAATAATAAAAATCTGGAAAATTGGTTAAGTTTTGATTTTTGGTCAACTTCAACCGACCATAAATCCTAGCTCAGAATGATGTAGGTGTGTTTCCAAATATCGTAGGAAAGATCTTAGAATAATATTTCCAACACCGCAGAGTTTGCGCGATTTTGAGTTTGTACAAGTGAGATATGCCCATTTGAAATTGGGTTGTTCAAATAAGGAAAGTCTAAGCCGGATTTTAGAAGGGCATTATGGTCTTTTCCATACCCAATTATTTTATTTCATTTTTTTGTAATTAGTTGGTGTCTAAACTGATCTTATTCAGTTTAAGCTTTTGAAAAAGAGTTAGGGTTTTTAGGGAACAGAAAAGAGGAGAAGAAGAAACAATCGTCAAGATCTTCAAGAATCTCTTGTGGATTTCGGCAAGGGGTGATCCCTAGGAGGTACACATAACATTGGTTTAGTTCACCCACACCCCAATCATGATTTATTTAAGCGAATTTAAGATCTTGAGAGCTTAGAAATTGAGTTCTTGATGAGTTTGTTGAAGTTCCTTTGAATTCTGGATTCGTTGAAATTGTTGAGGAGTTGTTTGATCTGAATCCACTATTTTTGGTGTGAATTTAATTAGAATCTTTCATATATTAATGGTATAATTGATTATAAGTATTTGGGGAAAGAACCAAGTTGAAATAGGGGGTTTAGACTTGAAAAATGAAGAAGAAAAGTCGGAGGCACCTGGGTAGGGGCCTGGGGCATCGCCCCTTTCAGAGCCCCAAGTAGGGCTCTTAGAAATTCGGCCCCTGGGGCGTGCCCCTCTTAGAGCCCCAAGAAGGGTTCTCTAAACTTTGTGCTTTGGCTCCCCGCGCCTCTTAGAGCGCCAGGGACGCCCCATCTTTCCCCCTTCTTTTCGTACTAGTTCCATAGTAACATACCTATGTTTTCCAATCAATTTCTAATATGCTAAGGTACGTTTAAACATCATGAAATCATCATAAACATAATATCATGAACCTTGAATCCATAATCCAATTCAAAGAAAATTAAGATCAAAGTCAAGAGAAGTAAGAGTCAAGTCAAAAGAAGTTCTTAGAGTTTTCCAAATGTCTTTTCCAAATGTTTTAACTTTATTTTAAGACTTAGTATTCAAGTTGAGTAGAAGTTCATTTTTTCAAAGAAGTATATGGGGAATATGTATTCCCAAAGAGTTTAAAATGTTTTCACTTTTAAATAAGAAATGAAACCTTGATTTCCAAAGAGCCTTTGAGCTAGTTTTTAGAAAAGAGTAATCGCTTTCTAAATTAAGCAACAGAGAAAACATTGATTTCCAAGATAGCCTTTGTGCTAAGTTTTTAAGCAATTATCTCAAATCACACAAAGAAGTATGTTCTTAAACATAAGAGCTAGTATCATATTTTGGGAGTAGTATTGAGCACCGATATAGGGGAGAGTTCAGCCAACTTACAGCCCTCATAAACCATGTAGCCATCATGGGTAGAAAAGGGTCATACTTTTTAGATGATTCCTTTAGTGCTTTTTAACATAGACTAGTGGATCTACTTAGTAGTTCAGGTCCTATACCCTCGGCAAGGTATAGGACGGCCCTAGCAGTGTGAGGCAAAACTATGTATCATCACAAGATCTCTTACATGATGGTTGTTGGTTAGAGAAACTCACACAGAAGTAATTGTATTTTTATATACATTTCTGAGTTATATTGCATATTTTCATACACACATAATTTATATCATGTTTAAACAACTTTTCTTTATATTGCACTTGTTTTAAACTGTTTTATATTGAAATGAGTTCAGTTATGTTGAGTTGAGTTTACCCAGGTAAGTTCTTTAGTTCATTTTAAGCGTATGTCTTGTTTTAGAATACCCCTCGCATAGTCGTACATTCAATGTACTGATGTCATTTGGCCAGTATCTTCTTATGATGTAGACATAGGTAACCAGGATCAGCATGCAGCGTATCCTTGATCCAGTTGAGCTTCAGAGTTGTTGGTGAGCCTCCTTGATTCCGGAGGATCCCCTTTTTATTACTTTATCATTTTAGTTCATTAGGATCTCGTGGGTCTTGTCCTGACATCTATCTCAGTTGTTTAGAGGATTCATAGATAGATAGTTAGATGTTACTTGATTCGTCATTATCTTTTTATTGGCTTATGTTCAGCTTTGAGTTGCCACTTTGGCTAAGTTAAATGTTTATTTTTAAAACATTATGAGTTAGTTTAAGACAGTTGAGTTATCTTGCATTTGAATTCCTTTTTCTAAAGGCTTAAAGTCTTCTGCTGAGTAAGTAAGTCAGGCTATGAGTTCGCTTGGGGCCAGCAATGGATCTCGAGTGCCAGTCCCGCCCGTGGTGTAGGCTTGGGGCATGACATGAAGATCCACTACCATTACCTCCTTGAGGCCTAGGTTTATACACCCTATCATGGTTGAACTTAGGAGGAACATTGGAGGAGCCTTGACAGGAAAACCTTTGTCAGAATCTTGAACGACCTTGTCCATCAGACCTTGTGTTAGAGAAATTACCATCACCGGTCATAGCCCTTTTTCCCTCTCTAGACCTTTCCTTGAGTTTCTCCTCCTTAATTTGTTGGGCATGTACCATGAGAGGAGAGATGTCCATATCATGAATAAGAATTAATGTTTAGCACTCTTTTACCACCATTTTAGACACACCTGATATGAACTCTCTCATTCTAGCCCTTGAATCTGCAACCATTGATTGAGCATACTTAGACAATTGAGTTGATTTTAGAGCATATTCCCTCACACTCATACCCCATTGTCGAAGGTTAATGAACACTAGCACCTTAGCTTCCCTCATCTGAAGGGGAAAGAATATATCAAGAAAGGCGGCCTTAAACTTCTCCTAATCAAGAGGACCCGCATCTTCCGTTCTCCCTTCTTTCCATTGATTATACCATACTTGAGTCACACCTTTCAATTGGTAAGCGACCAATTCCACCTTTTCCACCGGCGTAATTCCCATGATCATCGAAATCTTATAGACCTCATCGATAAAATCTTGAGGATCTTCCTTAATTTTAGAACCATGAAACTCCGGAGGATTCATTCCTTTAAAGTCTCTCACCCTTGAATCCTCTGAATTTATATTTGAGCTTGCAGGAACCACAACCTCCCTATTGTCTTGGGTTGTCACCGACCGCTAGAGCCAACACTTGAAAAGTGGCCCTAAACTCTGCATTAGAAACATGCTGGGCCAAAGGATCGACCTAAACTTAAGGAGCTTGGGGAGGAGCTTCTTGTTTTGCATTCTCCCTTGCATTCCTTCTAGAATAAGCTCTTCGGGTAGCCATATCCTGAAGAACATAGGATAAGGATTAGGAGAGAGAACTTATAGAGTTACACTCTTTCGCACAACTTAAGAGTAATGAAAGAAGTGGAGCTTCCTAACCATCTTGTAGCCTCTCATTCATAAATGTGGCAAACTTCACACTCATGGACAAGACTCTACTAGACGTGGCGTATGAGACACCGTAGGACCATTCTAAACCTTGTGCTATAATTATCTAGTTTTTCACGACCTAGGGGTAACCCCTAGATGTAACATGGTGTATAGAACCCCGAAGGACTCCATACAAGCCACTTACCTCTCATAACATAAGAAATAGAATAATAAGAGTAAAACAAAGTCCAAGTCCAAAACATTTTATAAAATGAAAAGAAAAAGTCTAAACTCATGTCTAAACATAACCATCTAATATAATAGAGTGAATTTGGCCTAGCCCATACATCATGTCCAAAAGGGAAATAAAAGAAATAAACAAAAATAATAACTCCGTTCTCAAAGCATGAGGACTCACCAAAGCTCGGGATTTAATCAAGCCATCAACTAGCCACAAAACTGACCACCTTGAATATCGGACCCTACATTTGGGGAAAATGTAGGCAATATTATGTGTTAGTACAAAACAATGTACCAAGTATGATTGTCATGCATAAAATATTTAAAATTTTTCTAAAAAGGAACATTTCATTTCATGACATGTAGTTAACCAAGTTAAACATCATATGAATTAGTTATAAAACATAAGTCATAACTTATGGTCAGTGCAAGCTAACTTCTTCTTTAACATCTTTAAACTCATACTTGATACTCCTTGAGTAACCTTAGTTCATTATTACTTGTGGGGAATTAGCCTTAATCGGCATGAGACCATAACATGGAATCCGGTGTCTACTCCACACCAAAAAGAGGTTGTTCTACTTGCCGAAAGTAGAACCGTGAACTTCTAGCTTCAGTGGGAACATAGTTATGTGATAAGGATATTGCTACTAGAAACTCAGCCTCTACTACAGGGAGCTTCCATCTCATGAGATTACTTTGGAAACCCAACCTCTAATACAGGAGAGCTTTCATCTCACTATCAATATCCACACGGTGCTAAGCATAAATTCCTGTAGAATAGTCATTTCTTACTTGACTTGATTACTCATGAAAGGGTGCCCTTGGCCTATCGATTTAAGCTAGTTTCATTAAGATAGCTCCTAGTCTTTAATTCAATTAGGTGAGAATGCCTTTCAACCTAAGAATCCTTTCTATGTGAGAAAACCTTTCACATCATGCTAGTATGTGTTTTAGTGAGAATATCCTTTCACAACACAACATCATCATAATTGGTAGTTTACTCTCAAAACACCATTAAAACATTTGCATAGATTTCATAAACAATGCATAAGTCCATAATTTACCTTCTTAAGGTCAAGCCCACTTTCACATAAACTCTTAGAAAACATTGGTTAGATATGAATTTCATCATAAATACATGTAAAACTAGTAATATATGCTCAATTTCATAAAACTTTTGCTTGAAGATCAAAATCCCTCAACATATAGTTCATAACTTGAAAACATAGGGATCACATGGGTTCATAGGGGAATTCATCATAAAAGCCTTGAAATTCATCAATTCATTCATAGAAGATCATAATTAACTCATTTAA